>NW_004624786.1:11263115-11305502 GCF_000247695.1 Heterocephalus glaber | reverse complement strand
AAGAAGAAGAAGAAGAAGAAGAAGAAGAAGAAGAAGAAGAAGAAGAAGAAGAAGAAGAAGAAGAAGAAGAAGAAGAGGAGAAGAAGAGAAGAGAAGAAAAGGAAGAGAGAGAAAAGGGGAAAGAGAAATGAAGGAAAGGAAATGAATACATTGTATTTATTCTATTCTCACAGTTAATCCTAACTAATATGATCTTTACTTATATTCTTTCCCTAGTCATTTTCTTAATCTGAACAACATCTGTATGTTTCCATAAACAAGAAAAGTGCCTTAGCATACTGCCATCACTCTCCAGTCTTTCCTCCTGCCAGCAGTTCCTCCTTCCCTTCCCTAACTGGGTTTCTAGGCTATATCTTTATTACTGAATAATATTTTTTTTCAGGATGAGGCATTGCTAATGTAGGGGACAATATACTTTTTAAAGATATGTTCTCCCCTTTACTTTCCATGCCTCATCCTTCCTCCCAGATTCATTTCCCATCTTACTGAGCTATTTTCCCTTTCAAAATGCTTTCAAGGAGAGGCAGGGATTTATGTCAGTGGTTCCAGCACCCGCCTGGCAAGTGCAAGGTCCTGAGTTCAATCCCCAGTACCAAAAAAAAAAAAAATGCTTTCAAAGGAGACTGGCTTTTGGAATGTTGGAGTGAGGACTTTGGTAAAGCACTCTCACTCAAAAGTACTGGCAAAACAATGAAAATAACCCATTTCGGAAACTGAAAATATTTCAAAGCCTCAGAGTGAACTGAAAGTCATCTATCCAAGAGAAAATACTGAACTTCAGTTAAGACAACACTGTTTGTGGCCTTGTAACTTGGTGGCCCAGTGGTCATGAAAATCTGGCATCTCAAAGCTAATGGAGAGGTTTGGCCTCTTTTGGAGCTGTATCAAAAATGTCATGCCCACAGCATGATAAATATGTTGTCCAAATTAGCAGCTACCTGGGGAAAAGTCTCCATTCTCGGAGTGATGGCAATTTTATTTGACCCACAGAACAGCTCAAGGGAATAAAAACTGTCCTCAAGGCATTACCAAAACCAACAGCCATGAGGCAATACTTCAGATGTCTAAGGCTGTGATTTTGGTTGCAGCAAACAAGAGGCTGGCCAACAACAATAAAACTTGAAAAAGAAATCCTTGAGAAATAGAAAACCACATGGAATTTTTAAAAGCTCCAATATTCCTGGAGTCTAGAAGGCTTTGCATATGTGCATGCTTAGAAAGTCATTGGAAAGAAGATCATGGTCACCTCTGGCTGAACTTGAGTCCTTCCTTATGCAAGCAGGAGGTGAAAGCTAAGGCCATCTTAGAAACTGCCTGCCGTTTGAAGGTGTGCCTCAGATAAGATCTCCTTGGCCATGGGTAGAAGACACATAGACAAGGCATTTAGAAATCTTCAGACCAATCATTGGCTGACCGCTAAATAATACTGACCTAGAAGTGAACCCTGGGAAACCAGATTTAAAAATAAAAATAAGAACTTTTTAAAGAAAAATGCTAACAGAAAACTCAGGGTCTGTACATTACAGAGAATATAGGAGGTACAGAATCAATCCAGGAAGGTCACCAAACAAATAAGCAGCAACAGGAAAAACAATAAGATAAAACCAGGACCGGTTGCCAAGGGATACCAAGTTGTTACACTATACTACCTAAACGTCCAGTTTTCAGCCAAAATTCACAAAACACGCAAAACACAAAAAGGTACGCTACAAACACAGTAACATAAAGAGCCAACAGAAAATATCCTGAGAGTGCATAAAAGCCTAATTTAGTAGACAAAAATTTTAGCTCAGTTATTACAAATATAGTCATTAAACTAAGGAAGACTATGTCTAAAGTATTAAAGTGCTGTATGACAACAATAGCTCACCAAATAGAGAATTCTATCAACAAAGAAATAGAAGTTACCAAAAAAAAAATAGAAATTCTAGAGTTGAAAATATAATAACTGAAATGAAAATTTTACTCAAGGGGATCAGTAGCAAATGTGAGCTACTTGGAAAGAAGAATTAGCAAATTTGAAGTTAGGTCAGTAGAGATTATCCAATCTGAGGGACAGAATGAAAAAAAATGAAGAAAAATGAACAGCGCTTCAGAGATCTATGGGATACCATCAAGCATACCAACATACATATAACGGTGTCCTAAAAGGAAAAGACAAGGATACAGAGTAAGGAATAATTGAAGAAATACTAACTAAAATCTCCCCACATGTGAAAACTACTAAATTACATATCCCAAGAAACTTAACAGACATCAAGTAGAATAATTCAAAGAGCTATACACCTAGACACATCACAAACTGGTAAAAATCAAAGAGAAACCCTTACACAAATGAAAAAGCATACCATATTTTTGATAGGTGATTCAGCATCACAAGCATATCAATTTTATCTTTTTATCTTGACGCAATCCCAATAGAAATGTTAACAGGGTTTTGTTGTTGCTGTCGTTTAGCTAGTCGTTTTGTTTTGGAACTAAACAAGTGGATTCTAAAATTTTAGTGGAAGCCAGGCATAAAGGCACATGCCTATAATCCCAGCACTCAGGTGACTAAGGCGGGAGGATCCCTGAGTCTGAGGCCTGCAATAGCTACATAATGAGTTCAAGGGCAGCCTGGAATAGATAGTGAGACTCTGTTTCAAAAAAATTTTTTTTTAATTTTAGTGGAGCTTGGCATAATGATGCACACCTAGGAGCTAAGCACTCTAGGAGGCTAAGACAGGAGGATTTTAAGTTCAAGCCCAGATCAGGCAACTTGGTGACTAAGAAAGACCCTGTCTCAAAAATAAAAAAGGATTGGGGATGTAGGTCAGTGCAAAGGCTGTGAGTTCAATCCTCAGTACTGCAAATAAATAAATAAAATAAACTTTTAGTGGCACTAGAAAAACTGATTCAAAATTATGTATGAAGACTGAAAAAGCAGCACAATAAGATAGGCCTAGCAAAAAAGATATAAAAACACAATGAAAGTTTCAATATATAAAGGCACATGATTAGGCAGACCAACTGAACAAAAGGCGTCTGTGAAGCAAGGAAGGGCTAGCCTACAAGTAGAGATTGGACATTCATTAGATTGTGGGTGTGGTGGATTAACTAATGGTCAACTTCGAGTGCCCAGCTGAACTGAGTCAGCGTAGTTCTGAGTGTGGAAGACCCACCTGAGAATTGTTGCCAACAGCATAAAAGGAGAACTGAAGGGGAAATTGTATGCTGTTGAATTTCTTGGAGAAGCTCGCTGTGGCTGCTTTTCCTGACACAAACTCAACTGTTATTGTCAGAAGAACTTGGGTCTTCACCCTTGACAGGGATGGCTGCTATTCTTGTCAGGGAAGCTTGGTCTTCACCTTGAGCATTGCTTCCTGGCTCCAGTGCAGATCTCTCAGCCTGGTGGCACAGATCCTTCACCCCACTGTCATAGACTTTCTAGCTTCCACCACTGGCCTTTGGGCCTTCCCAGTGCAGATCCTTGATATGGACTTGCATGAGACATTGCAGTGGTCCTGCCTCCCAAAATCTATATTCATCTTCTCTGGCTGCTATAAGAAAATGCCACAAACTGGGTGTACTAAACATCAGGAATCCCCCAACGCCGCAGTTCTGGATGTTGAAAGTCTAAGATCAAGGTACCAGCAGGCTGATGTCTGGTGAGGCCTCTCTACTTGGGCTGCAAACAGCTGCCTTCTTCCTGTGTGCTCACATGGTCTTTCCTCTGTGCTTATACAAAGAGAAAGAGAGCATGTGAGCTTTCTAGGGTTCCTCTTCATAAACACACTAATCCTATGGAACCAGGATCCTATCTTTATGACTTCATTTAGACTAAAGACCCTTTCTCTAAATATAGTCACATTATCAGGTCAAGATGTTAACACATAATTTATAGGGGACACAGTTCAGTCCATAGCACTCATGGAAGAGGGAGCATTCAGGTTTGTCCCTCTAATGGGTCATATTCATGTGACGGACTGCCTGAATGCCTTCTATCTGCTTCAGTCTTGCTCCTTTCTCACTGCACTATTCTCATTTGGCATGAAGTTAGCGCTGGACTGACAATAGTTTGTGTTTTTGGCAGCGGTCTTGCCAGGGCAATATGAAGGAGAGAAATGGCACAATCTGACATCCATTCCATCCTCAGTGTTTGTCCCTTTTCTGCCTCAGATTGGCATTACCTATGTATGATACACCCATACACACATGTGCATGTGCTTCTACCCACTGTCTCCCTGGGGTTTCTTCTCTTTATTTGTCTTCAGTTCCAATACCATCAACCTCCCTTCCACTTAGACAGCATCTCCAGGGACAGGAGCCAAGGGCCTTTCCTGGTTTGCAGTCTTGTGGAAACCTGGAGTTGGTATCATTTTAATCCCAGCTTTGCCATTGTTGGAAATGAAGTTTAGTCCTCAAACCTCCATATTTTTTTTCTTTTACATAATGAGAAGTTTGGAATAGATGATCTCAGGTTGTTCTAGTTCTAAAATTTTGTGAGTCTTCATGGTAAATGAAGAGGTGGCAAGAAGGGACATTGAGATATTTTAAGACTACACAGTTTCCAAGGAGATAAAGAGACATAATGGGGGATACCCAAGAAGGTAGAGTTATTAGCAAAAGTGGCTGTCAGGCTCAGAGGGTGGGATGTCAATCAAGACTCAGGGAATGCAGAGAAGGGGGGTGGGTTGTTGGCAGAAGTTCAAAAGAGAAAGGGAAAAAGCAGCAACTAAGAGGTTTGGAGGAAAATCAGCAAGCCTTGAGAATAACTAGAAAGATAAACCAGTATAGGAGCAGGTGCAGTATTTTCAATTTATTATTAAACATTTCAGAAACACCAAAAGAGCCACAGAATAATGTAAAGAGCACTGTATCCCCAGTGGCCAATCTAAAATATCCATTACCAATGTATTATAATCTGCCATAGTCCTATATCCCTTCCTTCACCACCACCAAGAGGTAATAACCAGCATCCTGAATTGGTTAGTTATCATTTCCAGTAGTAGTTCACACTTCTACTACAGATGTATGTATTCAGAGACAATATTTTCTTTTTTAAAAAATCGGATTTAGGTCAAGGACAGAGTGCTTGTTTAGCATATGTGCAAGGCCCTGGGTTAAATACCCACCACAGCAAAATAATTTTTTAAATTCAGATTTGATGTATAAAGACTGAGAAGCATGACTATTGGGGTACTGGAAATAAAGTAAACTGTCCTTGCTGAAGGGCCAGGCAGGAAGAATATGGTGAGTGGAACAATAGGGTCAGAGCATGAGAAGCTTCCTCTTACTCACTTAGGCCTCTCCTCAGTGACCAGGACACCAACAGTAGCTTCTACAGATGGACAGAAAGTGTCAGCCATCTTCCTGATATAAGCAGATCACACTCCTGGAACATCTGAGGTCATGAGGAAAGCGATTATTTCAGCGGCTGCCTAGCAGAGCTGTTAGTTTGAACCACTGGGAGCTGTCTTCTCAGAAACACCAGCATTGGGAAATCAGACCAGCACAGGGAGACACTTAACATTTCAGGTTCTCCAAAATCAAGACTAGCCAGTGAGACGAATACAAGCAGCGCTCCTCCTCATCCTTTCCCTGTAAGTGGCCCTTGAACCTATCTCTGAGTGAGGCTTTCCCTCCTCAGTCTCAGCAAACGACCCAAACAAAACAGAACCCCCCTGGGGAAGGATGGCTGGGAGCATAACATTCACATATCCTGTTGCTGGTGATCATTTAGGTAAGGTGGTGTCTACTAAGTTAAAGAAGAAAAAATTTTAATTTAAAAACTTAAATAACAATAAAAAGATGGCTGGCTTCGAAGAAGCCACTGACTTTGCACAATTGTATGAGTGAAAACAACCCCGGCCATCTTTAGATAATCCAGCCCTGAAGGGAACAGGGCTAAACCCTAAACACTTCCATTAACAAAGACTAAAATAGGCTCCAGTTGATATTAAGAATAATATGGAGTAAAAAGAAGCAAAAGGATTCTTAAAATTTTGCTTTTGAAATTATATGTCTGAGTAACTCATTTAATTCACAATTCACCTTTTTTTCCCCCAAAAGTCTGCATAATTGGGAATTCTTGAAAAGTGAAGAAATCAAATCCACAGATTACTCTCAAATGTGTGAAATGCTGTATGAATGCTAAAGTTAACACTTCAAGAAGCTGGCATGTTACATTTGCATGCATCTCATTAAATAGCTATTCTCTATTTTGTGCTTAGGTCACTTGTATTTTAGAGCCAATAATTATTCTCAGGCTTCAGACACTGTCTTTGGCCAGAGGTGTATCCTAACATTGTGAATTTAGGCAATTGATGAGCCAAGTGACTTGTCCAAACATTTAGGGCTCTTGAGTTTTTCTGCCTGTAGTGCTCCAGCCAACACAGTGTTTTTACACTTTCATCTTTAGAAACCTTTTTAGAATCTAGCAGTGGCCATTTCCTCTCCCTCTTCCTCCTCCTTTTTCTTCTCCACTTGCTCTCCTTCCTGCTTTCCTTCCTCCTCCTCCTCTTCCTCTTCTTCTTTCTCCTCCTCCTCCTCTGCTTCTCTTTTTAATATTTTCTTTCTTTGACTCTCTAGAGGAACATTACATTATTTTGTTAGCTTTTGGAGGGAAAAACAATCTCTCTGGGATTTGGATTGTAATCAATTAATTTCCTAAATTCATTTGGATGATATGTACATCTTTCAACTATTGAGTCATCATTCAGAAATGCTATAAATCTATTCAAGTCTTCTTTTCCATACCCCATTAAAATTTTTGTTTTTTGTTTATTTGTTTGCTTAGTGCTGAGAATCAAACCCAGGGCCTTGTGCTTTTTAAGGGTTGAGGTACACCCTCCAGCCCTATGTTTTCCTTGTAAAGTCCCATATAGCTCATTAAATTTCTAATATTCTTTTGTTGATGCCCATACAAATGTATATATTTTTCTTTTATAGTTTTTTTCAAAACTACATAACTAATACATAGTCACTGAAAAAAATAAAAAATACAGGACAATATAAACAAACAACAATATAAAGGTAGAAGAAGGAAGACCCATTGAAAACAACTCCCTACCCCCCTTGCCTTCCTGTCTGTGGAGGTCTTGTAAACATCCGTCTACAGCTATTTCTCTACCTACCCTTCACCCCCACACACACACTCAGTCACATTACACATACTGCTCTGCATTTGGGTGTTGTCACATAATTTGTCATTAATACCTCTCCATATCCACACATGTAAATCAACTTCATTCTACTAATAAATTGCATAGTATCACATAGAATTCAAATCATTTTAATTAATCATTCTTCTAGATTTTCACAGTACATGATCACAGCATCTGCCATAGTGTAAAAAAAGAAAAACTTAATTTTCTTCCCTTTTTGCAATATCTAGTACATCCAAAACAATGTTAAATGATTGAAGTGACAGCAGAAAGCCTGTTGTGTCTGTAACAAAATTGTCTTTAATGGAAATGTTCATATTATCTGTTGGGTTTTCAATTTTGTATCACGTTAATAAAGCGGCTTTGTATGCTAGTAGTATTTTTTAAAGGATGGATGTTAAATTTTTTAATGCTAGGTTGGCATCTATCACAATAATTGCAACTCTTCTCTTGAGACATATTGATAGAACTAATTTTATTAATAGATTTCCAAATATTAAACCATTTTGTAATTTACTCTCTGGTGAATTACTTTTTAAAAATCATTTGTTTAACTTAGAGGTCCTTCTGATTACGATGGCATGGTAAGATGGAAAGGGCTTGGATCAGGGATTTAGCTCAGTGGTTCCACCACCTGCCTCAAAAGCACAAGGCCCGGAGTTCAATTCCCAGTACCAAAAAAGAAAAAAAGATGGAAGAGGCTTACATCCTTGGTCACTGAGTGGAAGAGAATTTCCCAAGAGTGTCCAAGAGATTGTGTGCACTAAATTAAATTGAATAACGTTTCCCTTAAGACTTTTATATGTGAAATTATGATTGTCCTATTTCCTTTTTTCTTCCTTTGTCTGCCATTGGGTTCTTTATTAAGATCTGTTGTCAGCTTATTTCCAAACATCCTTATAATTCTCAACAAGAATACCATACAAACTGATTTGATGTTCATCAAAACAATTTCCCCTTCCTGGAAATGTCATTTCCAGTCCCTTACAATGTAAGTAGCTACGTGCCCAGCTCCTACCAGAGGTCAGTAAGGGAAGGCAGTGATTTTTTTTAAGGGCGGGGCGGGGCCAGGGCTCTTCCCTATTTTCTCTCTCTCTCTCTCTCTCCCCTTCCCCAGTGACCTTGGAGGTCCCTGTTGGAGCTGCAAGATAGAAGGAGCATAGACTCCCAATAACTGACTAGAGGAGAATCTCCCAGGAGAGCAGAGAGATTGTGCACCCAGCATTATGCTGCTCTGTGCGCCAGAATAATAATTTTTGTTATTGTGGTACTAAGGCTCAAACTCAAAGCTATACCTGGCTTAACCTATGTCTTTTTTCTCCTGATACTCTTCTTTCCTTTTAAGCAGATAACTATCTCAGAGGGAGGACTGAACAGGACAGCAATCAAAATATATCTCTTGGTTTCTAGCAACCTAAATCCATTAGATGCTGAACCTAAATCCAATAGATTTTACCCCAGAGGCAGAAGGATCACAAGGTCCAGGGCGGCCTGGACTATTTAGAGACTTAGCAAGACCCTGTCTGGTCTCTAAAATAAAATAAACAAAAAGACCAGGAGATGTAGCTCAGTGTGGAGGCTCTGGGTTCAATCCCTGGTGCGGCGGAGCAGGGCTTCCCGGGGAGGCAAAGAAGGGAGAGAACACAGACTCCTGCGCCTTGCTCCACACTGGGGGGACCCGAGAGAGGGGTGATGGTAGCCGAAGGGATCAAGAACCTCATAACTCGTGGCATGGATCAAATGAAGCAGCAGAAAGACCTTCCAGACATGAGGAGACACAAGGGCAGAAGGGGATGTCGTACACCTGGATGGACCACCGGGTAAGGAGCAACGTGGCCCTGCCCCAGCCCCTGCCGCCGCTCCCATTCAACAGACCAGAAGCTGTATCTTCTACATACACCAAGCAAGCAGATGATTGCAGAAGCAGTCTCTTCGCAAGGACTGGCATATGAGCTACTATGTCAGGGGGAAGGGCAGGGACCCCCTGACTGTGCCAGACTCTCTGAACAAACAAGGAGAGAAACGTTCCCCTCTGCGGATCTTAGAATCATTGTTGCTGTTCCCATTGTCGCCCCGCCGGGTTTGGGTCTCCGGGACACTCGGGTGGAGAAGCGGAGAAGCGTCTCCGGTTCGGGGTCTTAAGGTGGGATGGGGATGGTGGGGGTGGGGTTTGCCCTGTGGCCTCTGCCGAGCCCACCACCCTGGCCAGAAGCGACAGGGTATGTGTTACAGCAGGTTCTGGAGCTGAGGTTCCGCAAAGTGGGCCGGGTGGGCAAGACGGGGCCGGTGGGCAGCTGGGCCCAACATCCGTCCCGCCCCCTTCCCAGCCCGGATTTAAGCGCCGGGTGAGGACGGCCAGCGGGGGGCGCCGGAGGACCGGCAATGTGGTGGGGGTGGGCTTGCCGAGCTCGGGACCCCGCCCCAGCCCGGGACCCCCTCGCACCCCACTCGGACTCCGGCTCTGGACCTAGGAGCGAGGCGGAGCGGCTAGCGCGGGCCGACAGCTCGGTGGAGGTCACCGCCGGGTCCCGCGCGAGGCGAGTCCCCAGGCAACCGCCGCACCCGCGGCCTCGAATTTACTAGGCTAAGTGAGTTTCTGTGCGCTGATGGGCTCGAGGAAGGCAGTCATCACAATAAACCGTTCGGATAGGGGACATTTTCGTGTCTGTGTTTTGGCATTTCTTCTCTCTTTTTCCATTCCTTCTCTTTCTTTCCTTCTCGCGTTCTTTCTCTCTTTTTCCCCTCTATTTTCTGTCCTTTCTCTCTTCCTCGCTCCCTTTCCCCCCTCCCTTCCATCTCAAGACCTGGCCCCGCGCCGCCCCCTCCCCGGGAGCCACTCACTCCGCCTGGGCCTCTTCCCCAGGCCCCGTGGCGTCTCCTCCTTGTTTCCTGGGCTTCTTGCCCGCCTTCCACACACGTACTCCCTTACCCACCTTCTCTTCCCACAGGCCCCACACATCTCGGTCCCCACAACCCCCCGCACCCTCTGCCAAGCGCCTTCTCTTCCCCTTTCTTCTTGGCCACCTTGGCCATCTGTCGGTGGTCTTACCCCTCTGCACCCGGAGGGGAGGGGAGCCGCCCTCCCCGGGAGCCTGGCTCTGCATACTCCACTTCACTCCTCTGCCAAATCGCCCTTCTCTGCGGGACACCCAGCCCTTGCCTGGGCACCATGGCAACAAGTATAAAATCTGGCCTAACTTCCTGCAAAATTCCAGAGACATGAGAGCAGAAACAGAGCTAGACTCCAGCAAGAGCAGGGTGCTTGGGACCAGAGGTCTGAGGGCAAAGCCCAGGTTCCAGTTGCCCACAGAACTAAGCAACCTGTTGCTAAGTAACCAGATCTCCCATCACCACCCCAACACATGGTCCTGAGCTGCCCACCCTGGGCCTCTAGTTGGCTTCTGCTAAGTCTCTCAAACACCCACCCACTGTGAGACTCTGGAAGCAAAAGGAGAGGAGAGACAGAGCCCAGCCACCACCCCGAGCATCGCCCGCCCCTGGTGGCCCTGTCACCTACTGTTTCACTGTGAAGACTTGCCGCCTGTGTGGTTAGGTCACTGCCACCATGAGTCTGGGCATCATGGAAGAGAAAGACCTGGCTGAGTACTTCCGGCTGCAGTATGAGGAGCGGCTGCTACACCTGCTACAGTGAGTGTCTGGGGGCTGGGTCTGTCCTATCCCTTCACCCACCCCATTCCCCACCTTCCACCGACTTATCCCCTCCGTTCCTGTATCCCAGTACTCTCAATCACCCTGCCCCATCCTCTGACACCAGACCCCCATAACCCAGCCCTTACTTGCTCCCCTAACACCAGCAAGTCCTTCCCGGTGTCACATCCTGCCCCAGCCTGCCCCAGCCTCATAACCCCCTTGTTTCTCTTGCCCATATCTTGGGCAGGAAGTTCCCCACTGTTGATAAGCAGTCAGAATCGCCATCCATCCAGCTCCTGGAAAAGAAGAAGGAGGCTGTAGCCATGCATCAGGCTATGGAACAAAAGAAGGAGGTGAGGTGGTGGAACTCAGGGATGGGAGCAGAGGTGCAGGATAGGAGAGGAGCTGTCTGGGACTCAGGGTGACAGCCTCCATCTTGTGGGTGGGGGTAGCTAGAGCTGGGATTCTGGCCAGCAGCTCTGGTCTCTTTCCTGAGGAGAACAGAAAAGTCCTAAATCTTGGGAATATCAGTGTCCTGAGATCCTCTAAACTGAGCCAGGCACAGGGTACAAAGTGAGAGGCCTCCCTGCACCTGGGGACAGAGACTTTGGGAGAGGGGATGCTGGGCCTTCCTGAGTGCTCATGTCAGGGGTTCTCCTGACCTCTCTGCTCCTGCATCCTGAAGACATTTAAGCACAGAATGGAAACCCTGAAGCTGCGCTGGGAAGAACTGGGCATCAAGGAAGAGCAGCTGAAGGCCCACATCCAGAAGTTTGAGCAATTCATCCAGGTCTGAAAGGTGTGGGCTGCAGCGGGCCAGGGGAGCCATGCTATGCAGACCAGCAATTGTCTCCCCCCCAACTCCTTCTCCTCCTCCTCTTCCTCCTCCTCCTTCTCTTCATCCTCCTTCTCCTTCTCCTCCTCATTTCTGCAGGGTTCTCATTGGGTTAAAAGTATTCTCAGTGCTCCAGTTATGCTTGGTGCTTCTACAGACATCCTTTATATCTTTCCACATTGCATTGATTGCAATTTCCTGTTTACCCTGTCTCTGCCCACCACCCCCGCGCCGTGGCTGTTTCCTATTTCCTTGCCATACAGTTTATCCAGTCAATGAATGGATGAATAGATGGATGGATGGGTGGATGGATAGATGTGCCCATCAGGGACAAGCACTTGGGGATACAATGAATGAAGTGGAGGTTTTAATCCTCTACACACTCTCCTTTTTTCTCCTTAAACCAAAGGTGGGGGACTGATGAAGGTGGGGAACTGTTGAAGGACCATACAGCAGAGAATATTCCAAGACAACCCTCCTCATCAGTCTTTAGAGAAACAATTGTGTGTGTGTGTGTGTTACTGTGGATTGAACCCAGGGGCTTCACACTGGGTTATTTTACTAGTCCTTTTAAAATTTTTATTTTGAGACAGGATCTTCCTAATTTGCCGAGGCTGGGCTTAAACTTGCAATCCTCTTGCCTCAGCCTCTCAGGATTTAATCATCTTAAAATCCAGATATATTTGGATCTGCTTCTGTTGGCACTTAGGGAGCCCTGAAGTCCTGGCGCAGCTACATGAGAACTAATTGCTGCTCTGTCCTGCAAAGTACCTCTGCTCTTAAGTCACACTCTGTGCCCAACCATGAAGGACAAGAAGTTGGCAAGCTGGGCAAATTCTCCTGAGGTCCTGTCCATATTTTAGAGGCCAGATAAAAACCGGTGGGTAGCAGGAGATTTGAGGTGGAAGGTGCTTCAAATTATTTTCAGAGGGTCAGAAGCTTTGGTATCCCATAGAGCTTGTTACAAAAACACAACTCCAGTGACCCTCCTCTTTGCTTTCAGTAGGTCTGAGGTTGGGCCCAGGCATCAACAGTACTTTTAAGCTCCCCAGATGATTTTAATTCAAAAGTGGATTGGCAAACCATTAGTTTAGAGCTCCTGTCTCCTCCTGTGCTTACATGGCAGAGCACATATCCTCCATGTGCCTACTTCCATGTCCTCCAAATGCTGCCATCGCACCTGTCCGTGCATGTCTGGTCATGGGCACCCTTGAGAGGAGAAAGGAGACACAGGAGAGCAGTGGACAGAGTGGGCTTTGCAGAAGGAAGAAAGTGGACTCAGAATGCAGGAGCTGAGCCTTGTTCTTCCTTTCTGGGAATGGTATTACCCAAACCATCTCTTGCAGCCCCCGCTGATGCTAGTCTAAGCTCCTAGGAACATGTTTCATCTGTGTATAATCACTGTTGCCGACAGTTTGCAAGGAAGAAAGGGGCTATTGTTTCACATTTCAGTAGCTGGAGAAGTTGAGGCACTGAGTACCAAATCAGGAGAAAATTTGGATCTCCCGACCCTGGCCCAGCCATCTGCCCCCTGACAAACGGCCACTACTCAGGATAGAAACAATGGAAGCTCTGTCAGAAGGGCTCCAGCTCCCACTTCTGGACTTTCTCAGCCTTCCCCAGGAGTGAGTTCTTTCCAGGCACCGAGCCCACTGCAATATGGGTCTTCCTCTATCCTTTTACTCCTGGGTTCTCCCTCCGCTGTTCTCTGAAGTCCAGAGCCCAAATCCCACAGAATCTAAATCATTTCCTGTCTGCCCTTCAGAAGGCCATCTCTTGACTTTGAACTAAATCTCTGTTCTCACAGCCCCCCTGAGCTGTATCTCAGTTAACAGAAATTCCTTAGCTTCAAGAACTAGCTTCAGATAGCCAAAACTTAGCTTCAGATAACCCTAGAAATGTCTTCCCTCCACACCTCTTCTCCTACACGGGTGACCCAGCAATGCCTGGGCTCAGCAGGAAGAGAAGGCTGAGGGCATCACCAGCCCCCAGCAGGCAGGCGACCCAGGGAGGGCAAGGCAAGACAGCTTCACCCACACCACCTCTCTCATCCCAGGAGAATGACCAGAAGCGAATCCGTGCCCTAAAGAAAGCCAATAAGGAGCGGGAACTCAAGAGGCATCACCTGCGGGAGCTGACCAAGGCCAAGCAGGATATGGCGGCCCTGCAGCTAGAGCATCAGCAGCTGAGCAACAAGCTGCAGGACTACTCCATCTTCAACCAGTACCTGGAGAAGGTGGTGGAGAACTCTGAGGTGGGTCCCACCTCAGCACCTTCCTCATCACCCTCCTCCCACCAGCTGTGGGCTGGTGCATGGGGTCCTTCTGGGTCCCAGGGGGCTCTATCAGCAAGGATGGTCACGTAGCAGCGCAGCTGATAAAGGTCCCAGTTTTCAGTGGGTGGGGGGCCTAGTGGTGTTTCATTGTGTGTCTGTGTGCATGACAGCTGGGTAAATGTCTCCACATGGGTTGTGTGTTTATGTCTCCATGTGTGTTCATGGCTGGCTGTCTGAAGGGGTGTGCATGAGTGTGTGTGTGCGTGTGTGTGTGTGTGTGTGTGTGTGTGTGTGTTGGGGCATGTGGTTTTGGAGCACCAGCAATAAGCTTTGCCTGCATCAGCATGAGGCCCACATCTATTCTTACTCCCCCCTCCTTCCTGGTGTCTTTTGTTTATTTGAGGGTAAACTGCAGAGAGGAAAAGCACCCAACCTACCGCAGAGCTGGAGTGCTTAAGACGTGCCGGCATTTCTGCCAGCCTCGGAGATTTGGACGTGCCTCTAGGCCTGCAGTTGGTCCATCCTCTCATTAGCCCAGAGGGGAAAGTGACCCCATTATCCTTTACACAGGGACGTGAAGGCTCAGGAGGTTAGATAACCTGCACAAAGTTTCAGCTCATAAGTGGAAGAGCCTGGGATTTTCAGCTCTCTTCTTTAGGCCCCACAGTGCCCCAGACTCCTGCTCCCCTGATGTCCCTGTAGGCAGAATTCAGGGAACTTCTCAGCCTTCTTCCCACCCACGTCTCCTGAAGCACTGATGCTCTCACTGCTCCTCCATGAAACCTACATTTGCCCTTGACTCTGTGACGCAACCACACCAGCGAGTGTCCTCTCCTCTCCCATGGGGCCAGCAACAGGGTTTGGGTCAATGTCCTGTGAGGGGCACAGGCAGACAAAGGGCACACAGATTTTTTAAGCCCCTGCAGCTTCTAATTTATTTAACCTAATTTATTTGTACATGAATCCCAAATCTGTGTCATTTCCTCCATTCTAAGGTTCTATGTACTGTAAGATAAATTGTTCACGTAATGATTAGAGGAGCTTTTTGAGGGGAAAGTGGGAAGAAAAGACCACTATATTAAAGCAGCAGAAAAATTGTAAGACACGTCTTGAAGTCTTGGTAAAATGGTCATCTTAGAACTGAGGAAACTGGCTATGTCCCTCTAAACTTCAGCCTCTTGTGCCTAACTTGGCTTGTCCACAATCCATCTGCTTTCTGCCATCCCCAGGCCAGGTCTGGGGCTGGTGTGTCCCATGCTGCTGAGTGACATGACCGCCCACCCCAGCCTTGCCCAAACCCAGTCCTCATGGTTGACTCCTCCCCCGGCTCAGTTCGGCAGCCATCAATCAGCAGATCTGGTCAACTCTGCCTCCTAAGTATTTCTGGAATCCAGCCGCTGCCCCTTCCCTACTCAGTACGCCCCATCTGGAGTTCAACTCTGTCATTCCCAGTCAGACTGCTCACATTCTACAGCCTTCCTGGTCTCTCTTTCTCTCTCTCTCTCTCTCTCTCTCTCTCTCTCTCTCTCACACACACACACACACACACACATTTTATTTTGTTCAAAATATTTCAGGCATACTGGAAAGTATAGAGAAACACATAACCCAAGAGCTCACCACACAGCTTTGTCAAATCCTAATAAACACTGCTGGAAATTGAAAGCCCTTGTATGTCCTTCTAAATCTCATTCTTCTTCCCCTCTCCTTGGGAGTAGCCAGTATCGTGTTTTTTAAGTTTCTAAATTTCATGCCTGTTTTAACTAGTTTGCAACATTATCCCCTGTTCATAAACCATTATTATGCATATCCTTCTGTTACCTGCTTTTTCAATAGTTTTAAGTATATTTCTATACTTAATTGACACATAATAATTTATCTATTTGTGGGGTCTGGTGTGACATTTTTAATATGTGTATGCAATTTGTAATGCTCATGACATGATAATTAATTGTTGTCAACCATAGTTATTCTATTGTGCCACAGAACCTTAGAAATATTCTTTCTATCAAACTGTCCTGTACCAATCAATATTTTTAAGAAACTTTATATTTTGGACAACTTCTCATTAACAGAAATAGAGAAAACAGTCTATTGAATGTCCATCACACATCAACTAGTTCAGGAATTATAGCCATATCCCCCACATCTTACTGCTGCCATTTTGAAATGAATGATATTTCTTTCACCCATAAGTATTTCAGTTTTTATCTCTGAAAGATGAAAGCTCCATTTAATGTAACAACAATGCCATTGTTGTACTTGTTAAAAATTCGATAGCTATTCCGTAGTATCAGATAGCCAGCTAGTTATCGTAATAATGTTTTTTGTATAGACAGTTTGTTCCAATCAAAGTCAAACTAGTTTCCTCATACTGTATGTGTTTCTTAAGTGTCACAGACATTATTCTGGGCTAAAGAAGCCAAACACACACACAAAAGGATGTACTGTATGATTCCACTAATATGTTTAAAAAAGGAGAATCTTTCCTTGGACATCTACTTAGAAAGAAAAAGCTGGTTAAATGCCTGCTTCTTTATAGTGTTCAGAATAATGAATTGGTTTTCCATTCGTCATCTAAAAAGGACCTAACTTTTAGTGTTATTATGTATTCATGGATTTTTGTTATATTTAATACCTTTTAATCATATGCTTACTAATTTTCAAATTGTCCCCTCTTTGGACAGTCGGACCCTCTTTAAGTCAGCACATAAATCCTTTTGACATCAGAATAAGATTTCGTGATTCCTTCCTCCGAGCTCTGATGTAGTCCATTCACTTTAACTCTGTGTGCTGCTGCATTATACACCTGGAAAACTTTAGGACGTTGAGACATGAAGTTATTTCTGAGCCTCTTAAAATCCTTTAGTGGCAAAGTTCACACTCCTTCCATAGTTTACTAGGCAGCCATTCCCCACCCCCTGTACTAGGGATTATGCTCAGGGAGCTCTGTGCTACACCTTCAGTTCTTTTTATTTATTTTTATTTTGAGACAGATTTGATAAGTTTCCCAGACTGCCTCAGTCTCCCAAGTAGCTGGGATTATAGCTTGTGCCACCTCTCCAGGTCCATCTCTTCCTCCTCGTCTGGAACTCAGACCATCTGTACTATGCCACCTTGAGTATCCCAAATATGCTGCACACAGCTTCTTGTGTCTGTACCGAGGCTGTTCTCTCTCCGCAGAACACTGCCTCACCTTCTCCACCCGCTTTTGCCTGGCTATCTTCTGCTCATACTTCCAGTCTCATTTCCATCATCTGTTCTTTGGGGAAACCTTTTCTGGCTAGACTTGCCTTTTCCAATGCTGGTTTGGGGGGCCCATTTCCCAAGAGGCATATAGGAAAAGGCCAGCAGGGCAATTCCCAGGACACTAACCTCTCACTGGAAATGTCATGATGTGGAGAAGTGTTTGGGGAGTGTGTCCTGGGGGCCAGAAGTCACACTGTGATAAGCCCGCAGGGGAGGTGAATTGGCCTCATGGAACTGGAGATCACAGTCTAGGGTGAGGGGTTGCATGGCTTTTGTTCTACGAGGTGGGGACTGCCAGTCAGGGCCAGAGTGGCATGCACCAACACGGAAGACGTGAGCTGAGCCTGGTGGGCCCCCCGCCACCCCGGGATCCCCCTCTCTGGCCCAGCTTTTCCCCTAGAAAATGTAGAACAACTACCATGCTTGAGGTTATTGGCCCACTCTCAGTGCCACCCTACCCCTAAGCCTACATAGGGCTTAGCCTGTGTGTTTCACCCAATGGTTTGCTTCTCTGTCTGTCCTCCCTCTAACCCTCAAGCTGTCAGCTTCAGCAGAGCAAGGTCTAGCTTTCTTATCTCATGTTCTCTCCCTGCAGCACAGCCTCTGGCTTGTAAGTTGCTCTTGGGAAATTTTTGTGACTAGGAGAATTATTGCCCTGGGAAACATCTCCAAATGGCTTGCACCCACAATTCTCAAGTCTTGTGCCTAGAGTCACCTGGGGGATCTTTTGCAAATTTCAGATGCCAGGGGTCACCTCAGATCTGTTTTTAATCTGAACCTCTGGGAGTGAAGCTTGCTGATATCCTTTTAAAATTCCCCAGATGATTCTAAGATACAGCGAAGGTTGACAACCCTGGCTCAGCTGTGCATACCCTAACCCCCCAGCCCCCACCCCCTACCCCCCCTCCATGGCCCCTACAAACCCAGAAGCAGGCATCAGGGCCCTTATTTCCTCACTGTCTGTGCCCTTGATCCTGTCCAGGGGCCTACATGAGCAGGCATCCAGGTGTCCGGGTCAGGGCCCAGCTAAGACGACTGCTTCAGTCCCTGGGGTCTGGCAGTGCAGTGACCAAACTCCCTACCCGCTTCAGTTTGAAGAGATCCATGAGGTGATCGGGCGCTACAAGACGCTGGTGAGCATGCACCACGACCTCATGCAGTCAACACGGGAGGGCCAGGAGAAGATTGAGCGTGCCAAGACACGGCTGGCACGCTACATGGAGGAGAAGGACAATGAGATCCTCCAGCACAACAATGAGCTGGCGAGGCTGCAGATGCGCTTTGACCGCGCCCGCAGTGACGTCATTGTCTGGGTGAGGGTCCCGGGGCTCTGGGTAGGGAAGCCCCAGGCCCGGGTATGTGTACACACAATACACACATGCGCACCAAGCTCACGTCTTCCTGCATCCCCTCCTCAGGAGTCCCGCTGGGCACACATCCAGAACACTGCCGCTAAGAAGACCCTCCTGCTGGGCACCATTAAGATGGCAACCCTGAACCTCTTCCAGGTCGTGAGCAAGCAGCTGAAGGAGGCCACCCAGGTGTCCCTGGAGGACACTCACAAACAGTTGGACATGGTAGGCAGAAGTGGGTACTAGGGCCAATTGTTGGGCTAGCCAAGGAGGTTCTGGATTGGTTGATTGGGGAAACTGAGACAGAGCCAGTGGCTCTCACCTGTTAACAGCATCAGAATCACCTGGAGAGGGCATGAGGCCTGTTCCCCGGGCCCAGCTCCCATCTCTGGCTCAGTAGGTCTGAGATGACAATCCATCAATTTGCATATTCAGCAAGTTCCCAAGTGAGGCTGCTAAATGGGGTCCCACAGTTTGAGAACCACTTCATCAGTGCTTTTTGGTCCCAAACCACGGGGCAAGAGCAGGGACCCAATAGTGAATCCATTAGTTGTACAAAAGTCTTAATAAATTCCAGTGAGACACTGGGAACTGCTAAAGGCTTGTGCTTGAGGTCCACTCTGGTTTTTTTTTTAAAAAAAGGAAAATTGGCAAGTTTACAGAAATGTTAAAATTGTGTTAGCACTAATCTGAAACATTCTTTGAACCAGTGGAAAGAAAATTAAAAAGGAGTTAGAATTTTCATTGTATGATTCAGTTATTTAATGTCATCCATATTCCTGTGCCACCCAACATCATGACCGAAGTTACACACATCATACTTTTCGGGAAACTTGGCACCAGCAAATGCATGAGCAGAGCATCTTCTGACATACCCAGAACCGTGACCAAATAATTATCTGTTCCTTTGCAAAAGCCCTTAGCTCTACTGTGAACTATCAGAAACCTCCTGAGGACTGAGATTTTGTTTGTTTTGCTCCCAGCTCTATCCCCTAGTGTCTAGAACAATTCCTGGCATGTACTAGACACAAAAGAAGTATTTGGTAAAAAGATATGAGGCACAAGCCAACAAGCAATCGAGTAAGGGGCTCTTGCCCCGTTAAAACAGATGAAGAAAAGCAAAACTCATGAAATTTAAAAGGTTGACCACCTAGGAAGAAGGATTTCCCTAAAGCAGGCTTCATCTTAAGACATACTAGAGCAGAATTATTTTACTGTCCAAAGAAGGGAATTGATAAAAAAAAATTTGTTCTAGAAGGAGAAACTCTTAGGCTTTGCAGTAGGTTATTGTCACCTCTTAAAGCTTACCAGTGACCACACAGAGTTCATTTCTGTTGAACGTTTTTTTACCAAATTGGAACTTAAAACAAAAATTTGTTGGATGTGGTGGCGGAAGCCTATAATCCCAGAACTCTGGAGACTGAGACAGGAAGATCACAAGTCTGAGCACCCCTACGTAACTTGGTGACTTAGCGCGATGCTGTCTCAAAATAAAAAATTTTAAAAGGGCTAAGCAGGCATATGGCTCAGTGCAAAGACCCTGGGTTCAATCTCCAATACCACACACACACACACACACACACACACACATTAAAAGGCCTAATAAGGCCTTAGTATTACTGTGAAAAGATACCCTGTCCCCTGTAGTAGGGTCTCAAGCCCCCTCCCTTTAGCTGTGCTCTAGGAGGTGGTGACCTGCAGCTTCCTGCCCCCAGTCAGATCAGAGCTTCCAGTCTCTCCATTCCAAATTTTGAGCTTTCTGAATGCTTGATTGTTTTCTGAATTTGGATTCAGAAAATCTCAGCCTTGATTTGTTTATACAGGAGTACTTCATATTACCCAAGAGTGATCTTAAAATATCTCCCTTCATTCCCATAGGATATGAGCCTACTGGCAGGAATACACATTACCAAGTAGCCTGAAAGAAAAAAAAAAGAATCTGGAGACATATAAGTTAAAATCAGAGATCGGGACTAGAAAGATAAATACAAATATAGTAGAGCCTTGACTTATGAGCTCAATTTGTTCCCAAAGGCTGGTTGGTCAGTTGAAGGCTCAGGCTCCTCTACACAGCCTTCAAAGTCTCTCTCCTGTATACAGACAGATCTCAGTGTCCTTAGAGAGACATTGGCCCAGGATTTCTCAGTTAACCCCACACAGGAAAGGGTGTTGTCATGTTCCTTCCAGAACTCTTTAAGGGCTAACTCTATCTGAGACCATCTGGAAGCACAAGCAGCCTGCATTTGAGTCGTAACTCAATACTTTGGTCATAAGTTAAAACTAAAATTCTGATTGTAACCCAAGTTGTTCATATGTCAGGCCAGTCGTAACTCAAGGGTCCACTGTACAGTGGCTTCTTAGATTATCAGGGCCTTCAACGGGAACAATAGTGACTCTGAGCTTCCTGATAAACAGATGTAAAGGAACATACAGTTTTTGTACCAAAATAAGAAAATATAAAGTTTACTCAGGGGGAACATACCTTTCCCAGACACTTAGTTCTAACTGAAATTTCTCAGCGAGGCTTCAGAGACACTCAATGAATAATGTTCTCAACAATAGTCCTACAACAGCTACAGGCACAGGCTTCAAAGCAGATCTTAGACAGAACTATGAACATGGTACACAGAACAACTCTGGAAAAGACCATGACAATCTGAATGAAATGCGAAGGGTCTAGAATAAGCCCTAAATAAACCACCCAGAGCGGCATTTTCCAAACTGCTTAGCAAATCCTATGATCTCAAGATACTCTTTCCTATGAGGGAACAAAAGGGCCCCACAGACTAATACATCTAGAAAAATGTAACTTAAAGTTCAGATTTAAACAGTACAGGATTTGGTGAAGTCTTTATTACAACTCTGCACTTTGAGACCCTCAAACAGATGTTATTTCTAAAGCTTACTTGGCCATAGAGCCCTTTTTGGGCTGTGTGACCACTTAATATAAGGGCACAGTTTGGGAAATGCTGAATTTGTCTTCTCTGTAATATTTGGAAAGTTGCTTTAATTCATTGGCTCTGTATTTCTTCATTTGTAAAACAAGAATCAGTAATAGTAACTATATCTGTAGCTGACAGGGCTGTTGAGAGATTTGGACAAAGTCTGTGTAATGCTCTCTACAGAGACAGTTGAAAAAGAAGTTTTAGAACTGAGATCCTAGAAGGTATCAGGGCCAACCTTTGCTCCCACTTTCCTTTAAATTTTTCTGGTTTGTTTGTTTATTATGCGCTGGGGACTTGAACCAGACCCTCATGCATGCTAAGGACATGCTCTCATGAGCTACACCCTAGCTCACCTCTTCCCTTTGTAAACATGAAAAAACTGGCCTGGAGATGTAGCTCAGTAGTGGAGCTTGCCTTTAATTCCCAGCACTGTAAAAAGGAGGAGGAGGAGGGACGAGGCGAGGAGAGAGGGAATAGGAAGAAGAGGAGGAGGAAGAGAAAGAAGAGGAGGAGGAGGAGGAGGAGGAGGAGGAGGAGGAAGAAGGAGGAGCTGACTCCTGAAAGATGAAGTGATTTCCCCAGAGCTTCTGCATCAGGAGCCCAGCTGGGTCTTCTCACCTCCAAAGGCAGCACTGTGTCATGCCTACTGGAAGCTCTTCAAAACAGAAGCTAATGAATAGATTCAAGATTATCATAATGAGCATCAGTTGGGTCTAGGTTCCAAGTTCACCTTGAGGGTGTCCCTACTTGGATTGGGCCCTGCCTGGTAAATGCTTTTATTCCTCATCCCATCTGTAATCCTCTCTCTTTCTTGCTCTTTCTGTTGGACTGCAGCCCATTCTTCATACTATCACTGTGTCTGCCTTTAGGAGGTCCCAACCCATTCCTGTGTATGGATTTAAATCTGCTAAACCAGATGCTCTATTTAACCTAGAAAAACTGTCAAATGAGGCAACATGACTGCCTTAAGAAGTCAGTCTCAGGAAAGCAGTAAATTCCTTCCTACAACATGATCCATCTTGGGATGGGGAAGTCTCTGGCTGGGTAGGGTTAACTCTGGTCTCTGTCTTGTCAGATTCAGCAGTTTATCCAAAACCTATCGGACATCTGGGCAGAAGTAAAAAAGAAGAACCAACCACCACAAGTCAGGGTGTAAGAAGGCAGCATGGTTCAAGAATGTTCTGAGAAAGTCACTGTGAGAGAGAAAGTTCCTGGTGAGCTCGCAGTCCAGCCAGTTCAAGCCAGTGGATGAGGACCTTGTTTGGCTTTCTACTGGCAAACACCTTGTCATTTTCCCTCAGGCCTCAGTCCATCCCAGTCCCAAGGATATTAAATAGTATAAGAAGTTTGTTCCGAAGTTCTCTGTCTTTTTGGTAGTTTGTTCTTGAGGGAAAGAGTCCGTGAGCGGAGAGCCCCACAAGCACCGCCTCTCAAAGCTCCTCCCTTAGGCCTCCATGGAACTAGAAACGGTGACTTAGGTCTACTGTCTCCAGCACGGTAAGTACAGGAGACCCCTTCTGTCCTCTGTCACTTCAAAAATTAGCCTCCCCACAAAGTTGATGTTTTCAATTACGGTAAAAAAACTCACTAGAAACTATGAGGGCTGCTTCCCAAGCTGGAGTTGCCAAAGTACTGAGTCAAAAAGTCTTCCCTGGCCACAGGAGCAGTCTTGCTCCCTTACCTCTTGTTCCCCTTGAAACATGCAATCTAATGTCAGCGGTGGCAATGCAGGAACAGCCAGATGGTTGCTTGGGAACCAGTGCAGGACCACTAACATGCCAAAGGAAAACCTAAAGGCTCAGGAGTATCGTGGCAGACTGGAATGATGATTAAAACCAGCAAAATTAATCAAATAGGAGTAAATGTAAAGTTTGGAACTTTGGTTGGAAAATTCATCTGCACATTTCCAAGTCATCAGTGGCAAAATCTAGCCCATAAAGAAGTAGTGGGTTTTTTTTCAAGTTTTATTTTTCATTAGTACATGTGCTTATGTTCTTCGTGGGAAGTTGGTATGCATACACAGCACATCTTCATTCTCTTTTCAGTCCCTCCTCCTTCTCCTCCTTCCCTTCCCCTTTATCTCTTTGTCCCCTGCCCATTTGCCAAAGATCTATCTCCCTGTTTCCTATTACTATCCTTTGTTTTGCTCCATAGTTTCTTATGTAAGATAAACCATGCAATATTTAAGGCTGCATGTCTGATTTCTTTCACTTAATATTGTGGTCTCAAGGTGCATGCCTGCAAATGACTCAAATTTATTTTTCTTTATGGCAGAGTCGTACTCCAGTGTATGTAAATACCATATTTTCTTTATCCATCCACCACTGAGATTCCAACTTACTCCAGAAAGAACAGTTGTTGTCAAGAAATCAAAAAACAAAAGCTGGCAAGGCTGTGAGGGAAAAAGAAGCTTTTTACATTGTTGGTGGGAATGTAAACTAGTATAACCACTATGGAAATAAGTATAGAGATTCCTAAAAAAACTAAAACTAGAAATTCCATTTGTCCCAGTTATTGCTCTTCTAGGTATCTTCCTGAAAGAGTGAAAGACATCATATTACAGTGATACATGCACACCCAGGTTTATAGCAGCACAACTCATAATAGCTAAATCTGACAAGCAATGTTTATTGAACATGTATTCTATATGCATCAGCCTCATGAAAACTCTATGAGACACCATCATCCCTATATCACAGAGCAGGACATTTGTCCAGGACACTGCCCAAAGGACAAAAGGGTTAGGATTCACACTTGGGTCCACCTGCCCCAAGCTAGGCTCTGCTATTTTTCCCCCTCTGAGTCAGACTTGAGAACATCCTACAAGGGTTTTGTTTCCCACAATCCTGCAGGGCCCTCAGACTGCCAAGATTGCTGGTGCCTACAGGGAAGGCACTGCTGCAAGTGCCCCATGGGATGCCCAGTGAGTGGCAGTAAGCTCCACCCTTGTACATAACACCTTATTCTCAAAAGGTGTTCGGAGAGGAGCAGGAGCTGCATCACCTGGGGACTGTTAGATATGCAGATTCCCAGGCAGGGCCTGAGAATCAGACTGCGGGTGGGATCCAGCAATCCCAATCCACATGACTCTAATGTGTGCTCAGGCTAGAGACCAACCTTTTTCTGGTGACCGAACACTTTCAAGTGTCTGAGCTCCATTCACTTCCCAGCCTGGGAGGTAGGATGTACTACTACCTGCACTGGTCAGCACTCAGCCAGAGAAGCAGACTGATACCGAGGCTGTGTGCTTCATCCAAAATGCCTGGGGCCAGAAGTGGTTCCGATTTTGGAATATTTGCATATATAGTGAGATATCTTGGGTATGGAACCCAAAATTCATTTGTATTTCAGATATACCTTGTGCACCTAGTCTGAAGATAATTATATATGATATTTTTAATTATTTTGAGTGATGTTTCATCCCATGAGATCAGGTGTGGAATTTTCCACTTGTGCAGGCACTCAAAAAGTTTTGGATTTTGGAGCATTTTAGATTGTAGATTTTCACATTAGGAGTGTTCAACATGTACAGATATAAATAGATGAAGATTTAAGTGTGGGTACATGTATAGGCATGGCTGTATCTTATTATATATGGCTTTCTTACAGGGGTTTGACCGTAGGCATACTCAATAACAGTGCTGTTTTCAGGTCTGATGCTGGAGCTTGAAGTTCCCAGGGGAGGTAGCTGGGAAAGAAACCAGGATTCTTAGCTGGGCATGGTGGTGCATGCCTACAATCCTAGCTCTCTGGGAGGCTGAGGCAGGAAGATCACAAGTTTGAGCCCAGCCTGAGCAACTTAGTGATTTAGCAAGAACTTGTCTCAAAACAAAAATAATATGGAGTGAGGGGCAAGAATGTAGCTCAGTATGAAGGTCCTGTGTTCAATCCTCAGTACTGGGAAGTGAGGGGAAGGAGAAGAAGAAGGAAGGAAAAGACAGAATCCTTTATTTTGGAGCTGAACACTGACCTGGGCATGAGAGAAGATGACGTAGTTGCAAACCCAGCCGCTGCCGCACACCATCAGGGTGAGTTGGCAGAGTTGTGTGAGCTGTACAACGTGGCTGTGATCCCCTTCCACCCCAAGCCCTCCACGGAGCACTGTGGCGACCCACTTCCATAGGAAACAAGCAGGCAGAGGAATTCTGGGGAGTGTGGCTCAGCCTGGTTCAGCTGACATGGCACAAGCTCCCCACCACTAATATTCTCCCCAGTTCACAGCTCAGGAGACACAGGCAGGCTCTGCTTTACAAGAAAGACCTGGGTGCAATAAGGAGCAATGGGTCTGGCCTGGTCCAGACAGGGCTCTCAGTGGAGTCGAGTGGAGGGCAGAGGTTATCCTCCAGCCTCAGGATGGGTGAGTTCCACAGTGGCGATCAGACAAGAACGAGGAGTCTGGGCCCCACATACAGGTTTTTGGGGGAAGGAGGTACCTCTAAAGTAGCTTCCTCTGACCGTTAAGCCCCAGGACTGGATCCTAGGAGGCAGGAGAGGGTGAAGCACAGGCAGTTCCTCCTCCTCCTAGGTGTATACCACCCCCAGATTCTGCTGTCTCTGTGAGGTAGTGTTTGAGAAGCCCAGGCTGTCAGGACAGAACACACTTCCTGGCAAGCCCAGGCCCCTCAGCCCCAACCAAGGCCCTGTGTCAGGAGCCAGAGGGCCCTCCCTCCTTCCTCTGTTCTCTCTCCCCTGTCTCCAATGCCCTACAGCCATCATTTCCTGCTGACTGCAATGGGGAATCAGGAAGGGTCACACTTGGAATCCCTGTGATCACTCACAAGCTCATCTTAACACATGAACATTTACACATGTCTGTATGCGTCATTCTGATCTTGTTGCTTTGTTTAGGTTTTAAAAAAAGAAAAACAGCCCTGGGGCAGAAGAAATTCTGTGTATAGGCAGATTTCTTAAGTACAGCGAAGCCACAAATCTACAAACTCATTCCCAAACCTACGGAGGGGGCTTAGGGCAGCAGTCACAGACAGTCCCCCCACCTCCACCCAGCTCCTTCCTCTGACTCCATCCCTCCCTAGCCCTTTCTCAGCCCCTAAGTGTAGCTACCCTGGGCCTGGAACCTACAAAAGGAAGCCCAAGACTGCCCCATTAAAAGAGATTTGGGCTCCCAGATGCACAGGATCTCTTTCCAAGAACAAGGAGATAAAGCTAAGGGCCTGATTGGAGTTTTCTCAGCAAGAAAAGACATTAGTTTATTAGAACAGAAATAACTGATTGGTTCCAGAAATGAATGGTTCTCATCAGCAAAAGCAGGAAGTAGCAGGATTCCGGGTGTTTTATGAAGGAAGGAAGGGAATAGAGGGAGCCTTCCAGGGGCTCTGTCTCAGTGCTAGAGCACACCATCTCCCATAAAAACATGATAGTTTTTCCTGAGGAAAAGGAATACAGGAAGGAAGGCAAAAAGGAACAGAAGGGGAAGGAAGGAAAGGTGTATACAAGCCAACTTTACAGGCAGCTAGGTGGACAGCCATCCCCATGCCTGTCACATATGTCGTGGGATACACTCAGCTTCTGGTGAGGACAGAAGTAGAACCAAGAGTTGAAAGCTCTTCAGGGTGAACCCTGTCTTTCTGGAGTAGCCAAAGAGCTCCTGTTTTGTGGGATTCACAATTAGCCCTTAGGCTCAGACCTTCCTCCCATGACTTTTACCTTCAAAGCCCTTTCCCCAGCCCTAGGCCACAGTCCCATACCTTATGGACTAGGCTTTTGGTCAACTGGAAACTGCCACTTCTCATTTCAAGCCATATTAGGGTTGATTGTGCAGGCACCTGAGGGAGTTCCTCTGCTCCCAGACTTTCAATCCCAGCAGTGTGTGCACAGCAGGGTTTTAGAGGCCACACAGAGCCCCACCAGACGCCTGCCTCCTGCTCATGAGGAACTGAGGCTATAGCCAAGTGTAGGCCTCTCCTCTACTTCCTCACTGAAATGACAAAAAGTCCCTCTACTCTAACTTGAAACTCATGGGAGCAAGCCCCCAGTGCACCATGGAGTTAGGAATAAGAGGCAGGCTCAGAGTCACCCAGAGTGTGACTTCATCCTCATGGGAGTGGAGCTGGGAGAAGTGGCCATTTTAGGAATTTTATAAGGAAATGAGCTGGATCCAGAAACATCCAACAGAAAGACAGCTACCTCCACAGCCATGTGGAAACTGATCATGTGAGTTTTGTAGTCTGTGTAATAAGTGACAACAAACTTGGAGTTCTAAACCCACACCCACTTAGTATCTCACACTAGTAGGTCAGAAGTTGGTGTGGCTGGACTGGGCTCTGGCTCAGGGACTCACAGGACTGAAAACAAGGTGTCAGCCAGCTGGACTCTCATCTGGGGGTTCTGGGGAAGAATCCACTTCCAAGCTCATTCAGGTTGTTGATATAATGCAGTTCCTACAGCTGTGGGTCTGAGGTCCCTGTTTCCTGGCTTGCTGTCAGCCAGGGCCTCTCTCTGCTCCCACAGACCAGCTGCATTCCTGGCTGCACTGCCCCCTCCATCTTCAAAGGAAGCTGCAGTACATGGAGTCCCTGTCAGGGTTTGAATTGAACTCTTTCAATACCAGGCAGAGAAACATTGCTTTGAAGAGCCTATGTGATTAGGCCCACCCTATAAGCTCTCTTTTGCCATGTACTTGGGAGTAACATCAGGCAGAGAAAGACATGGAGGCTATCCTCAAACTGTTCCTAACTACCCTGATCAAGAAAAATGGTGAAAACAGCCACAGAGAGAAGAGTGGGAGGGGCAAGGAGAGACCATGACAAGGTGGATAAAGACCAAGATAACGGCGTGGAGGGAAAAACATATTTTGTAAGTGCACCTGACCTAACATGTACTAATAATTTTCTTATCAAGAACAGTTCACCTCTAAGGAATCAGCAAATGGACTTTGATCAGTCTGGGATTCTCCTCATATTTTCTGTGACAGTTTTATATACATGCATGCATGGATTTTTTAGGAGAGAGGCAGATTGCGGGTGGGAATGCAAGAAAGTCTATAACTTTTTTTTTTGGTACCTGGGATCAAACTTGGGTCCTTGCACTTGTGAAGCAGGTGGTAGAACCACTGAGCTAAATCCCCAGCCTGAAAGTCTATAACTTTTAGGAAAATTCTTCCAGGAATTTTAACAAACCAAGATTTGGAGTTACTGCTTTTTTAAAGTGATAACTTTATTGAGATATAATTCACATACCATAAAGTTTACTCATTTAAAGTATACAATTTGGTGGGTTTTGGTATATTAACACGGCTGAGCAACAATTCACACAATCAATTTTAGAACATTTTCATTATCTCCAAAAAAACTCCATGACTCTTAGTGGTCACTCTCATTTCCTCCCATCCCTCCAGCCTCAGGAAAACATTAATCTTCCTTTTTCTACGGATTTTTCCATTCTGGATATTTCCTATAATTAGATTTATACAATATATAATGTATATTTATATAATATATATGTGTCTGGCTTAGTATAATGTTCTCACAATATTTTCAAGATTCATCCTTTATGGCTAAATAATGTTCCATTGTATGGATCCACTAGATTTTTTATCCAATAAGCAGTTGATGAAAATTTGGGTTGTTTCTACTTTCTGACTATTATGAATAGTAATGCCACAAACATTCTTGTATAAGTTTCTGTGTGGACATGTGTTTTCATTTCTCTTGGGTGTCTACCTAGAAGTGGAATTACTGGATCATATGGTAACTCTATGTTTAATCTTTTAAGAAACTGCCAAACTGTTTGCATTTTGAAATACTCAGGAGCATTTTTCATTTCAGGGATTAATGGCAAATGAAGGAAAAGAAATCAGGATTTGACTCATTCATTTTGCTTTGATTTTTTTTTTTTTTTTTTTTTGGTACTGGGGTTCAAACTCAGGTCCTTGCACTTGCACAGCAGGCGGCAAACACACTGAGCTAAATCCCCGGCCCTTGCTTTGATCATTTTGAAGCAGAATTAGCAGAGCATGGTGTCATCCATTGGTAATCCCAGCACTCTGGAAAGCTGAGACAGGAGGTTTGCAAATTCAAGCCCAGCTCCTGGAACTTAGCAGTTTAGTGAAACTTTGTTTCCTGAAATAAAAGCAATGGAACAGGATAAAAAAATCAGCACACAAAAATCAATAGCATTCCTAAATACCAATAATGACTTACCAAGAAAGAAATTAGAAAACTAATACCATCACAATAACAATGCATGACAAATTAAATACTTAGGAGTTAACCTGAGAAAGTGAAAGATCTCTACAAGAAAAACTATAGTACTCCTAAAAAGAAGATCAAAGAGGACATTAGAAAATGGAAAGACATCCTCTGTTCTTGGACAGGCAGAACCAACGTTGTCCCCAGACTAATACGTATATTTAATGCAATCCCAGTCAAAATACCAACAACAACCCTAAAATTCATATGGAAACAGAAGAGACTCAGAACAGCAAAAGCAGTCTTGGGTGACAAGAGCAAAGCAGGAGGCAACACAGTCCCAGACTTCAAGTTATATTAAAAGTTATGGTAATAAAAACAGCATGATATTGGCACAAAAATAGATATATGGACCAGTGGAATAGAATAGAAGACCCAGAAACAACCCCAAACCTGATATTTGACAAAAGGGACAAAGATAACCTCTTTAGCAAGTGGTGCTGGGAAAACTGCAGAAGATTGAAGCTTGACCCATAGCTCTCACCATGTTCTAAACTACAATAAAAATGGACCAAAGATCTCAATATTAAAAGAGAAACACATAACCTGCTGGAAGATAAGACAGGTAAAATTCTTGAAGTCATACACATAGGCAAGGGCTTTCTGAACAGAAAGCCAACTGCACAAGAAATAACCTCAAGAATCAACAAATGGGATTGTTTCCATTTAAAAAATTTCTATACAGCAAAGGAAACAGTCAGTAAACTAAAGAGACAACCTATAGAATGGGGGAAAAAATTTACCAGCTACACCTCAGACAGAAGACTAATATCTAGAATATATAAAGAACTCCAAAAAATTAGATTCTCAAAATAAAAGACCCGGTTAAAATAAGGGCAACTGAAATGAATAGACACTTCTCGGAAATACAAATAGCCAATAATACATGAAAAAATGTTCAGCATTACTGATCATTAGAGAAATACAAATTAAAACAACACTAAGATTCCATCTTACTCCAGAAAAAATGGCCATCATCAAGAAATCAAATAATAACAGATGCCGATGAGGCTGTGGGGAAAAGGAAACCCTTGCACATTGCTGGTGGGAGTGTAAAGCAGTACAACCACTATGGAAATCAGCATGGAGAGTCCTGAAAAAAACTTAAAATTGAAATTCCATTCAACCTCGACATTCCCCTTCTAGATATCTTTCTGAAAGAGTTAAAGACATCATATTACAGTGATACATGCGTACCCGTGTTTATAGCAGCACAATTCATAATAGTTTAATATTGTAAGTGGCTTATATATCCGTGAACAGATGAATAGATAAATAAAACGTGGTATTTATACACAGTAGAGTATTACTCTGCCATACAGAAAGATAAACTTGAGTCATTCATAGGAAAATAAATGCACCTGAAGACCATAATGTTAAGTCAAATCAGACACACAAGCTTAAATATTGCACAGTTTCTCTTATATAAGAAATCCAACGTACAATTAAATCAAAGCACAAAATAAAAGACAGACAATAGGAAATAAGGAGACATATCTTTGCCAAAAGGGAAGGGGGACTAAGAGATGAAAGGAATGGGGAAGAGGAAGAGGAAGGGGATGTAAAAAGAAATAAGGTGTGTGGCGTACATGTACCAACTGCCCACAATGAATGTATTCATTTTGTACCATAAACATGTACTGTACTAATAAAAACATTTAAAATAAAATGAGAGCTGTAGCTCAGTGCAAAGGACATGGGTTCAATACCCAGTGCCATGCACACAAAAAAAGAAAAAAAGAATAGTCCAAGACTGATGAATGCAATACTCAATTACAGGCTGCCCAGACTTCAAGGGGGAAGGAGTCTGGAGCATGAGAAACCAGGTGGCCAGTATATCCCTACCCAATCCATAATTCACTCTCTTGAGTAAAAAGTAACTTCACAGCCTTCACGGTTGTCATTCTCACCCTCACCCCTGCACTGCTGAACGCCCTGTTAGTCAACAAATAATGGTTCTATTGAGTGCCTCCAAGATGTCATGCACCAAACAAAGCAAAGGGGGCAAGGAGGTAAACAATTGATGTGGCTGTGGCTTCTTACAATTTATGGTACTTAGGAAAGAGAGACATTAAACCGATAGTTGTAAATAGCTCAATCATTAAACAGTCATCATTGCACTAGCTGTCAAGAAGTGCCAGGTGCTATGGATCTTATAAAGGAAAAAGATGGAAAAACAATTAAGTCTTTCTGAAGCAGCAAATCAATGTTTAGAAAAAGACTTGAGTGAACAGGTGTTTTTTTTAAGCCAGAAGATGGTGAAGAGAAGGGGAAAGAAAGGGAATGAGGGTTTCCTGACACAATAGGGAAGAGCCTAGGTCAGAAGGAGTACGTGGCTGAAACCCTCACCTCATGGTGGTCAAGAAGCAAATGAGAAAGAGGAGAAGCAGGGGCCCCAGTATCCCCTTCAAGGGAAAGTCCCCAATGACCTAACTTCCTTCCCCTAGGCTCCACCTACTTAAGGTTCCACAACTGCCCAACAGTGCCATGAATTAGGAGCCAAGCCTTCAACACATGAGTCTTTGAGGGATGTTTGAGATCCAAACTATGGTAATAGTATATCAGTTTTAAGCCAAGAAGGATCATGATTAAATTAGCTCTTGGAAAATCTGCCTCTAGCTCCTTCATGGAGAATGATTTGATTGGCTAGGGACAGAAGGAGGCCAAAATGGATGCAGGGAGAATATTTTGTTAAAGAATAAATTTTTAAAAATAAAATTATTGGGCTGGGGATTTAGTTCAGTGGTTTCACCACTTGCTGTGCAAGTGCAAGGACCCGAGTTCGATCTCCAGTACCCCCCCAAAAAATTAAATAAATAAATAAAATTATTACTGCCACATAGATATAAAATGGATATGCATAACATTTATTGAGAGAACCAATATGATGTCAAAAGTAGTTTAAATGAGAATCCAAGGAACAGACATATGGATATATAATTGGGAATGTTAAAACTAATTTGCTAATAGATGCAAAAATGATCTCTTCCACAGGACAGACATCAAATGCATCTTCCTTGTACAAAACTCATTTGAATTTCTATGAACAGAAATTATTTGCATTATCTCCATAAGTTAATGTCTGTCTCTACTGACTTGCAAATGGTTTTAAAAAAAAAAAGAGAGAGAGAAAGAAATCCACAACCCAGGCATGGTGGTGCACACTTGTAATCCCAGCATTCTGGGAGGCTGAGGCAGGAGAATTGCAAATTCAAGCCCAGCCCAGGCAACTTAATGACTTAGTGAAATCTTGTTTTAAAAACAAAACTTACAAAAAAGGGCTGGGAATGTACGTAGTTCTGGGTTTAATCGCCAGTAACACAAAATAAGGAGGAGGAAGGGGGGGAGGAAGGAAGGGGGAGGAACAGGTGTGGGAGGAGAAGGAAGAAAACAGGAGAAGAATGATACAAACCTCTATAGAATCGGAAACCCCAAAGGTGGACTTCTAAACACAACACCCTCGAAAGGAAATCCTGTAATATTTTTGTCTGTTTAAAAATCTTTTGCAAATTTTCCTGACCACCTGATGCTGCTGCCAAGGTCCAGGCAATCCTGGACTTGCGCTGAAGGACAATATGTGAGTAAGGTGCTGTGGTTGAATGGTGTGATGGGAACCAAAGATTCCTCTGCCTCCTGACAGGAGATCCAATGACATCACAGGAAGCTAGTGTTACTGAAACACCCAGGCCATAACCCACAGTGACAAAGAATGAAACTGGATGAAAGAGGTAGAGTGTAAGCATATTTATTTAAAAGGTGTAAAAGCAAGGAAGGAGAGCTCCTGCTAGCTGGGAGGAGGTTCTGAGCAGGATATCCACAAAGACTCTGTGGGTTTTTAAGGGGTTTAGAAGGGAGGTTGGGCCATTGTGTAAGAAAATGCTCTTTACCCTATAGGAGATTATATACTTTTTAGGGTCCAATCTATGAGGTGTTTACAGTGTCCACATAGGGTCCATGTGCCCTTGAGCCAATGGCCTGTTTGATCATATTTTGGGGATGTCCCTGACAGCTGCAGGATACCTGGCAGATGTTTTTGTAAGATCCCTGGGGGATGATGACTCAGCAGACTTCATGTGGGGCTTTTTTATTCCATTTTTGGCCACAATCTTTATTGTCTAATAGAATCCTAACTTCTGTCTCATCTCCCCCTCTGAAGAGGTGACCCTAACTGTTGTTAGGGACAAGCGATGGTGACTGCTCTGTTTTATTTTGTATTGGAGCAGCTAGAAGGGGTCCACAGTCAAGGTATCTTCTAGAGGGATTGTCTGATAGCCCATGATAGAAGTTAGGTGGGCTCTCCATGATGGGTTTTATCTGTATGACCACTTCAAGTTTAATAGACGATAGGCAAGAGAAAACAAGGTGAACAAGGGGACTGAATAAACAGGGCCCAGAAATGTGGAGGTGTAGTAAGAGCATCAATACTGGTATGAAGGGCCCCATGAGGATTTGGACCCACCCCCACAGCAATTTAAGGAGGGACCCAGTCAAGTTTTCTGGTTAAGGTTATTATTAAGATTTTTATATATCTGGATGAGGTATTTGTTTAAGGTATTTATTTAAGTTTGGTAAACCTAGTCTTCACCTTTTGAGAAGTGTTTATCTAGAAGTAGCAGATCTTGTTAAGCGTAGCACAAGCCTCACCCATTTCTTTAGTAAGATTTAGTGTTTACCTATGTGGTAAGACTATCTCAGCCAACGTATTGATGATTTTTTTGTTGGGCCCCGGTGACCTTAACAGTGGCTTCCCAGAATTGTTGAAGTATCACTGATAGGTTTTGGATAGAGGCATGGGCATCATCCATGCAGAATCTTTCATCCCAATCCCACTGGCTCAAGGACAGAGTTATTGGTTTGTAAGATTCCAAAGGTCTCAGAGAGATTTAAATGGTTCCCTTAAGAGACTTCTTGAACCTAGACTAAGTAGGTGAGAGACTGTTTTAGGAAGGAGCCCAGATTAGAGATGGATCCAGATGTAGGGAAGGAAGATGGGTTAAAGAACTGGACCTTAGGGAGGACCCTGATATCCGTGAGAAAGGCAGAGTATGATTTAAGAGCCTCCTGCAGAGGAAACAGAGGCCAGTTTTTGTGAGGGAGATGGTAGTGGTTTTGTCCTGTAGCCAGGCATACTTAAAGGTGGATTGTACACCTATGCCAGTGAGGGAGATGTTGAACCGTGTGGCTAGCCCAGGCAACTTAGGAAGACCCTGTCTCACAAAATGGAAAATGGGCTGGGGATTTAGTTCAGTGAAAAGGCCTTGGCCTCAGTCCCCAGTAACACACACACACACACACACACACACACACACACACACACACGGCCTTGTAGTTAGAATCACGCTGCCCATAGCTAATCAGAATTGTGATATGTAACAAATCAATGGGCTTTGAGAGCGAACATACAGACAGGTAGGAATATTCAGCCAACTTGTGAGAATCTTCAACCTCATTATCATTATTCATTGACTGAACCCCAACAGTACCAAGTGTGATACATGAGGTGCCAGAGTAGGGCTGCTGAAAACAGTGGATGCCCACTCAACAGTGTTGCCCAAGCTGCCCTTGGGTATATTAGTCAGCTTCATATTACAACAACAAAGTTCCTGAGTCAGGCTACTTGGGATGGAAAGAGAAATTTATTTTAGCTCAGGGTTCTAAAGGTTCCAGTCTAAGATCAGGTGGCCTCATTGATTTGGGCCTCTGGTGAGGGCAGGGCAGTGTGGCTGGAGCATGTGCTAGATAGAGGGCTCACCTCTCAAGCCAGGAAGCTGGGGGGCGGGGGGGCGGCAACACAGTGGGATCCACAATGCCTTCTGGTTTGTTTGTTTGTTTGTCTGTGGCGATGGGGATTGAACCCAGGGTTTTCACATTAAGCTACTTCACCATCTCTTTTTACTTACTTTTTATTTTGAGACAGGGTCTTGCTAAGTCACTATGTTACCAGGCTAGGCTTGAACATGCACGCCTCCTGCCTCACTTCCCAAAGTGTTTTTACGGGCAGGTGTCACCATGCCTGGCTCCAATGCCCTTGTAAGAAGACAGACATAAAGGGTATGCATAGAGAGAAAGACCACATGAGGACACAGCAAGAGGGTGACCAGCTGAAAGCCATGGAAAGCAGCTTCAGGAGAACTTTACCCTGCCAACACCTTGATCTTGGACTTCCAGCCCTTAGACCTTAGTGCATTGGATTAGGACTACACACTTATGGCTTCAGTTAACCTCAGTTAGCTCCTTAAAGTTCCCATCTGTAAATATAGTCACATTGGAATTAGGGCTTTAACCTATCAATTGGCAGGGGGCAGTAAGGGGCACAATTCTATTTATAACACTCAGTAATAGATAGCTACCACAAATAGATAGATTTTTTTCTCATTTGTTCAAAAATAAGTTATAGACATCATGACTTTCCCCCTCTAAATACTACAGCGTATCTCTTCTAATAATGCCATCTGTCATAGCTCTGGCTACCATAACAAAATAGACGGTGTGGCTTCTCTGATCTCCTGAAAGTCACCTCATCTGTGGGCTCTCCTGTGGCTGCTCTTTCTGAAATTCCAGTCCTTACGCCTGATGCTCCATTATCTTGCCCTGTACATTTTTCTCCATTAATGTACCCTTTTCGGACATTCTGCACAATTCTCTTGCTGATTTCATTTACTGTCTGCCTCCACTATTAAAACCCAAGTACCATGAAGGCAGGAGCTTCCGTCTGTGTTGCTGGCTGCTAGAATGGCACCAGGTACAAACATCAGCCGATGCTTGTAGGCTGGATGAATGAGTGATTAATGAGTGGCTTAAGAAAGAGGCCTCCAAGGACAGTGGCAAAGGGGACATTGGGTGATGCAATGATAATGGACTGAATTCCTCCCTTGCTGGAGAAGTGTAACAAATTAGGGGGAGACTAGGGGAAGAAGCGAGTGAGCCTTGCTAGGTAGAATCTGAGAAGGGGAAGTTATATGATGGCTACTTTACTCCTGCCACCAAGATTCCTGATGTTCTGTGACAGACCCTGCGTTGTCTCTTCTTTCAAAAAATTCCTCTGTTCTCCTCTGAGGAGGAGATAATGATATTGATAATTGCCTGCGTGTGATATCAAATGCTTGTTGTATATCAGAGTTAAGGCCAAATACTTTAAGCCCAAGGAATCATCTATCCTATCAATAATCCTACAAGGCAGGTATTATCATACTCTCCTTTTATAGACAAAGAAAAGATGATTCCTAAAGATCTAAGTGTTAAGACAGAAACAATCTGCTGGAAGATAAAATAGGTACAACTCTTGAAGACACAGGCATAGGCAAGGACTTTCTGAACAGAATCCCATTGGCACAAGAAATCATACTGAGAATCAACAAAAATAGGATCCTGTCAAATTAAAAATCTTCTGCCCAACAAAGAAAACAAACAACAGACTGAAGAGACAATCTACAGAGTGGGGGAAAATTATTTCCAGCTATTCCACAGACACAGGGCTAACATTAAAAATATATAAAGGACTCAAAAAATTAGGCCCCCCCAAAATAAAAGGCCCAATCAAAAAATGCACAACCAAGATGAATAGATACTTCTCAGAAGAAGTATAGATGGCCAATAAATACTTGAAAAAATGCTCATCATCTCTGGCCAGCAGAGAAATGCAAATTAAAACTACATGGAGACACCATCTTACCCCTGAAAGAATGGCATCAGCAAAAAATCTAAGAATAACAAATACTGACTGGCGAGGATGTGGGGAAACGAAAACTGTTCTACATTGTTGGTGGGAATGTAAACTAGTACAACCACTGTGGAAACCAGTGTGGAGAGTCCTCAAAAAACTAAAAGTAGAAATTCCATTTAGTTAAAATCATCATAGCCATGTTTATAGCAGCACAATTTATAATAGCTAGATCTTGGAAACAATGTATATGTCCATAAACAGACACATAGATAAAGAAAATGTGGTATTTATATACAATGCTTCCATAAAGAAAAATAAACTTGAAGCATTCATATGTAAATGGATGCAACTTGAGAACATGATGTTAAATGAAGTAAGTCAGACATGCAAGCTAAAATATTACATAGTTTCTCTTGTATGAGAAACTATATATATGAGAAAGAGAGAGAACAAAATAAAAGAGAGATAAATAGAAAGTGGAGAGAAGTTCAAATAGTTCTCCCAATTACACATTCTGCTGTTTTAAAAATATTTCAATATGTATGCTAATTTGCTTGATTTATTCTAATAGTTTATCTTACTTCATTGAAAAGAAAGTTTGTATTATTATTTGTTTAGTTCTTTTTTATAAGAATCCTTTTGGTCTATGTCTTTTTTCAATAACTACTTTGAAGATAATGATACACAATGTAATAACTATTATTCTCTTATTTGGTAATGAAAATTTGTTTTATTTTTTCATAAAATAAAAAGAAAAAAGGTAAATTAAAAAGAAAGGATGATTCCAGGTTTAGTTGACTTTTAAAATTAATATTTAATTTATTGAAATTACAGTTCAAAAACTTCAATCACACAAGAACTAGCACAAAGAATCAACAAGTAGGATCTCTTCTTATTAAAAAGCTTCTGCACAGCAAGAGAAACCACCAACAGTGTGAAGACAACCCACAATGTGGGAAAAAATTTTACCAGATGTTCCTCAGACAAAGGCCTACTATCTAGAATATATAAAGAACTTTAAAAAACTCAGACCTCCCAAATTTAAAGACCCAATCCAAAAATGGGCATCTGAAATGAACAGACATTTCTCGGACAAAGAAGTAGAAATTACAAATAAACATAGGAAAAAATGTTCAACATCGCTGGTCATGTGACAGATACAAATGTAAACAACCCTGAGATTTCACCTCACTCCAGAAAGAATGGCTGCTATCATGAAATCAACCAATAACAAATGCTGGAAGGGCCATGGGAAAAAAGGAACCCTGCTCCATTGTTGTTGGGAGTGTAGACTGGTGCAACCACTGTGGAAATCAGTGTGGAGATACCTCAAAGAACTAGGATTAGAGGTCCCATTGGACCCAGCTATTCCCCTGCTGGGTATATTCCAAAAAGAATTAAAAGAATCATGCCACAGCAATATATGTGCACCCATTGTCATAGTGGTGCAGTTTGTAATAGCTAAATATTGGAAAACACCCCAATTGCCCATCAACTGGAGACCAGATAAAGAAAATGCAGGGTTTTTTAATAACATGGAGTACTACCCAGCCATAAAGAATGAGAAACTAGAGATTATTTATAGCTAAATGGATGCACATTGAGGCCATACTCTAAAGTGAAATAAATAGGACACACATGTGTAAATACCGAATAGTTTTACTGGTGTGAGAAACTGAAAGTATAAATAACGATCAAAATGAATAATAGATAATGTGAAATAGGAAGAAAGGGTCCAAAGGGGAAGTGGGAGGGGTAGGGGGAAAAGAAAGCAGTGAAAGGAATAAATATGAGAAAAGGAAAAAGTGGAAACAAAGTCTTTGTAAATAGGGAGGGGTGGAGGGGTTGAAGGGAGGGCAGGGGAATAGGGAAGAAAGTAAGAACCAAGATATATTATGTAAAGGCACAAATTCCCAATGATGAATGTCAGCATATTGTATACCTAAAATGTACCAATAAATTATGAATTTAAAAATTACAGTTCAAAAAAAACCCTAGTTCTCCTTTAAGCTTCAGCTTGCAAATCTTACTGTTTATGTCCAACATACTTTTACTATTACTTTCTGAAGGATTTTGAATGTTTGATCCCAATTACAAAGTTAAGCTCCCTTTAAATATTTTAAATTACATTTAGACATTTATTGTACTGTTTCCTTTTATGTACTTTAACAGTCTGACTGAAGAAACAAAACCCTTTCCAAGCTTTCAAATTTTGATTATTTATCCAATGAATTAAACTTACAAATATGAGGAACTTTGGGTTCTCTTAAATGTTCTAATAATATACATAAGTTTAGGAAGTTTTAAGTTTAAAAAGCCTGAATCAATTAGATACTCGTTTTCTATTGAAATTTTGAGATTCTTTTATGTAACACATTAAAACCATGGTTTGGATTACCTTCAACTTTCCATACTTAATTTTAAATCTCCCTGAGTTTAAAAGATTCTCATCCACCAAGGAAACTGTAATGTCATCTCCAGTTTTGAGGGTTGCTTTCTTGACTCATCTGAATGAGGCAAACCCCAACTCTACCCAGTCTGTCATTGATTGCTATGTCCATGTCCTTATAATTCAAAGAAAGTGCCACCTAGCCAGGAACACCTGATCTAAGTTGTATGTTACATACCTACCCAAGAAGTTCTTCTACCTGGTTTGATTTTTCATGTCCTTGGCATTTGGGGAATGGGCCAAGATTAAACCCAGGGCCTTTGCACTGAACTATGTCTCCACTCCTGCACCCTGCCCTTGGCAGCCCCTATGTCTGTTTTCCTACTTCCTTTTTTAAAAAATCTTTTTGAGACAGGGTCATGCAAAGTCTCTAAGTTGCCCAGGTAGGACTTGAACTTATGATCTTCCTGCACTTCACTGAGTCCTGGGATTACAGACATGCACCACCCTGCCTGGCTCCTTGAATTTTAAGTTTGGTAAAGTCATTTCTATCTAGCATTAGAGACCACATGGAATCCCACATTATTTCATCCTCAACTATCTGTGTAACCACACAAGTCTTGGAGATATTAAAATGACATGTGATTGAGTTATTGTTTAGCAACCAGCTATTTTTTTACCTCACCACGGAGCTTCAGGCATCTGTCAGCCTGGGAACGGATTTGAGAGGTCACCAGTTCCTTCCCAGGTTTGTGACATCACACCCTGTATTTCCATGGCCTTTGGGGTTGAACAGTTCTTAGGACAGGAAATAGGGAGACTTCCTTTAGGGACACTGTGTTAAATTCTCTCCTGCCCTAAAAAATACAGTTCACACAGATGGGACCAGAAAGACACAGAAGTAGCCCATATACAGCCAGATGTGCTGTGGAGGATACACAGAGGTGCTCTAGCACTTCTTCATTCTTCTCTTTTGGGTTACAACAAGCCTGTCAGGCTGGAAGGAGAGGGGACATTCATTGTTCTTGTTCTTCATCTACCCATTCATTCATTCATCCAATTCATTCATTCAACACACATGTGTTGCCACGTATTGTGGACAAGGTCATTAGTTTCCAAGCTCTCACTGTCATACCAGGCAGAGCTTGACTGAATATAATCTACATTGTGAGAAGGGTATTGATAAAGTGCCATGGAGGATCTGGGACGGAGACATGGAAGGTAATCATGGAAAACTTAATGAAGGAAGGGACATTTGACCTTCAATGGTGTTTACTGACTACCTTCTATATATCCAGCACTGTTGGAGGCAGGGGTTGGAGATGAACAGGAAACAAAGAAAAATTAAACAAGGAAATTTTAGGTTTCAAGGGGCTAATGTTTATGGGGGAACAGTGCTTAAATTTACAGATTTATAGCGCTTTACACAGAGTGGCTTGCTTAATCCTCCCAGCCCTTCTATGAGGCAAGGAACACTTACTGCCATATTTTATAGATGAAAAAACTGCTGTAGTTATCTATTTTTGTGTGGTGATCTGTACCCAAATTGAGTGGTTTAAAACAACAATCACTTTAGCTGGACATGGTGGTGTACACCTGTAGTCCCAGCACTTGGGAGGCTGTCAGGAGGATTTCTGTCAGTTTGAGACCATCCTGGACTACACAGTGAGTTCAAAGCCAGTCTGAACTACATAGTGAGGCCCTGACTCAAAAAACAAAACAAAAAAATCACTTTATTTTTTCACAGTTTGGTGGGTTGAGAAGTGAGACAGGGTTGTGGAGTCAACTTGTCTGGACCCCAGTGTAGCTGGAACTTCTTCATATAGTGGCCGGTTTCTCAGAGCACAAAAACAGAAGCTGCAAGTAACATGGCATCACGTCCATGACATTCAACTTGTTGAGGAATGTCATGGAGCCAGCCCAGGCTCACATGGAAGGGAAATGAACACGGAGGAGGGCACAGTCATGCTGCAAAGGCAGACAGGATGGAGATAACTGCTGTGACCATCTTTGGAAACAGATAGCTGACAATTAGGATCAAGGGCAGCCATGCAGAAATGTGGAGAAGGCCCTTTTGGATTAAGTGATGCACACTGAGTGAGGTCCTATTCTAGTGAAAACCTGGAGTGTGATTGTTGCCGGAAATAGTAGGTGGACAAAAATGAAGCAAAAACCATAAGCTTGAGCCAGACAATGAATAACTTCAGACACCAGGCTAAATTATTTGAACTTGATTCCATAGGCAATTGGGAGCCATGGAAAGGTTTTTCTTTTCTTTTTTTTTAAATTTGTATATATATTTATTGGTACATTTTAGGTATAAAATACATTTACATTTATCATTGGGTGTTTGTACCAGAACATGATGTACCTTATTTCTTATTTTTTCTCCCATTACCTGTTCACCCTTCACCCCCTCCACCCTTCCCTATTTACACAGAGTTTGATTTCTTTATTTTCTTTCTCATAATTTTTCCTTTCCCTTCTTCCCTTTCCCCTTCCCCTCCCACCATCCCCAAACCCTTGGACCTTTTCTTATGTCAAATTATCAATTATTCATTTTCATCCTTATTTACACTTTCAATTTCTCACACCAGAGAAGCTATTCAGTATTTACACATGTGTGTCCTATTTATTTCACTTAAGAGTATGGCCTCAATATGCATCCATTTAGCT
>NW_004624786.1:11243045-11258141 GCF_000247695.1 Heterocephalus glaber | reverse complement strand
TGTTTAAAACCCTTGTGGAATGATTGCTTTTCAGAGGTGTCTTCCAGATATAGCTTGTGTTTGGGTTTTGAGACTCTAATGACTCTGAGGCTATTTTATTTTCCTTATACAAGGAGGAAAACTAATTAGATCAATCACAACATGTTAGCCCAAATGACATAGTCAGAAATACCATAGCATCAAGCACAGCTTAGAAAATGACTATTTGTGGTAGTTATTAATCTATCACTTTTAACTATGTGAGTTAAAGTAAGACCGAAGACCAACCCAACATAAGTTTATAATGAATAAACTCTTCAGTATAGCATCTTTCCCCTTCAGGGTGGGGAGTTAAAAGGAGTTGTGGAGGGAGGGACAGGTAGAAAGAAAAGGTAAGATTAGCAGTGAGGCCAGAAAGATCACACAAACTCTAAGAAGTTGTTAAAGGCAAGAGAAAAAGGCAGAATGAAGGAACAAAGACATGAACAGAATCACTTAACAGCAACAGGAAGGCTGGAGACCAAATTTACTTTCCTTTAAACTTAATGATAAGAGAAGGAAAAAGAGAAGGAAAAAACAAGGGAGAAATCTGAATTCAGTGCAGAAAGGAACAAATGGGCAGATGGGGAGCAACGTGGGAGAGTGAGAGAATGAGTGAGAGAAAGAAAAGATAAAGAAAAGAAAGAAAAGTAAAACTCTGAAGAGTAGAAAAAAAGTAAGAATTAAGAATTGAAAATAAGAGAAAAAAAATTTTTTTTCTTTTTTGCAAATAGCAATAGAAATTATGAACCTCCTTCAGGGTATGTCTCTGCTGTCACAGTAGGCAACGTAGGAATCCATGTGCATATACGAGTCAATGAGTCTCAGCAAGCCAGCAGCAGACCAAGTACAGTGGTCTGATGTGCCTTTATTGTAGAGATTCTCTTTACTTTTCTGCTGAGCTTCAGTTTTCATCGAGGAGCCTGAGAAGCCCTCTTTCTGTTACAAACTTCTGCTCTATCTTGTGGCGCTCAGGACAAGGGTCTTTATAACCTCCTGTGCCTCTGTAGAGTGGAATCAGGTAGCAGAAAAGCCAGAAGGCCAGAGGCCCACGGGGAGGGGGCGGGAACTGGGTCTTGGCGCGGCTAAGCGGACCTCACCGTGGCGTAGGCAGGGCCCCGGATGGCCTCGGAGCTTCAAGCTGCTTGTCTCACCTGGCCGGTCGCAGCTTAGAGAGCGTCGGATCCATGGAAAGGTTTCGGGCAGAGTGGTTTGATGAGAATGAGGTTTTAGGATAACCAGCCTAGCGCTATGTGTTCTGGATGACTGGAAATGGCCCAGTACATGAGAAAAGCCCTGCAGGAGCCAAAAGCCCTGACCTAGATAGCTCATTCGGAAACTGGAGGGCAGATATAAAGGAGAAAAGCACACCCGATTGGATTTGACACACTTAGTATTTTACAGATGAGGAAATTATGGCTCTGAGAGATTAACTCTCCAAGATCTCTTCACATAACAAATGATAAAGGCAGATGAAGAGCTCCATGTGTTAAGGACAAGGCAAAGAGCAAGCGCAGGTTAGAATCCATCTCTTTGGGCCCCTGGTGCATTCAAGCTCAATGTTTGTGGTACAGAATCATAAAACTTGGGGACTGCAGTGACTTTTCCCTCTGGGGCACATTGGCTTCAGCATGATATTAGTCACCTTTCCATTGCTAGGACAAAATCATTACATACACAATTTAAAGGAGAAAAAGGTGGTTTTTGTTGGTTCATTTCTTGCTTTTTCAATATTAGGGATTGAACCCAATGCCTTTACACTGAGCTACATCTCCGGTCCTTTTTTATTTTATTTTGACACAGAGTCTCACTAAGTTGGTGATTTGCTCAGGCTGGGTTTGAATTTATAATTCAGCTATCTCTTGCTGGGATTACAGACACATGCCATTATACTCAGCTAGGAAAGGTTTATTTTGGCTCACAGATTCAGAAATTTCAGTCCACAGTTCCACAGTTGGCTTGTTCTAAGGCAGAAATATCTTGGCAGAAGGGCATGGTGGAGGAAATCTCACCTAGTGGCAGCCAGGAAGCAGAGAGAAAGAGAATGAGCCCAAGAAAAGATATACTCTTCAAAGGCACACCCCCAGGACCTAGCCCCACCTCATAGAGCCCCATGTAGCTATGAACTCATCCATCCAGTCACCTCATTTATCTCCTAACCCAATCCAGTTGACAATCAAGATTAACTGCCACATTGGTGTCTACCTCATGAGTTGTTACTTGGCCTGAGCTAACAGAGTATCCACTCTGGTGGGTCACCTGCATTCTTTCTGCCATCAAAGTCCCCGGAGAGGGAAATGAGGCCTGGTGCACATGGGGTAAGATTGGGGTGAGTGTGGAGGAGCAAACGAGGGTTTTCATTTTGCTTTCTCCATGCATACTCTGAGTTGCTTTGACGGTCTTTCTGAGTAAGACCATTTCAAAGAAGCAACAGGAAAGAGAAAAGGGGATGTGATATTCAGTTCTTTCAAAGCTCTTACTTTGAAAAGATATAAAGGTTAAAAAAGGAGAAGAGAAAAAGAACCTGGTTGATCTCATTTTTAGCTTCTCTAGCTGCATCCCCCATCCCCTCTCTATTATCGCTCTTTGGGATTTGTATCTTCTATTCTTCAGACACATACCATGCTAGGAGAGTTCATTTTAGCTTCCTCAAAAATTGAGCTCTAAATTTAGAATTGGCCTCAAAACTTCTGATCTTTGAGCTCAACTTGTCTGGGTTGGCCCCGCCTGCAACAGCCACCTCTTATCACCATGAATGTTGTTATTCCCATTTGCTTCCCTCGTTGTCTTAGAAACGTGACTTGGTATGGTCTGTCACAGCCAAGAAATGTGCCAGGGCCCACCAGTCTAACCTGGAAGGACCCTGTCCCTGTTCTTTTCTGATAAATAATGTCTCTCCAGGCAGAAAAACATTTTCCCTTCATTTTTAAGAGGTGGGCCCCTTGGTCCCATTCCAAATTCTTTCTGGTCTCCCTTCCATCTGTTGCAAGTTCCTTTCCTGCCTTTGAATCCTCAGAGTTACCAGAAAGAGGAGGAAGCAATATTTGGTGTGTGCCTCAGCCCAGCTGCCTGCCATCTGGACACAGGCCTATTAACCCCTGGCCTTCAGCCATATGCCTGCCCCATGTCTCCCTCCACACACATGAGTCAGGAGAAGGAGCTAGGAGCAGCCAAGGAACCTCCTAGGCCCCACAGGGCAGTCCTTTGTATGCTCAGCTCTAACCAAGAAGTATCTATTCAAAGTACAGCAGCTGGTCCTGGGTTCTAGGCTCTGCCTCTCACTTTGTATGTCCTTGGCCAAGTCACCTGACTTTCCCAGATGAGCCTTTTCTCATCTACAAATGAAGAGATGGAGTGAGCTGGCATCTACCTCTAGGTGCTGTACCTTTAGGTGCACCTAAAGCATTCAATGCCTCTACAATCATGATCAGTCTTCACTGGAGGAAGCATCCTTTACCATGACAGAGGGGGCACCACACAGTGTCATCCACAACATCTCTGCATGGACACATGAGAAAGTTCCAACATCCTTCAGTGAAGTCCAGAGACCTAACCCCAGGACTCAATTCAGAATGATTCTGCAGGCAGCCAAAGCTGTCTGGCTCTTATTTGTAGTAATTTTGAAGGTACACAGTGATCTAAAGATTAAAGCAAAAGTCTTGTAGCAATCCTTCCCAAATTGCTCTCCACAGAACACCAGGATACCGTGTTGGGCTGTGCTTAACGTAACGGTTGCCAAATTTGGGAAAAACTGGGTTTCTTGACTGCACGTGCCTTGAACTTTGAGCCACTACTTGAGACATTCTGCTTAAGCTTAGTGCAACAGCCTATTTGGTTTTGCAATTTTCAAATTCTATTTCACTGGTGAAAAACTGAGGCCTTCAGAGGTTAGGCAATTTTCCCAGAGTCCCACAGCTTGAAAGTGAAGGGACTAGGATTAAAACTAGAGAATCTAGAGCCTGTAGTCTTAACATGCTATATTTTCTGCCCACATTAGCAAGTTCCAAGAAGAAGTTGCCAGCCCTGAGATGCTGCCTTTGTCCCAGCTGAAAAACATCTGGGAAAATGGAACTGTCGAGGCCTGATAGTGCACGCCTGTAATCTCAGCACTTTGGAGGCTGAGGCAAGAGGACTGCCATGAATTCAAGGTCAATTTGGACTACACAGTGAGTTCAAGGCCAACCTGAATATAGTGAGTTCCTTTTGCAAAAAAAAAAAAAAAGCCAGAGATATAGCTCAGTGGTGCAGCGCTTGCCTAGCAAGCACAGGCCTTGAGTTCAATTCCTGGTGCCAAAAAAGAAAAAGAAAGAAAGAAAGAGCTAAAAGCAGGTTTCTGGGCCAGGGTGGAGAGAGTAAAGGGGTGCTGTTTTGGGATATATACAGCCTCAAGTATAAGAACCTATAGCTGTTCCTGGACACAGCTTATTTGGGAGGAGGACTCAAAGGTATCTGTACTGTTCCTCACAGTCATAGCCAGTCCCTACAGTAAGTCAGGTGAAGGAGTGCCATCCCCTTTACAAGGAAGAGACACCCAAAGACTTTGGGGGTTCAGAAATACCTTTCTAGACAAATTCATTGTTACACCCAGATTTGTACCATGAGCTCCCCTCCCCTGCATAACTGACTAGACGGGGTGTGCATCAGGCTCCAGGTGGGCAGCCTGCATCGTGCCATGACCTGTGTGGAAACAGTGAGCTGTACCATCAGATTCCACTCTGAGAATTTGAGCTAGAGAATTCAGAGAGGTTGAACTTGTTACCTTTCAGTCAGACATTCTGTCATTTCTCCAGCGAACATCTATTGAACACACTGGGCAATGCATGGGAGACAAAATGGTGAGCAAGTCCACTGACTCTGTTCTCAAGGACAGATGGACCTTAGGTAAAACTACTGCTCATGAGTGGTATAATTGTAGCCCAGGTAAGTTCTCTGAAAGGAAGGAACATGGCCCCATGAGTGGATGTATCAAAGGGAGGAGGACTGATCTGGAATGTGATCTGGTTAGGGGAGTGTTGCATGGCTGTGGAGGGGCACTAGTCACAAGTATCCTCAAGAGACCCTCTTGCAGCTGCCATACCTTCAGCTCCACACACGTCATACCCACATACCTCCCCAGGGGCTCTGAGCCAATGACTGAGCATAGCCAGACATCACAGGATGGCCATCTCTGCCTACAGAGGACTTTTCTAATGGGTAGTCTTTGCTCTGGAATGTTCTGTTGGCTTGACTGAGCCCTTCCCAGAGCTGGACTAAAGTATGACGCTCTCCTAGCCAATCCTCCTTCCTTCAGACCTACTTATTGCTAAAGTAAGTAGAAGGAAAAATAATTAAGAATAAATGTCTGTAACATAGGAAACAGAGAACTGGAGAAATTTTATAAGCTAATTTGGGGGCCAGGGATTTAGCTCAGTGGTTTCGCTGCCTGCCTCGCAAGCACAAGTTCCCGAGTTCAATCCCCAGTACCAAAAAAAAAAAAAAAAAGCCAATTTGGTTCATCAAAAACATCAACAAACCCAGTAAACAAAACCGGTAAAAAGATTGATCAAGGACAGGGATGGAGAGGGAGGGAGAGGGAGAGAGATTCATTTAAGGAAGAGAAGAAGAGATATCATCATAGCCTACAAACATTAAAAGAATAATAATAAAATGTTGCATTCAACTTCATGACAATAAATTTTACAACTCAGATAAAATGGACAAATTGTTTGATAAACTATAATTTATCAAAATTGACACAAGATGAAACTAAAAATCTAAATAATTGTATCCAATAAAGACATGGAATTCTTTATTCCTTCACATAAAGAAAACCCCAAACCCCCAAAAGATAGATATTAAGTTAAATCTTCTACACGCACACACACACACACACACACACACACCCAAGTATTTTCTCTGGTGAATTCTATAAAACATTTGAGGAAGAAATAACATTAATCGGGCTGGGGATTTAGCTCAGTGGTGCCACTGCCTGCCTTGCAAGTGCAAGGTCCAGAGTTCGATCCCCGGTACCAAAAACAAACAAACAAACAAAAAAATAACATTAATCTTATCCAAATTTCTTCAGAAAATAAAGCAGTTGGGAACACTTTCCAATTTGTTCTGAGTCTAGCACTAAACAACAAAGACATTATAAGTAAACAGACCAATAAACAAATAGTCCCAAATCCCAGTATTTTAATTCAGTAAGATCTATTTGTTATATGCCACATGTCCCAGACAGATTGAAAGGAAGCTTTGCTCTCACAGACACTCAGCACCCAGGCTGATGAAACGTCTACCTCAACAGCTGCTTCCACTGTGATTAGACAGAAAGGGGACAGAGCAGGCTGCACACTGACTCTGGAAGCTTCTGTCCTGAAGTGACATAGTGACATGTGTCACTTATGCTCATATTCACGACCATGCCCCAAGGGGGTGGGGAGTCCTAACACATTCTCAGAAGGAGAGGAGAAGGAATAACGATTAGCACAGCAGTCACAGATGTATATATAGCAACAGAAGAGCCTGGATGAGTGGCAGGAGGAACTGCCTACTGAGACACTGCACAGTGGGTAACAGGAGCTCCAGGGCTGCGCCTTGAAGAAGAACCCTCGGTAAACATCAGCCTGAGAGAGAAATGAGTTCAGAGGAGACCAAGAGAGAGAAGGGTGAAAATCCAGGTGAGTTCAAGGAGAAACTGGCCACCTATGTCTACCACAATTCAGGAGCTATGTTAAATGAGGACTGGGTCAGGTGTGGTGGCACACACCTCCCTGTTCTCCCAGCTACTCAGAGGGCTGAGGGAGGAAGATCACAGGTTCAAGGCCACCCTGGGCCACTCAACAAGACTGTATCTCAAAATAAAATTTTAAAAGAGCTTAGGGGTGTAGCTCAATGGTACAGCATCCTTGTGTTCAATCCCCGTGATGCACTGCCATAGGCCCAGAGCACGGGGGCCACCTAATTATGGACTGAAATCTTTAAAACTGTGAGCTAAAATAAACCTTTTCTCCTTATAACTTGATTATCTCGAGTATCTGTGTCAGTAACAGAAAGCTGACTAACTCAGGGGGTCAACAAATTTCTATACTTCAGCTTGACATGATATGATTAAATCTCTTGTGTGCAATATAGACCCCTGCCTGCCTTCCTGTGCCCAAGCAACCTTCAAGGGTTATCTATGGCTTTTTGACAAGTTACCTCAAATATACCAAATATGGTAAACAACCTCCAAGAATGACACTTAGAGCTGGGATGCAGCTCAGTTGGAGAGCACCTGCCTGGCATATGCAAGACCCTGGGTCCCATCGCTAGTGTGGTGGAGGCGAGGGGATACTTATCTCCTAGTTCCATGTGCCTGTGTGTGCCCTCCCGGACTGCACCAGCGTTGCTCTGAATGGAATATAGTGAAAGTGATGATGAGTTACTTCCAAGGCTGGGTTGGAACAGCCCTTGAGCCTCACCAGCCCTGGGCATATGCCGCTGCATCTCATAATGATTTCCACAAGAGCACATGGAGGGGCACCTGGCCCAGTTATGGGAAGCCAGGGAGGGTTTCCTGTGAAAGCAAGGTCTTGACTGAATCCTAAAACCTTGTCCTCCCTTCTGACTGCTCAGTGGACACAGATCTCTGAAGGACTGTTCAATGAATGACACTCACCCCTTCAGAATAGGCTCAAAATCCCTGCAAGTGTCAGGAGATACAGCTGGTGAGTGTGTGTGCACTACAGAGAGCCAGAGGCTCTGTTCCCCTCCTGGGTCACATCAGAGCATTTTCTCAGGGGCCTCCTGCAGCCAGAGTCCCAGACTCGGCAGTTACTCAGAGAAGCTGAGCTAAAGCAGGAGCCAACTTTCCCACTGGCCATCACACACACTGAGTAGAGCCCAGCTCAGGGGAGGCTGGGCTGACCAGCTGTCTCGCCTCCTGTCTGTGCCTGCTAGCATGGCCCTGTCAACCATCAAGTGCTCCCCCCCCCGCTCCCCCCCCACTTCTCACTGCCCTCTCCCCTTCCTGGCAGAGTGCCTTCAGCCAGGCTGGGCTTCCCTCCTTGATGCTTCTTTGAAAGCCATCGAGTCTATGGCCATACTACCCTGAGCATGCCTGATCTCGCCTGAAAGCCATTGACCTTCTTTTCTTCCTCCCTGCTAAACCACCTTCCTTGTGGGATGTGCATCCAGCAGGCATCTCTATGTTCATTTCTGTGTGTGTGCGTGAGTGTGTGTGCGTGGCCTTCCTATGGACATGTGAAAATGCTTGCTAGGGAGGAGGGTGGGCTTGGCTGTGAGAGGGAGAGGTGGCAGAGGAGGGCGCAGGGGCCCAGACCTTCAACACCTCTAGTAAGGCCTCCTCTGGCTCTAGCTCCTGCCTTCCTCCCAGTCCAACTCTTGAGATCTCTCTCTTCAGCTCAGGGTTCTGCCCCAAAGCCCATCCATCACTAGGCTAACTACTGCTGGTCCTTGCATCCAGTGCTCAAGTGTCACTTCCTCCCAGAAGCCTCCTCCAGCCTGTATGTCTGGCTGGATGCCAATGGCAGATGTCCGCTCCTCCAGGGTGAGCTCCCCAAGAGCCAGGGTCTTGTATGCACCGGTCACCGGTTCAGCATCCCGCACAGAGCCTGCCCCAGAGTGGCAGTCCCTGCAGGTCCTTATGCAGGCGCAGTTGGGTTTGACTGGGAAGCAGAGCAGAGGGGAAGAAAATACATAGGGAGAGAGGGCCTGTGGGTAGGTACATTCTATTTTTTTCCCCCAGGTAAGCTATCTGGACTGCCTTTTGCCCTGTCGGGTCAAAGATCAAGGGAGTTGAAGGGATGTTGAGGGCCGAGGAACTTTGGAAATGAAAGTGGGCAGAACCCAGGTGGGACTGTACCCCACCCCATCATCCAGCCCTACACCCACACGCACAGCGGTACCGCACCGTTCTTTTCTAGAAAGAATGTGAGTTATCCCTCAATTTCTAATCTTCCTGGTTTAAGGCCAAGGTCAAACATACTGTAAACCTTCTGAGCCTCACTAAACACTCTCCCACCCTACACGAGTCTTCAAGTTAGTCCCGCCCTGAGTAGGGAGACGCCAGAGCTGGGGGGCGGGGGGGGGCTCCCTTAGCCAATCACTGGGCCCCTTTGGTTTCCAGTGTAAGGCGGGAGGCGCTGCGAGGGGTTTCCAGCCGGGCGGGCTGAGTGCTCCAGGAGCTGACGCAACTGTAGAATTTGGCTTCTTTTTATCACATATATCATTTTACCATATATGGTCACCGGGAGCTACTGGCAGCGAGGCTTGGGTCCAGATGGTGGGCTCCCAGAGTGAAATGAGCTACATACCATCCCAGAACAAACAGACCATCGCTCACCCGGCCGGACAGGTGGGCGGGCCAACAGAGGGGTTATATATAGTTCTGGTCACATTCCTTCACTAATGCATCTTGGCCCCCAAATGTGCAAACAGTCTCCATTTCTGGCTCTTTTTACTGAATTTGCTAATTGCTATTCTATAACCAAGGGAACGAAAAAAAAAAAATCCAGAAGGAATGCGGGGGAAGAGATCTGCTGGCCCTCCCTTCCCTCTCGATCTCTTGGCCCTTCCTTCTCCTTCCACTCTAGCCTTCCTCCCATGTGGCCCCCTCAGTCTTTTCCTCACCTCCAGGGCCCTCTGTTAACTCTCCTTTCCTCCTTGCACCCTTCCAACCCTGGTGAAGTTGGCCAGGTGCAAAGGATCCCTGAGGCTGAGCAGGATTCAAAGAAGCGTGGCAGACAAGACCCCCCAGTTTCCAGAACCTTTCCTTGCCAATGATTGGAGGGTCACCCTTCCATGCTGGCCTAACCTCGCAAGGGATGCTGGCTCAGCCTTCCCAGGATGCAGCAGGACCTGACTTGAAGGTGAAAAATATGGTGATACAGGAAGCTAACCCTTGAGAGTCTAAAAGACCCAAATAAATACTGGGGAATCCCCAGAAAGCCCTCCCCAAACCAGTCCTTTGACTCATGGGCCATTTCCCATCCACTGTAAGGATTTCACTTTCTACCTCCAACCTGAGGCAGTCAGGATTTCCAGTCTGGTCCTTCTCCAACTATTCAGACTTATAGATCAGAGGGATCACTGTTGACTCCAGATGGGACAGAATTTAGACCAGCTCCTGCAAGGGCAAGCTTAGGGATACTCAGGCCAACAACTGAACTTTGGATGCAAGGCCAAGGAAGGACACCATCCTCTCTCACAGTGTCCTGAAGCCATCCTCAGAGACAGCACACTCTACCCAAAATATAGCTTATAATTTGCTCCAAATAATAGATCTGATTCTTCCAGCATTGCATTCCCCAGACCTCTAGCACAGGGGGGCTTCACCCTGCTACACATGAGCAACAACAAGGAACTTTTAAAAATTACTAGTATCAACTGGACATGGTAGCACATGTCAGTGATCCCAGCTACTCAGGAGGCTGAGGCAGGAGGATTACAAGTTCAAGACCAGCCTGGGCAACTTAGCAAGCTCCTGTCTCAAAAGAAAAGAAAAAGGTCTGAGCATGTAGCTCAGAGCTCCCTGAGTTCAACCCTAGTACTGGGAGGGAGGGAGGACCCTACTGTTATTAAAGCTGTTAAGGTCTGGGGTATTCCTCAGGTATATGATATAGAGATAATTTAAAGCCTACAGGAGAGGCCAGAAGTGGTAATCCCAGCACTTGAGAGACTGAGGCAGGAGGATCACAAGTTCCAGGCCAGCTAGTTCAAGGCCAGCCTGAACTACATAGCAAGACCTTGTCTCAAAAATAAATAAGTAAATAAAAATAAAGTCCACAGGAGAATATACATATGTTTTATGCAAATACTATGCCATTTTGTGTAACAGACTTGAGCATCTTTGGATTTTGGTATCTGTTGGAGTTCCAGAAACATTCTCCATGGATACCAAGGAACAACAATATATCTATTCTCTCCTGCTTCCCAGGTGATGCATCGTATATTCAGCTGCAAACTAAGCTAGTTTCTGGGGCAACTAACATGAACTCACCAGCTTCTGATTCTCTGGCCCAAGCAAACCGACTGACCAGGGATATAAAGAGTCTCATTGGCCAGTGAGAATGAATTCCAACTCCTAGCCTAGGAGTTGGAATCCTGATTCCTGCTTGGCTCTGCTCTGAGTTAATAGGGTGCCCCTACTCATGCTCCTAATTTCTTAAAACCCTCATTTCTTTAACCACAAAATCAGGAGGTAGAGAAGTTTGATAAAGATCAAATAAGGTTATTTACATTATAGTAATGCTATTGAACCGTTTCCACACTGTACCATGTTGGCCATTGCAAATGTGCTATTCATTCGGTTCTATTCCTCTGCCCGTTTTATTTTATCTTTTGGTTTTTGGTGGGGTTTTTTGGTACTGAGGATCGAACTCGGGTCCTTGAGCTTGCACAGCAGGTGTCAAAACCACTGAGCTAAATCCCCAGCCCTTATCTTTTATTTTGTTTTGTTTTTTGAGACCAGGTCAAGCTGGCCTTAAACTCACTACGTAGTCGAGGCTGGCCTTGAACTCATGGCAATCCTCTTGCCTCAGCTTCCCAAGTGCTTGGATTACAGGTGTGTGGCACCAGGTCTGGCTCCTCTGTCCATTTCAAAGATGAGAAAACTGTGGCTCAGAGAAGCTAAATCACTTGGCCAACACCCCCCAGCCACTACATGAGGAAGTTGAAAAACAGTGCCAGAGCTTGTGTGCCTAAGCGACACCATTGCTTTCCTTACACATCAGTTAGCTATGAAGGGACTTAGAGCTGTTTGTCTTTTTCTGGTATGTCAAGACCGAACCTGGCAAGACAGGTTTGAGAAGGACACATCAAGTTATACAGAGAAATCCCCTTGGTGCTCTCCTTGTATTAGCACAAAAACTGTGGTGTTTTCCCTAGCCTATGTCATGGGCACCCAGGAGTGATCTTCAAAGCTTGCCCTTTCATTTAATAAGAGCACAAAATAGTGACTGGTCCAAAGACAAGGTGAAAGGATAGAAGTGTGTTGAGCATCCTGAGGGAGTGAAGACAGTGGCTGTCTGGATCAGAAGCCTGGGACTGGGAATAGGAATTGGCAAGTCTAGACAAAGGCAAGAGGCCAGGTGAAAGAGCATAGGGAAATGGTTTTGTCTCCGGGTGTGTTTTGCGTTCTTTGTTGACAGCACTTAATGGAACTCGGACTTGAGAGATTAAAGTTCAAGAGACTGTTGATTTCTACAGAGGTGCTTTGCCTAAATCTAGGGGGAATTTGCCACCAGTAGGGTTTTTATCATATTGTTGAACAGGCTGCCTGCAGTTGGAGCATGGGTAACTGTTAATTTATCATTCTATAATATAAAGCATAAAATACATTGTAAATATATACAATATAAAACAATGTACAAAACACAATTATAGTTATATATTATAAAATTATATTCAATATATTATCTCATTCCTCTCATCTTTATTAAAAAATGCTCAACTTTTTATTTAAAAATGAAGAAAACTGACTTTGAAAGACAGTAACTTTAAAAAATAAAATAGAGAGAAATCAGTTCCTAGCTACCTTGTTTGTTTGGTTTTGGTTTTGTTGGGGGGGGGGTGTTTGTTTGTTTTGAGACATGGTCTTGCTATATAGTTCAGGCTGGCCTTGAACTCACTACATGGCCCAGGCTGGTCTTGAGATCACATTTCCTGTCTCAGCCTCCCAAATGCTGGGATTACAGGCATGTGCCACCACACCTGGCTCCTGATTTACTAAGGCCAGATTTGAATGATTGTTGCTCTTCTTCTTGATGATCTCGCTGACAGAAAACCTTTCCTTTTTGTTTCCTCCTTGCTGGATTTAATGGCCACACTTCCCTCTCCCTAAGAAGTGTTTGTGGCTCAGCCCTTGGAATTTACATCACTGTCCCTGCAGCTTGGTGTTGTGCTGCCACACCACCCATGGTGCCCATGGAGAGATCTGGGCTGGGTTTTAAAGTAGGTGAGTGGCCCTGCTGGGTCCCTACACCCGTGTCACTCTATTACAGAGGATGTGAAATGCGTTCAGCAGAGAACCTCTCTGCTGGAGTCGGTGCTCCACTTCTCTTCCAGGGGAAAAACAAGCAGATAAGAAAACCACAGGAAAAACTGTGTAATGATTCTTGATCCCATCAAATACACCCCAAAGGAAACAGAAGCCCACCCCACAGTCAGAAAAATGAGACTAGGGAGGAGCTCAGGTCTTGAGGTCCTTAGAGGCTGTGTCATTCTTTTAAAACATTTTCATTATAAATTTTAAATATGTACAAAAGCAAGGAAAATAGAACAAAGGGCCCCCTCCTGCCTATCACTCAGTTGTAAGTTGTCAGCACTGTTGTTCTGGCATCATCTTTCCTCCCACATGGCTTTTCCTTTTTCTGGAATACTTAAAAGCAAATTTCAGATATATTACTTCACCCATAAATACATCAGCATTTATCTCTAGCAGCTAAGGACTTTGTTTTTTAACACAGCCATCATACCAGTATCACAGCCAACACAAATAATTCCTTAATATCAAATAATCTGTGTTCAGTTTTCCCTGACTCGAAAATGCCTATTTTTGGTCTACTCAAATCAGGATCCAAACAAGGTTTATTCCTTGCATTTGGTTGCAGAGTCTTGGGTCTTTTCATTTGTAACAGTTTCCACCCCCCCTGCACCATGGTATTTATTTCTTGAAGAAACTGGTTCATTTGCCCTTTAGAATTAGTCACGTGGTCTGACGATAGCTACATGGGGTCATTCAAGTGTTCTTCAAAGGTAAGGTCTATGTTAAAATTCAAGAGTGCACTTCAGAGTCACCTGGGAGGACTTTGAACATTTCAGAATCCTTGGCCCTGTGCCTGGTCATTCTGATTCCTCAGATCTAGGATGGAGCCTAGGAGTGTTCCTTTAAACTGCCCAAGCTATTCTGATGTGCATCCCTAGGTTGAGAATTACTGACCTTCATTATTTGGTTTTTCTCAAATCTACTGATTATCTAGGAATAATACTATAAAGGAGGAGGAAGAAAAAGAAGTAGAGAAGCAGAAAGAGGAAGAATGGAGAAAAGAGGAGGCAGAAGAGGAAGAGGAGGAGGAGGAAGAAGTAGAAGAGGAGGTGGGGGGGGGAAGAGGAGGAGAAGGAGGAGACAAATACTGAGTACCAAGTACTAATTTTGACTGGTATGATTTAGATTGAGATGGTGTTATTGAGAGAGAAATGAGACTCAAGCTACAGGTTTATAAGTTTAGATCAGGGGACAAAAACATTGACTATAAAAATGTAACAGAGTTCAAGTCTAAGACATAGCCAGTGTTTTAACCCCAATCCTCCCAAACAAACCTAATTGAGACATTCAGATCATCAATGGGAATGAAGAGGTGGTAGAATCAGACCCATACTCCAAATGGGATTCTGTCCTCCTATGGGCCTGGGGGCTCCCCTTTTACTCTGTGCTCTGAACTCCCTGCCTTGAAGATGGATTCTACTTAGTGTTACAGATCAGTGTCATCCTTTATGAGCCTACTTGTGAGAATAAGAAACACTGAAATGAAAAATAATGCCATATATGTTAAAATGCTTTGTTACATTCAGCACATGGCATATTTTAAAAAGCCAAATTCCATTACAGTTTTTAAAAACTTATTTTTTTATTTTAATTTTTAAGTTTTTTTGGTATCGGGAATCGAACTCAGGACCTTGCGGTTGTGAGGCAGGCACAACACTGCTGAGCTAAATCCCCAGCCCCCAAAAAACTTATTTTAAATAAATGGTAAGTATTTAAAGAATATAAATTTGAAAGAATATCCTTCATGAATGAGTATAATGTCTCATTCACAGACATGGGTCAAATAGATATTAAGATTTACATTTGAAAAAAAAGTAAAAGAAAAATGCATAAACTTGACTAATTAAAATGTGACTTAGATGATGAAGTCTAAAAAGTATCATAAACAAAATTAACTCAAGAAAAAAATGGAACTTAATTAAATATCCCTCAAATGGGAAATTGTTTTTTTTTTTTTTTTTGGTACCAGGGATTGAACTTGGGACCTTGCACTCGTAAGGGAGGCGCCGGAACCACTGAGCTAAATCCCCAGCCCAATCAGTAGCATT
>NW_004624786.1:11216234-11240425 GCF_000247695.1 Heterocephalus glaber | reverse complement strand
ATGCTGTGGAATACATCAGTGCTTCATACTGAGATACAGTGTTCATACTATTACTGAATAGTATTCCACTGTGTGGATTTGCCACATTTTAAATTGATGGACTGTTGGGTTATTTCCAGTTTGGGGCTATTTTGAAAAATGTTGCTATGAGCTTTTTCTACAAGTCTCTGTATAGACATATACTGTACTTTATTTGAGTACCTATGTAGTAGGGGAATTGTTAGGCCATACATAAGCCCATCCTAAAATATAGCCACAAGTCACTAAACAACAGGTATCCATTCTAACAAAGGCATCACTAAGTGATTTCATCTTGTGAATAACACAAAATGTATTTCTACAAATCAAAGTGGTCAAGATGTCACCAGGCAAGATAACCTTATGAGACCACCATCATTGACTGAAATGTTGTTAGGCAATGTGTAGCTGTAAAATGCTGCTGCACTATTTCTAAAGTGGCTGCAACATTTAAATTCCCACCGCAATAACTGATGGTTTTGGTTTTTTGGCATCTTCACCAACACTAAGTGTTGTGTCCTTGATTATAGCCATCCTAGTGGGTACTTTGTTGTTGTGTGAGTTTGCATTTTCCTAATGTCTGATGATATGTGCCTCGTTCCATGTGCTTATTTGCCAACCATGCATCTCCAGTGAAGTACCTATTCAAATCTTCTGCCCATTTTTAAACTGGGTTGTTTATCTTCTGATCTGTTAAAAATATAAACTGGGCCAAGGTACCTTTGTTGCTGAAAATCTTTCAATGGCTTCCACCACTCCAAGGATGAAGACCTAGACCAGAGAACTTTTTAGAGCTTTCAGTGATAATAAACAGCCAGCTGTGGCACGTGTGCCATAGGTTCACCACCACTGACCTAGACCTTTGTATGGCCTACCAGCCCTGCCTCCTGCCTTCAGCCTTATCGGCTCCATTGTTCCATTTCCTTGCCTCTTCAGTCTGAGTGCTCTTTGTTCAAGGAAAGCAGGCAGAATCTTCCTTCCTGGAGGCTTGTGCACCTTTCTCTCCCTGTCTTACCACCTCCTGTTCTCCAGTTTAACTCTCACCCCTCATATTAATTTCTTCAAGCTCAGTCAGGAATCTCTGAAATGATTACTTTGTCATGGCTCCCAGGAAATCTACTGCTTGGCACTTAGCCCCATTGTAATTATATAGTCAATGTCACTAATGACGGGATACATTCTGAGAAATGCACTGTTGGGTGATTTTGGCAAACATCATAAAGCATACTCACACAAACCTACATGGCACAGGGCAGTCATACACATGGCCTCTTGATGTGATCAAGAGATGTAGTAAACATGAGATGGGTGAGGCTGGGATGGGCATCACCTGGCATATTATTTTATGGAAATTATTTTCTAAGCAGAAAGAGGACACATTAAAATTATAAGAAAATATATAGTACAGTAGATAAACCAGTAACAAAGTCATTTATTGCCATGATCAAGATTATATAGTGCACATAATTGTATCTGTTATACCTTTCTAGGCACAGCAGCACAGTAGGTTTGTTTACACCAGTAACATTACCAACACGTGAGTAATGAATTGCACTGTGATGTTACAATGGCTACAGTGCTACCAGGGGTTGAGTGGCACACGACTATATTTAAACAGGTAATGTAAGTCTTTATTTGCTGTACCACTTAACAGGCTCCATGAAAGGGCTAAGGGTGCCAACATGTCACCCCATTGTAACTTCAGCATCTAGGTAATGTCAGGCACACGATGGGTCTTCTGAATGTATTTGTTGAATGAATAATTGAACAAGAGGCCCTATATTTTTATTGATTAAGATCAATGACAGGACAAGTTCATTCTAAGCCAGGGGATGACAGCACTATGAATTTATAGAAAGATCAAGAAAAGGCAGTCCATGGAGTCATGGACTTGGTCAGAACCACAGAGAGTAACTATGGACTGAAAAAAAAAATAATAGGATACTCCTGAGAGGAACTTTTCAATATTAAGTATACATACCAAGAACATATCTCAGTGATAGAATGCCTGACTAGCATGAACAAGGCCCTGGATTTGATTCTTGATGATACACAAAGAAAAAAAAAATCCCTTACTGGGGAGCAATAATTTAGCTGTTCACTTAAGAGTAGATGAGGAATTATAGTGAATGAGATCAAATACGTTCTACCAGCATCTGTACTTCAGTCTCAAAAGAAAAATGTCTGCCTCTCCACTCCCCAAGTTAGAATAGTGGAAGTTAATTGGAAGCTGGGCACAGTAGACAGACATCTGTAATCTCAGCCCTCTGGGAGGCTGAGGCAAGAGTCAAGTTTGAGCCCAGTCTGGGCAACTTAGTGACTTAGTGAGACTCTGTCTCAAAATTTAATAGAAGGTCTGAGGATGTAGCTCAGTGTGAAGGCCCTGGATTCAGTAGAAAGGAAGGAGGGTGGAGACCAGTATGGTCAAGACCCCCAGCAGGGCTCCTGGCACCCACACTGTCATGAAAGTTTCTCTCCACTCACTTCTCCTTCTCATGGTCATAATTCTGTCTACTAACTATTTAAAATATTCAACTAATTATTATCAACCATGGTTATGCTACCGTACTATAGAGCATTAGAAGTAATTCCTCCTATTCAACCACGTCCCTGAACTTGTTAAAGATTGTCTGTCTTAGCAGTTTAGGTGTGTAGCACATTGTCATGAACTACAGTTACCGTGCTATCCCTTATATTTCTACGAACTCATGTGACTTGACAGATCAGAGAAAAAGAACTGAACTCAGAGTGTAAGTTGCTGACCTAGATAAAGTCGCTGTGGATTCAATGTTCCACACCTCCAGGCTAGAAATTCCTCAGAGTTATGGAATAAGGAACAAGATACCCAGAAACGAGTACCTTGTATTTTGGCATGTCCCTTTTTTTTTGGTACCAGGGATCAAACTCGGGACCTTGCACTTGCGAGGCAGGCACCAGAGTACCTTGTATTTTGTACCTGGAGCCCTAGAATGGTTCCAAGATCCTGAAGCATGTTGTGATTGAGAGCTCCCTGTATTAAAGAGCATCCCTGTTGGGCCTGGGGTGTCGCTCAGTGGTGGAGCACTTCCCTGGCATACACATGGTCCTGGGTTCAATCCCAGTACCACCAGAGATTATTAAAAGAAAAAGAAAAAGCGCTGAGTGCCTGTTTAAGTTGTGGGTATTCTTACATGTATGTTAAAATCTCTAAAGAATATAGCTGGTTACTTATTATTTGGGGAAGACCTATGCAGGTGAGTGACATAGATTAGAGGGAAAATTTTTATTAGTTTAAAATAATTTTTTCTTTATTTTGAAATAATCTTCAATTTACACAAGAGCTTCAATTATGGTAAAAAGATCTTTTCCTCCTAAGCCATTTGAGAGTCTCTGTTGGTATGATGCCCCATCACCTCTGAAAACTTTGGTGTGTAGTTCCTACAAAGACATTCTTTGACATAAAGAGATATGATCAAAAAGACCAAAAAATTAACACTGATACATTTCCAGCACCCAAGTTTCATCAACTTTTCCAGTAATGTCCTATATAGGGAAAGGTTCTAATTCATAATCATATATCGTCTTTAGTCTCCTTCCATTTAGAATAGTCTCTCAGTCTTTCCTCAGCCTTCCTGACCATGATGATTATAGACCAATAATTTTATATGATGTTTTTTGCCAGGCGTGGTGGTACACGTCTGTAATTCCAGCACTCAAGAGACTGAGGCAGGATGGCTGTGAATTCAAGGCCAGCTCGAACTACCAAACAATACTCTGTCTCAAAAGAAAAAAAAAAAACAACTTACATGATGTCTTTAAACTTGAGTGTGTCTGATTTTTCCCACAATTAGATTCAGGTTATGAACCCTTGGGAGGAACCAAGGAAATCTCATGTGTCTATCAGGCAGTACACAATTTGGTGACAACCTTTATAGGTAACATTAACATAAATCACCTAATTGATGGGTTGTCTGCCAGTATTCTACACTGCCAAAATTTCTTTTCTTCCTTTGTCATCAATGAACATTATATAGGGAGGCACTCTGAAACTACGTAAATGCCTGGTTCTTTATTAAATTTTCAATTTGTTTGTTTTTTAATTTATAAACTGTTTCCTGTTTTATTACTATGTAACATCTTATACTTTGGAGGGGGTGGCATGTGAATGCACCAAGTCTTTAACTGATTTTTAAAAAGAAAAGACCTAAAGCCTAAAACCTCCCTTGATGCTGGGCTTTCAGTGAATTCATCATTATTCTTAAATCTGGGCACACACCACGCAGGTTAACTCAGGGGGTGGTGAAGGGCTTTATCAACCCAAGTAAGACCCAGGACTGAGGGTAGGAAGGAACATTTCCCCAAATGGAAACAGGCAACAGGAAGAATGGAAACTGGATGTCCAAGACAATCAGTGCCCAGAAGAGTTCTCAAAGTGAATGGGAGAACAAAATACTAAAAAAGGGGACTCTAACCAGAGGGCATTTGGAGTCTAGTTTAGGAAAGTAGGAGATTCACTATAATTGAAAAGATACCAGCAAGTAAAGGGACACGATCTGCAGCCAGAGAGGGCTCATCAGGACAGGGAGGGCCCTGCCTGCTAGTGAATAGCACTGGGGGCTTGGTCACTTTCCATGGAGCTGAGACCAGATATGGACAGGCGATTGCAGCACCTGGCCGAGGGCTCTATTTGTGGACAGAGGGCCAGCTCTTAGTAAGTCTTTGCCTCTTGTCAGAAAACTGATTTGTCTTGGGAAGAGACTTTAGATAAAAGTGTCCTCTGTCGCTTTCCCCAGAGGTGGCCATCAGCCTGGGGTCTGAGCATTGGTGGTGACACTGGTGTGGAGAAAGCTGTGGGTAATTGCTAACCTCTTTGTAGACTGTTTTTTAAACACAGGAAATATCTGCCAAATTATATGAATTATGCTTAATGCCACTCATTCTATTCCTCTCCCCCAGGCTTTTCTCTCTCCACCTCTCAGCCACAGATCTATGGAGTCTGCTTATCATTCCTGCTTGCTCGGGATATTTTAGGAAACTGTATGTTGGCAGCTGTCCTTGGCCTAACTGGAGCACACCTCCGCAGACAGACACATTCTACAGATTTCTAACAAAGCAAATATGTTGATTTTGGCATAGGTTTGCCCCAACTTATCAGACTATATTGCTTGGTTGACTAGGAGAAAATGTCTAGGGAAAGCACATTTTATGACTTTAATTGTTATTATAGGTGCTTTCAAAAAATAAATCTGTGACCTGTAATATATTTAAGTGAAAGAACTCACATCTGGTTCCGATTAGCTCTGGAGTCTGTTGGCTGACTTAGCAAGGGAGCCTTTTCTGGAAGTTGACTCTGTCTGGGGATTTTGTTTTCACCCAGAGAGGCACAGTGGAGACCTTGTTCCAGAACAAAGACATTAACTGTTAGTGTGACCCCTCATGAACATGTCAATGTTAACCAGAGACCTTAAAGTCAGAGTCCTGTCCTGGAGGACTGAGACAGGCAAGGCGAAAGACAAGGGCTGAATGAGTGGAGATAGAGACTTCCAGAATAGTTCAACAGACTTGGCATTGGGCATTGTCTCTTTACCATCCATTCACAAGGACCCACAGAAGCACTGGTATAGATGATGGCACCTCTCATCCCCACTCTGGGTAAAAGGACAGAATCATAATAAACCCTGTGATATGTCCATTATGAGCAAGGTGGTGCCATCTATAACAAACACTGAAATATTTTACTTTCTTCTCACAAAACAATAAAAGCTATAATAAGCATGTTGGCACATCTCCCTTGCTTTATGGGAAAGATGGCAGGACTAGTGGTAAGAATTCAGGCATTGTGGTCCATGGCTTGTAGTTCCAGCTACCCTGGAGGCTGAGGAAAAAGGATCAAGTAATCCCAGGAGTTGTAGGAGAGAGAGAGATGGGGAGAGAGAGAAGGAAGGAGGAAAGGAGGTATGGATGAAGGGAGGGAAGAAGAAAAAGAATGATTAAAAATGGGTGAAATGAAGCCAATAACTGCAATACAACCCATAGACTCTAAGGATTCTACAAAGCAATATCTATATAGGATGAAATGCCTCTCACTTGAACCCTTGTGATTAAAATCTTCTGGCAATAGCAATTTCTGGCTAACAAGGGTTTTACAATTCCTCCTGAATCTGTCTCTGAGTTCAAGAGGAACAAGAAGCATCAACCTCCAATCCCTCCCTCTCCAACTCACATTCTTCTTGTGGACAATGAGGCAGCGAAGCTCACCTACCCTAGAGCTATATGAGAAAATGCCATCCCGTCCTGCTCCCGGGCATAAGTGGATCTCCTGGGTGGCCTCTTTCCACTTCTCCATTTACATGGCCCGACTTCTTCTCTGCCTCTCAAAGGAAATAGTCCAAATTTTACTAGTTATACCACCAAACAGAGTGAGGTGATAAAGCCTTGGGCCAACCTCACTCAGTTGGGAGAATTGCATGCATGTATGCATGAATAGATTTGCACCTTCAAAAAGCCTTTGACAAGTTGTCCTATATAAGGCTCCATGGATGATTGGTCTCTTATTGTCACAGGTGAGTAGCTACCTTAGGGGTGAGATAAATGGGTGTTTCTCTGAATGGAAATGTATGAATAAGAATCTTTAATATAGCAACAATTATTGAGCCCCTGTTATGAGTAAGGCATTGCTCTAAGCATGTTCCAAGCATTTACTCATTCAATTCTCACCACAGTCCTCCTAAAGAAGGTACCATTGTGATACCAATTTTACAGATGAAGAGACAGTTACAAAGAAGTTAGTGACTTGATTGAGGTAAATCAGATGGTTCTAGAACAATCATTAGTGACATTATAATCAATCACTTAATGTTTAGGAATGATACGAAATGCAGGTGTTGAAAAATCCTGTTAGGTTCCTGGTCACACTATTAGCTTTGTCCACCTACAATATCCCAATAATTCTAACCCTGCATTATCCCTTCCTTTCTAAGCCCCAACTCTCACCCTTACTATCCTTATTCAGGCTTCTAATCTGTCTGCCTTGAACTCTTGTGATGGCCTTATAACTAGTTCCTTGGCTCTCTGTCATTTCCCACTCCAATTCAATTATCACATCACTGGTAGATTAGATGAATACAATACAGCTCTATCTTAGCCCTTACCAGATACCCAAGGTAGCTGTGTTTGAGGCCTTCCATAGCATGGTATGGCCAACTTTTCCAGTGTTCCTTGACTTACATTCTTTGATCCAATACACTTTGGTCGAGTGACTACCTTGAGCCCAAGTGTGACTTGGTAGGTTAGGGTAATTCAAAAATCCTTGTCCTCAAATTACCATAATGAGAAGACTTGTAAACCAATACAAAATAATGATTATTATTGATAGGTGTAGCACCTGCATCTGTCCAGCAGCATCAGAAAGGACTTCACAGAGAAAGGGAGTTTTGGGCTGAGAGAATAATGAAAGTCCAGGGTGGATCAGCCAGGGAGCAAGTTCTAGGACACAGCACACAGTGACACGAAGACAGTGTGCATTAATGGAAGAGAAAACACCTAGGTCTTGTTGGAGTCTAAGTTTGAAAGGGAAGTGTTGGAAGTTGAGAAAATAGGTGCCAAATAAAAGCACTTCCATGAGTTGACTTTTGTGCAAACAATTCTAACTCCAAGCTTTCAAAGTTTAATTTGTCTGGAAATGAAAGGGTGAGAATTGCCAAGAATTTTTTTTAAGGACAAGGCAAGAAAAAATGTTTTACTAAACATTAAAACGTATTTTACAAGGGGCCAGGGATTTAGCTCAGTGGTCTCGCTGCCTGCTGCGCAAGCTCAAGGACCCAAGTTCGATCCCTGGTACCAAAAAAAAACCAAAAAACGTGTTTTACAATTATCATGGTTGAAACTATGTGGTCCTGGTAAGGATTAGAATAACGTTAAAATATAGCATAAGAAAGTATAGAAATGAATCCAAGTATATGCTACCAGACTTACAAATATTAGTGAAGCATCTCAAATCAGGATCGAGGTGACAGGTTATTCAAAAGATGGTACTGGAACAATGACTTAAACTATTTTCAAAAGGAAATCTGGATTCCCTACTCTTCCCCAGTAGAACTTTCTATGATGAGGGGAACATTCCATCATTGTGCTATTCAATATGGTAGCCACTAAGCCCAAGTGATTACTGAGCGTGCTAAATGTGCGGTTGCACAGGGGAACCACTTTATTAATTTTAATATATTGAAATTTAAACTTAACCATTCGTGACTAGTGTTTACTATATTGAATGGCACAGTTCTAGGTGAACTAATCATACTAAGACAAAAAACTACTAGAATGAAATATCAGTACATTTTTATATAATCTTGAGGTGAAAGTCATCTATAGCATAATAACAAAACCAGAAACAATAAAAGAAAAAAATTGACTACCCGAAAATGTAAAACTTTGAAATATATGAAATTCAACACATTAAAAGACAAAAGTAGGAAAATTTACCCTGTATATGACCCATAATGGATTTTATACAGATATTCATAATTAATTATAAATGAATTAATTTGAAAATTAATAGTAATGACATCTTAGAAAAATAAGCTACAGATATGAATAAGAAAACCACAAATTAGGCATGGTGCACACACCTATAATCCTAGCTTCTCAGGAGGCTGAAGCAGGAGGATCACAAATTCAAGGCCAACATAGCCTCTTAGACTCTGTCTCAAGATTTTAAAATTAAAAGAAAAGGGAAAGGCCTGAGGATGTAGCTCAGGGGTAGAGCACTTGCTTAACATGTTTTGAGGCCTAGGGTTTAATCCCAATCACCACAAAAAAAGAAAATCACAGAAGAAGAAACACAATGACTATGAAGAAACTTCAACCTTTACCATTAGTCACAAATTCATCAAGCCGATCAACAATGAGATCATTTATACATTTTGCTATAGGATTTGTTGGAGGGGGTTAGGGGAGCAGGCATTTTCCTGCATTGTATGTGCAAGTGTAAATTGATGCAACCTTTCTAGAAAGCATATAGCAATAATGATCAAATTCATATTCTGAGGTCAAACTGAGATGTTTCTATATCCCTCGTGTTTATTTTACATGAAGACCTACAAATTAAGGTTCCCAGATTTAGGCTCTACAATAGCCATAGTTCAGGTCCCATATCAGTATACTCAGGGGCTTCCCTGGAGGCAGCAAGTAACCATAGAAAGATGGGACAGTGTCCTGAGAGCATAAGGAGATCATAATCTCTGTCATTCTCTGAGCATTTCCTCAGCTGTGTACCAAGCACTTTACACACAGCACCTTCATTAATTCTCCCCACAACCTTATGAAGCAGCCACTATTCTGCCCATTTTACAGATGCACAAATAGCCTCGGGTTCAGAGTTGTCATCAAGCAGCCAGCAAACCAGTGTTTGAAGCTAAATTTGTGACTCCGAGCTGTGCTCTGTTGCTGGCAAGGACTCCAGGGCCCACAGGTAGCAATGAGGCCCCCTTGGGGTGAGCCTGTGTCCAATAAATCCCCCTAGACAGAGATGCTACAATCCTGGATCCTCAAGATTAGGAACAGCAACCTTGCCAAGGAAGCAAGACAATTCCCAGGGCCACATATACCCACTCTCTTAGATCTCTTAGATGTCCCCTTCCTAGGACCTAAGCGGGGGGGGCAATATATATGTAGGAGGAGATAGATTTTAACTAGCCTGAAAAAAATCTAATTTGTTGGGGCTGGGACAGGGTAGAGCTCTCAGGAAAGGAACTTAGGGAATTGAGTGTCCTCAGACTTTTCCATCTGTTCCTCGACAAGGACCTGCCAAGTGACGGCGGAATGCTGTGTGTGTGCCCAGCCTTGTCTCACATGCTGGGCGGGGGCTGCAGGTTCTCCCTCCGCTGCTGCTGCTGCTGCTGCTGCTGCTGGGAGGGTGGGCGAAGCTCAGTGGGGAGGAGACTGAGGGTTGCCAGCTTCCTGCTGGAGCCTGAGATAGTCTGTTGCTCCGTGGGTAGGGGATGGGCAGGGAAAGCCAAACACCATTTGGTCCCCATCAATGCTCAGAAAGCAACTTGGGTCACCCCTGCAGTCATTCGGTTCTGTAACTCGGCGATGGCAGCTAGGACATTTTCCAGAGCAGCTGGACCTGCCCACAGGCACAGGCCAAGGGCAGGAGAATCCAGAGAAGAGGGGTCTCTGGGAGGGTATGCTGGAAAGAATAAAGGAGAGAATAGAGACCAATTTTTATTTAAAAAATGACAGATCTATCACTTTTTTATGGAAATGTGCATTTTTGCTTTTGTTTATGTGTTTTATGAGACAGAGTTTTGAAGTCACTATGTAGCCCAGGCTGGCCTCAAATTCACTTGATCCTTATGTCTCTGCCTCTCGAGTGCTGGGATTATGGGTGTGTGCCACCATGCCTAGCTGTCTATGTGTTTTACATACAGTTTTTAAAGTAGCTGTGGGAACTTGATCATTCATGCCTGCTCTATTGGTCTTCAACTGCAGTCAGGACCAGGGAGTTATCGCTTCTCAGCCTTTTGGCTAAGATCAAGTGTAGGACCAGGGAGTTAAGCCAACCTTCATTCTGTGAAGGTTGCTTTTAGTGTTAGAGGCTGGGCACTCACACTTTTCCTGTGGAACATTCAGGAATTGTTGGTAGGTGACAAAACATCTTTGAACTCCCTGTTTGGGACAAAGGAGAGGAAAGGGAGACTGAAGAGGCTGGAAGCTGTAAGGAGTGTGATCCCTGAGTCTTTCCGACCCCTTTGGTGACCCAACCTGTTGTTCAGCAGCCCCAGGGCACTGAGGTTCTCACTCACCCTTGTGGCACCCACGAAGGGCCAGAGGGGAGCAGCGGGTTGGATGACACCTGTAACATAGCTTAGAAAATGGGGGTTCTGGCTTGGCCCTACCACCATCTTGGCACAGTAGCTTTGTAGAGTTTTGAGCTATGGCTTCACTTTTCTGGGCCCCAGTAGAGTGGGGATAAGTTCACTGATTATCCAATAGTCAATAAATATGCTTGAGATCTCACTGTTAGGGACCATCCTTTGCACCTGAAGTTATTAGAAGAAATGCATTGAGAGATATGAAGCCTTTCATCAGGACTTCCCAAGGGTGCACCATGGGTGTGGACTGTTAATAGTGTTCCATGAAAATGAAAAGAGTTCTATGCTTGATGAAATTGAATTAAACAGTCTTTGATTTAGGGCCTTTCTGAGTCTGTTAGTGATTGTGCACTGTGACTTGCCAGGGTTAGGGTCAGTGTGGGTGTACGTGTGTGTGTGCGTGTGTACATGTATGTGGCATGCAAAGATCACAGACTTGTTTTAGAAACACTATTAATTAGTAGAGTGTCTCTCTCTTTGTTTTTCTCCTTTTTTATTGTAAATACATGTAACACAAAGTTTACCATTTGGTGGCATTAAGTGCCTTCTCACTGTTGTGTGTTCATCACCATCACCCATCTTCAGAACATTTTCATCTTCCCAAACAGAAACTTCACCCAGTAAATACCCAACTCCTCATTCTCCCATCCTCTGGCTGCTGGCAACCACCGTTCGGCTTCCTTTCTATGAATTTGACTACTCTAGCTCCCCCCTGCAGTGGAACCATACAATATCTGTCCTTTTATGACTAGCTTATTGCATTTAGTATAATGTCCCTGAGGTTTGTCCATATTGAAGCATGTGTCAGAATGTCCTTCCTCTTAAGGCTGAATAGTTTGGGGGCTGTATGTATGGGTTATGTACATACTACTGTAGGTGTTCCTAATCCATTCATTCATTGATGGACATGGGGAAGGTTCCCACTTTTTGGCTGTGATGAATATTGTTCCTGTGAGCAGAGGTGTACAAATACCTGTCTGAATCTCCACTTTGAAATCGGAAGTGAAATTGCATCTCTTGGGCTAGTGTTCTGTGGGAACACTGTTCTTTAGAGTTCTGAGGAAGCACTATTAAGCAAGAAAATTCCTGAATCTTCTAGGGATGTGTCTGCCTTGAATGATGCCATAGAAAAACCTCCTGGGTTAGGAATTAGGATGCCCATTTCTTCCTGATCTCTGTGAGCCTTAGTTTCAGCCATGGTTAAATAAATGTGATACATGAGATAATCTTTGGAAACATAAGATTCTCTGACCTAATGCCTGCTCCCCCAGAACCAGAGTAGTTGAAGAAGTGGGACGGTAGCAAGTGGGAAGGAGTGGGAAGAAGATGTTAGCATTCAGCAAGAAATCCTATGATGTTTTTGTCCTTCAACCTTGACATTTAAATTTTTAAATTTTGTTTTTTAAGTGCAGGGTCAGGGATCAAACCCAGGGCTTCATGCATGCTAGGCAAGTGCTCTACTACTGAAATTTATCCCTAGCCCTTAACTTATTTTCTTTTATGAGGGAAAATAATAAAATAATATTTAGCTCTTTCCTCACCTTGATGCTTCATAATCCAAAAGTTCCTAGCCAGTTCTTCCAGAGTTGTTCTTTCTTCTTCCAGAGCTGGTATTAAGGCTATGAACCTCCCTCGCCCTCCTCAGGCAGGCTTGAAGCCAGTGGGGAGTAGAAAGCTGCTGTTTCCCTCTTCTACTGCCCTCTCAGAGTAGCTTTCCCTTTCTTCCACCATTACAAGCAGAAAGGAAAGAGTAGTCCCCCGGGTTTGCCTGCGGGGTTGCTGAGGGTGAAGCTCAGGAATCACCCTTTTCCCATGAGCAATGAGTATTTTTCCACTTTCCTTGTCAAAAGCAGAGTTTCCCCTCTCCCAATAGGAATTACTAGGTGTGCCTTGAATTTTAAATACAATACCCAGGTTTATACATTAAGCAAGTTTGCCTGGTTCCCTTGGTAACAGCTCTAAGTTGGAGAGCTCACCATAGTGCATGCTAAAGGAACTTATGCATTTCATTATTACAGCATCCCACTGATCCAGAAAGGAAGAAATCTTAACCTTTCAGAACAATCAAAATCTAAAAGTAAGCCTTGAAGCAAAACAAGACCATCTGAGCTCCTGGAATTACCTTCACTAAGTCCCATGCTAAAGATAAGGCCTTACTTGCAAGAATAGTCTTTAGATCCTGAAATTCTTCTATTTTCTTTTTTTAAAATTTTGATTAACATGTGCTAATTGTGCATAATAATGGATTTCATGTAATATTTCAATATACACATACAATATACACTAATCAAATCCAGCCTCTCTTTTTTCACCCCTTTTAACCTCTAATAATCCTATATGCAGATTAACTTTTTTTTTTAACAACCACATTTACTCTCTCTTAACACATCTTTCTCAGCAGCAAATAAAAACCGGGAAGGGAGCTGCTGAAGACAGACACAGTTGCAGCAATGTCAAACCATCTGGTAGCCTGAAGACAAAGAAAACAGAAAAACTTTGAGACCATGCTCTTAAGTGAAATAAATCAGACACACATATTTAAATACTGCATTATTTCTCTGATGTGAGAAACCGAAAGTGGAAATAAGGACTGAAATGTATAATGGATGTTGGGAAATGAGAAGAAAGTTTTCAAATAGGAGAGGAAACAAGGGAGGAGGGAGGGAGAAAGGAAGGAAGGGACAAGAAAAAAGTGAAAATAGAAGGAAAAAATGGAAACAAAGCTTTTGTACATAGTGAGGGGAGGGGGGTTGAGGGGGGAAATGGGATAAAATAAAATAAAATTTATTTTTAAAAAGCAAGATATAGGGCCGGGGATTTAGCTCAGTGGTGCCACCGCCTGCCTCGCAAGCACAAGGTCCGGAGTTCGATCCTCGGTAACAAAACAAAGCAAGATATAGTACTGTGCTGTGACATTTCTGACATATTCCAATCAAAATGGATAAACTAAGTAAAATGTTGGATTTTTTCAAGATAAGTTTCAGTTATCTGGAAAACTCAGTTGTTTTTGAAGAATTAAGTGCCAGCTGAGCTGCATAATTGAAGCCACACTAGGTTTTGAACCCAAAAAGCTAGCAAGGCATTCAAAGATTTCAAATCTATCAACTGGATCAATCTCCAAGGGTGTGTATGAGGCTCAGGAGTAGGTGAGGTATTGGCCAAGACAGAATCGCTAGATTTTTATGGAAGTTTGATGGTTCTGTGTAGGAAAAACTGACTAAAACATTTTATCATTTTGCATTGCTAGGAATGGAATCCATGGCCCCAGGTAGGCTCAGCAAGGGCTTTACCACTGAGCACACCCAGGCCCTAAAACTGACATTTTAAAAACACCTGAAGTGTTTAGGGAGAGGCTGGGCTGTTTGCCTGAGGGCAAGTGACATTGTTGACTACGGGGAATTACTAATGGACCTTTGGTTCTGTAAAGGTAAAAGTCCCGTTTGATGAGGACTTCTCTGCTTCACATGATGATGTAAATGACTCTCTTCCTCAGGGTAGAGTACAATACAGCACAGCCCTATTTCTAAATTTCCTGTCTCTCCTGGGCATGTGTGATGTGGTCTGAGAACAATGATCAGAAGATCCAGTCATACCTGCAGAATGAGTCTTCACTGCCGGCTGATCCAGGCACCCTAAAATCAGCAGGTTCCAAAGACTCCCCAGAGATCCTGAGCACCTCGAGTATGCTCAGCAACTACACAGGAGGGAAAACTCAAACCCCACAAAGTCAATGAGTGTATAATTAGTACAACTATTCTGGAAATCAGTGCAGGGCTTCCCCCAAAAGAACCAAAAACCAAATTCCCATGCAACCTAGCAATCCCATTCTGGGAATTCACCCAAAACATTTGAAATCAGTTTGTTGAGAAGACATTTGCACTCTCATTTCATAGCAGCACAAGTCACAATAGCCAAGTTATGGAATCAACCAAAGTACTCATCAGCAGATGAATGGAGAGAGAAAATGCGGTATATACACAATGAGATACTATTGTGCCTTCAAAAAGAAGGAAATCCTGTCATTTGTAACAATATGAATGGAAGGAGAGAACATTATGCTAAATGGAACAAGCCAGGCATAGAAAGACAAATACCGTGTTTCCAATTACATGTGGAATCCAAAACAATCAAACTCATAGAAGCAGAGAATAGATATGTACCGCAAACATGTATTAATAAAATATTTTTTAATTTAAAAAAAAAGAAGCACTGGCCAGGGATTTAGCTCAGTGGTGATCCCTGGTACCTTCCCCTAAAAGAAGCAGATTCAGTGGTGTTTATCAGAAACTGGCAATGGGAGGAACGGGAAGACAATGGTCAATGAGTACAAAATCTGTTACAGAGAACAGGTTTTCACTTTTTTGTTTTTTTGCACACCTTGGTGAATATAGCTGTGAATACAGCTTGGTGAATATAAAAATAGTGTACTGTACATCCAAAATTGTCGAAGGAAAACTTCGACTATCTCATCACACACACAAAAAAATGCTAAGTATTTGAGGTGACGGGTATGTTCATGAACTTGATTAATCCACATTATATTCACAAATCAAAACGCCACTGTCTGAAATTTAAAATAAATTAAACAGCAACTATAGAAGGCAGACTTTAGGAAATCTGCAGCTTCCAGAGTGTTGTTCTGATCCATCAGGGGACAAAGGGTAAGAGCATGTGCTTGGGGTGGGGTGTGGTTGACATGTTCCTCTAAAAGTAATGGAGGTTTGTTTCATGATCAGTCATCTAGGGGCCAGAAATGGGGGCTGGGAAGGAGCTTTGAACTCCTGGAAGGAAAACTGCTTCCTGTTCTTGGTACCTTGGGGAGTAAAGATCTTGGGGGTTTTTTTCTAGATATTCCCATTGTGGGAGGTAAATGGGATTCTACAACAGGGGACATGTCAGGGGCCACAGAGAAAAACTTAGGAGGTGTAGGACTGCCAGATAAAATGCTGGACACAGTTAAATTTGAATTTCACATAAACAAGTAATATCATAGCATAAGTATGTCCCAAATACTGCATGGTTCCAAATGTTTCATGGGACGTACTTATACTAAAGAATTATTTGTGGTTCATCTGAAATTCAAATTTAACTAGACATCCTGCATTTTATCTGGCAACCCTAAGAAGATGGTGTGAAGGCTGTCTTTTCTGTTGCTTCCAAGTTTTTCGTAAACTCCCTAAATATTCAATTCTGCCTCAGCTCCATCTGGGCCACTTTAAGGGAAGATGCCTGTGCCCAGGCCTGGGATGGCACCACAATGAAATACCTAAGGATTCACCTTCTAGGTTGGGGAGGGGTCCTTCAGGAAAAGGGAAAGAGGAAGAACCCAGAATCTCAAGGCTAATTGGGAGGAAGTGTGTGGAGTCAAGGTGGATTTATAGCTCTTGTGAGCATTTCTTCTGGAGCCCTGCAAAGCACATGGTCGCAAACTTGGTAAAAGTGTGTTGCCAAGGACGCTGGGGCCTGGGCCAGTGCGATTTGGACATTGAAGAGTTTGTAACCTCACAAGCTAGAGAAGTCTGGGACACTTGGATTACAAGGATAACTTAAGACACTGGGGTTAGGAACATTTCTAATCAAGGCATTCACTCTTTTGCCTGTCAAATTGCCATAAAGGTTAATGTGCAGCTGTCCCTGCTGTCTCTGCTTCAGTGGGGGGTCTTAAGCTGAGAATGTAGGATGTTAGATGCCCCACATACACTAAAGAAGGGCTCCAGATGCTCCACAGAACCCTCAGCAGAAAGACCCACGGAAGCCATCAGCTATTGCCTGCTCAGAGCATCCACCACTGCAGGCCTATACATGGGGAGCTGGCACCTCCCTGGGGGACTGCAAAGGAGGGTTCCCCCAAGTTATGTGGATGTGGTGCAAGGGCCAGGAGAGGCGCCTTTCCTGTTCTCTAGCCCAGTGAAGCAGACCTTCACATGCTTAGAGAGCCTGGAGCCTGCCACACCAGCAAAATAAACACAGAGCAGGAACGGACCACATTTGCATTGTGATGGGTCACAGATGAGTGGACTTTCTTATGGGCCCATTTTGTTTTGTTCTGTTTTGTTTTGTTTCGTTTGAGACAGGGTCTCCCCATGTGTTCCAGGCAGGCCTTGAACTCACTATGTAGCCCAGGCTGGCCTCAAACTCACAGCAATCCTCCTGCCTCAGCCTCCCAAGTGCTGAGTTTATAAGAATGTGTCATCATGCCTGGCTCCCATGGGCCCTTTGCATCCATGGGAAGTGGCTGGTCTTAAACAATCTTAAAAAAGGTCACCATCATGAATCTGAAAAGAATTATGCTGAGTGAAATAAGCCAGATCCCCAACCCCCAAATACAGAGTCTATGATGCCATTTATATAAAACCAAATCAATCAATAGTGCCAGACAGTAGATAGGTGTTGACTGAGAATAGAGTGCAAACAGGATTGAAGAGACAGCTAGTCATAAGTAATCAGCCAGAGAGCATATTGCCGGGGACAGAAGGCAGTGCTGGGAAATATCTCAATAGGAGCTCTCTGGAAAATCTACAAGAGGTTCCTGTCAAATACAGTTGGCACCTGCCACACCCAGAGAGCCCTAAAGGCAGGTAAGATTTTTCCTGCCTCTTATTTCCCAGCCACCCAACTCCTACTTTACAAGAGCTTGAGGCACTTGGACATGAGGCAGAGGCATGGAAGAGTACTACAGAGAAATGAGGATGTCAGCTATGACTCCTTCCCTACTACAGATTTCCAGACCCAGGGCAGCAGAGTAGCTGTCTAATGGTTGAGAGACTAGAGTATTGATGTTAGAGTTGATCTCAGTTTTTAAATCTCTAATGATGAATAGTTTGTTAATCCTGCAACTCTGCAATGTGGAAAAAATAAAGTTGTTTCCTGGTTTGCAAACCAATGAGTCTGGCTCCTTCGATGACCAGATATGATTTACTATGAGAATCCACTTACCTGGTCTGCTGTACCTACTGAGGATCACATGAGCTGCAGAATATTCTTAATTACTTCCACAGGAAATGAAGAAAAATCACATACATATGGATATTGCCAGCTATGGAGTTTTAGGGGTGCTTTGTTTTTAGTTATTTTGAGACACAATCTCACTATGTAGTTTGGGCTGTCCTTGAACTCACTATGTAGTCTAGGCTGGCCTCAAACTCAGCAACTTTCCTGCCTCACCCTCCCAAGTGCTGACATTACAGGCATGTGTCACCACCAAGATACTTCCTAAAGCAATAAATTGAAGTGGTTAAGAGCATGGACTGGGTCTGAATCCTGGTTCTTCTACTTTCTGGCCTTAAGCAAGTTGTACAATCTCTGGTGCCTTGGTTCCCTGATCTGTGAAATGGGAATAATGATAGTAATCAGCTTAAATAAGCTGTTTGTAAGAACAAGCAACTCCAAACCCCAGTGGCTGTAACAGCAAGGGTTCATTTGTTGCTTATATCACAATGTCCATCACAGATTGTCTTTGGCGGGACTGAAAGAACAGCCCTTATCTGGAATGTTGCTGATAATCAGGCAGCCAGAAAAGAATGGTTGATGTTGGATTTATGCAATGGATTTTAGGGCTTCTCCTAAAAAATGACATAGGTCATTTCTGGCTGCATTTCTTCAGCCAATGCCAGTGACGTGGTAAAGCTTGATGTCAACATGATGGAGAGGTATAATTCTCCCAAAAATAATTTTGGAGACTATTTGGGACAATAATTTAGTCTACTGCAGTACCCATCTATGTAAAGTGCTTCAAATAGTAACTGATAAGGCCAGGTAAATGCTATATAAGGGCCATTACTAACATATCTTTTTCTACTTGACTTTATTTGGTAGTTTTCCTAAAAAGCCCAGTTGCTCTCAGATCCTTATTCAAAATATTCCCTACCTCAGGAATTGTCCAATTTTAAGATCTACCAAACACCATGGAGGAATCCTAATTAAGAAGTACAGTACTAATTGAAATCTGGATCTCAGAGCCTGATTTGGGGTCTCACAGGAACATTCAAATGAGGAGGAATAAATATTGCTGTTTCCCTGGCCTGGCTCTGCATGTCTTTCCCTGAGAGACAGGCATCAAGGTAATGGGCAATCACATCTCAGCTATTTCAGGATGACGAGGCCTGCGGAGCGCAGCCTCTGCAAAGTTATTCTTAACTTGCTTGTCTGGAGGCTGACAGTAATAGCTCCATTTCTGTCAAAGCTTAGGCTATGGAGGGAGTGAGCCCAGGCTCTGGGCCAGCCATTCTGCTTCCTTTCCCTGTTGCACTCAGCATTCTCGGACCCTTTTCCATGAGGCTCCATAGAGACCCAGACTGCCCTAGTGTGGGTCTTACATGGAGGTTCTTCCTGGTGTGGGTTTGATTTGGGATTTTCAGCTGGACAATCAAAGTCGAGCTGGGTGCTATCACTGGGAGGTGGTTCCTTTCATCATCCTTGAGCTGCAAGGCCAGAGTACCCCTGGGCAGAGCCATTTGGGGGATCTCAAAGACACTCTTCAGCCCCCTCCAAATATTTTTTTATTTTTTCCCTTCAGAACATTTTAAGTCTCTCCCATCTAGAGGATGCAAGAGACCAAAACTCTGACTATTGCAAGTGAGAAACAGGTGAATGAAACCTATCTCAGTTCTTATCAGGACAGCTTTAATGTTCTCTTTCTTTCAATGGCTTGCACATCATTCTAGAATACACCATACAGCTAAGATCTCTCTCACATTATCTCTTTCCTCCTTATCAGTTCAATTCAAAATGACAAATATTCGTAGGTTATTTCCTGATGAATAAAATGGGTAATACCAACAAGGGCTTTGGGCCTCACACACACAAGATTTGAACCTCAGGCCCATCCTTCATAAGCTCTACTACTAGTACATTCACAAGTCTCTCTATTGTGGGGACAAAGGTGACAAGAAGCTCAGGAGCACTAGACATGTGTGCTGTAGGTGGTGATGGAGGCTTTCCGTAGGAGGCAGCTTTTGAGCTGGGCTTTGCGGGGTCGTGTTGTGGGTTGAATTATGCACCTCAGAAAGATTTGTTCACGTTTTAATCTCTGGTAGTTGTGAATGTGAGTTTATTTGGAAATAGGGTCCTTACAGATATAATCAAGTTTAGATGGGTATCATTCTGGATTAGGGCGTCCCACTGGTGCCCTTATAAAAGAGGGAGATTGGGACATAGACACAGATATGGGGAGACTGCCCCATGCCAACAGAGGCAGAGACTGACTGCTAACAGCTGGCAGAAGTTAGGAAAAGGTAGGCAAGGATTTTTTTCCTGGAACCTTCAGAGAGAACGTGACCATGCTGACACCTTGATTTCAGACTTCTGACCTCCAGAACTGTGAGAGAAAACATTTCTGTTGGTTTAAGCCAACCAGTTTGTGGTCATTTGTTCTAACAACATACATAGAAAGCCAGGACTTTGCAGTGGAGAAGACCCTGAGCAGACAGTCACTGTGAGAATATGTAACAACCCTGAAAGCTTTTTGGTGTCTTTGGGGGAATATAGTTAACTAATACTTTTATGTGACTATAGCAGAAGAGGTGAAAAGAAAGGAAAAGCTGAATAGAGTGAGAGATAATGATGGAATATAGACTAAAACCTCCGATGCCAGGCTAAGGAGTTTGAGCTGAGAAGCCATGAATTTTTGTTTGTTTGTTTGGTTGGTTGGTTGGATTTTGTTTTGTGGTTTTTTGAGACAGAGTTCTCACTATGAAGTTCAGGCAGGCCTTGAACTCACTAGGCTGCCCTTGAACTTAAATGATCCTACTGCCTCAGCCTCCCAAGTGTTGGGACTACAGGCGTATGCCACCACTCCCAGATGACTGTTTTTGACTGGAATCTGAACTGCTTGGGGTAAATTCATCCATTATTCTGGGGTAAGACATTACTATCCCAGTACAACTTTGAGTTTTTTTCTGTTCTTTTCCCTGGTTTTGGCCCAATAACATTAGCTGATGCTGGGTTTAATGCCACAGGGTGGGTAATTCAAAGGTAGGGACAGGGTCTAATTTGTCTTTCCATCCTCAGCACATACCACAATGTCTTAGTTACTTTCTCCTTGGTAAGACAAAATACCCAACACCCACAAGTTAAAGGAGGGAAAGGTTTATTTTTAGCTCACAGTTTGTAGAGGTTTCAGTCCATAGTCAGCTGGCTCCAAGGTAAGACGGCCTGGCAGAGGGGAAATAGTTCATGGCACGGCAGGAAGGAGACAGCGAGGCTTTCTTCTTTTCCTCTTTTTATTCCATCCAGGCTGCAAGCCTATTTGTTGGTGCCACCCACACCGGGTGGGTCTTCCCACAGTAAATCCACAATAAACCCACACCCAGAACTGTGCTAAACTGTGCTAAACCAATCAGTGGACTAATCTGGCATCATACACTCATGATCCACTATCACACCTATGATCTAGTCAATTCCCAAAGCCCCAACTAAGAGTGCATGAGGCTCTAGGGGGACAACTAGATATAAGGTATAACACAGTGTAGGTAATATGTATTGTTTAGGACTTGTACGAGCAACCAGGAAACGTTGGTTTACACAATAGGAACACAAAAGGGGTATATTTATTTCCCAGTGCTGCTGTAACAACTATCCACAAACTTGTATGGCCTGAAACAACAGAAATGTATTCTCTCACTGGAGGTTAGAGGTCTGAAATTAAGGCATCAGCAAAGTTGGTTCCTTCTGGAGGCTCCCAGGGAAATTCCATTCCATACTTGCCTCTTAGCCTTAGGTATGGTCAGCAATCTTGTGCGTTCCTTGGCTTATAAATACATGAGTCCTATCTCTGTCTCCACCATCACATGGTATTCTCCTTACACACCTGTGTCTATATCTCTCGCCATCTTATAAGGATATTTGTCACATTGAATTAGTACCCACCCTAAGGAGAGCAGCTTTATCTTAACTTGATTACATCTGCAAATGCTTACATGCTTACCTTATGCTCACATAAAGTCACATTCACAGGTGTTAGGGGTTAGGATTCAATAGACCTTTTCTGGGAGATGATTCAGCCCACAGTAGAGGAATGGACAGCTAGCTTCAGGTGTGGCTGGCTTCAGGGGCTCAAGCAATATCATCTAGTCTCTGTCTCTTCAATGTTCAGATAGGCTCTCTGGCCTATGGCCACTTGAAGCTCAAGGATACAAGTGTATAGTGCTGGTACCCATGAGGTTGGGCAGGGAAGAGGCAGTAAACAACTCTTGTGTTTCATGCTGATGGAGACCCAGTGGGATACTGAGCCAGGGAAAAGACATGATTCTTGGGTGCTGTGATTGAATGCTGTTTATTTCTCCAAAGGCTTGTATGTTGGGAGCTTGATCGTCATTGTGGTGATGTGGGGAAGTGGGACCTTTAAGAGGCAGGGCTTAATGGAAGGTCCTGATGCAGTTGGGGGTGTGGTCTTGGAAGGGATTGCTGGACCCAGTCTCTCTCTCGCTTCCTCTTTCAAGATATTATTCTTGAGCCAGATGTGGTAGTGTACACCTGTATCTCAGCCCTTGCAAGGCTGAGATAGGAAGATCACCATAAGTTTGAGGCCAGCCTAGGCTATATCGTGAGTTCAGGATCAGCCTAAACTATATAGCAATATCCTGTCTCATAAAAAGGAAAAGAAAAGATATTATTTTTCCTCTGTCATGTGTTCTGCCATTGGTCATGGAACCCTCACCAGAGCCTGCACTCTTTCATCCTCCAAAACTATGAGCTACATAAACCTCTTTTCTTTATAAAATTAGTCTGCCTCAGGTATTTTGTTATAGTAACACAAAACTGATTAATACAATGAGGAAGGGCAAGTTAAAGATGTGCTGGAAAGGAGCAGAGACCAGGTGGGGGTACTGGTGCCCATGGAGTGGAGCTATTATGGAAACCTGGACACCTCATTATCTTGTTGGATGTCTCTCTAAAGGGTCCAATAAAATACAGGTACTCAGGCTTGAGGGAAAGCACTCATTTTATGTAAAGCTTGACATTTCCTGCCAGGACCAGTGGGGTGGGATCTGTTGTTTTCCCTGTCCAAATATGCAACTTCTGTCCCCTATTCCTTTGGTGACAGCACCATTCTTTCCCTTTAGGATAATCCCTACCATCAACACCTCCAGCTTGTGCCTGGGGTCTCCAATAGCCCAGTACTGAGTAGTCAGAAGAATCCATCCCCTCAGCCACAGTGACTTCTCAGGGGAAGTCCTCCTGTGTATCTAGTGAGCCTAATCACCAGACTTTTTCTGGACCTACTGGGGAAAAGAAGTGCTCATTTCCTCTGGGGGGAGGGATGCTAACTGGTAGGACGGAAGAGTGAGGCTGCTAGAGACCATCTGTGCAGCCACATGGAGGAGCCTGCCTCAAAAGGACATCAGGCAGAAGAGAGCAGAGCTGAGAAACACAGAGAGAACCAGAGGCCTGGGACATGACTCAAGCAAAGGCATCTGCAGGGTTGATGTCTATCTGGACACTTTTCAGAACCCACAAGGGCCAGTTAATTCCCTTCTCTGCTTCAGCTAGTGTGAGTAGGATTTCCCTCATCTACAGCAGGTGTTCAGATTCTACTTTAAGCCTTTAGGTTAGGATAGACCCCAGGTAGCTAAGGGGGCTCTGGAACCTCCAAGGAGTTGGGGAAGAAGGTCATGGGGTTCATTTTCTTCCCCTGACCCAAATATTTGGTTAAAAAGAAGTCAGGGGCTGGGTCAGTGGTCCCTTCAGTTGCTCTGATCTTATCCAGTACCTCCCTAGGTTGTGGCACTGGGAACAACTCTGAGCCTATCTATGAATTTCTTGGCCTGTGATGGCTAATACTGAGTCATCAGCCACCTTTGGTAAATGAAGGATTTATTTAATTCCACGTGAATGTCTTGCATTTAATGCTTCTTACTGTCACACTTCATCCAATCTTCACAACAACCACATAGGGGAGGCAAGACTGATATTATAATTATTGTTATTTCTGCTACAGATGAGGAAACTAAACCAGTGATTTATAAAGATACAGGCCTATAGTGTGATTGTGCTGAGCCATGATCATAAAGAAGTGAAACTGGGCCCATTCATCTATTTATTCACCTACTTGTCAAACAAATATTTATTAAGAATCTATAAGACCACACAGGAGGTGAGCTGCTCCCAGCACACAGAGGAGGCTTCCAGACCACTGTACCACCCCTGCTAGCACACAGGAGGTGAGCCATGTGGGTGCCAGCAGCACACCCCCCCCCAACACACACAGTCAAAATGAGAAGACACGTAAACAAGTCTCAGAACCAGACTTCCAGATCACCTACAGCAACCCCAAAGGGAAATGAGATGGAACACTCTGATACTCAACCACCTGGACTCCCT
>NW_004624786.1:11167644-11213563 GCF_000247695.1 Heterocephalus glaber | reverse complement strand
TTTTTCCTTTCCTCTGTTAAAATGTTGACTTTTGGGGGTGGATCTTCCAATGCTGAACCAACACTGCCATCCCTATAATAAAACCACTTTGTACATACTGCCAGATTAGACTTCTAATGGTTTGTTTTGTTAAACAAATTTCTATCTATGTTCATACTTTTTCTTCTATTATCCTTATCCAGTTTTAGTATTAGCACAATGTTGATTTCCTACAATGAGGGGAGAAGTGTTCCTTCTTTTTTCCGCTTTAAAGGTTTGATATAATTTATCAGTTAAAATGTATATGAGCCTGTTATTGTCATATGGGTAGGTTTTCAAGCTAGGAATGTACTTTCTTTATTAGGTGCTATTCAAATTTTATATTTCTTCTGAGGTACTCCTTAGAAGTTGTCAAATTTATTTCAAAAAAGATTTTTGTAATTTGCTTTCTATATCCTTTTAAATTCAGTAAAATCTGTGGTAATGTCTCCTAGATCTTGATATTGTAATTTAAAAAATGTATAATTGATATTGTGTAATAGGAAGAAAAGGTCTAAAGGAGCAGGGAAATTGGGAGGGGTAGGGGAAAGGAAAAAAGGGAAAAGACAAAATATGAGAAAAGGAAAAAAATGGAAACAAAGTCTTTGCAAATGGGGAATGGTGGAAGGGTGAAGGGAGGGCAGGGGAATGGGGAAAAAAAATAAGAACCAAGATAGTCATGTAATGGTACAAGATCCCAATGATGAATGTAACTGTACTTTATACCTAAAATGTACCAATAAACTTAATGGGGAAAAAAAGAATCTATAAAAGCCTAGGTTTTTGCTAATTTCAATTATGAGTTTTAAATAAGTAAATAAGGATGCCTTACCTGTAAGGGTTCCCTAGTCTATGAGGAATGTTAAAGATATGTTTCCCAAGTATAATGTTAAAAAGGCATAAAGGGTAAGTTTTACTAGAGGCCTGGGTAGAATGCCATGGAAATTCAGAAAAGACAGATTATTTCCACTGGAGAAATGGACATACTCTGTAGACATCCTGGGCAAATAGGATGTAGAATACATGGATGAGAGGACAGCCATTCCGGGAGAGAAAAAGAAGAAAACCAAAATCATGGGAGGTCACAGTGATTCAGCCAAAAGCTGAATGTGGCTGGGGCACCAGGCAAGAAAGGGAAGCTCAGAAGAGCTTGGACAGCCTGGGGCAGAGACAGAGCTTGGAAGCCAGGAGGGCCAGGCTGAAGAGAGTGGCTGTGCTCTGCCAATGATTTTTTTTTTTTAAAGCAGGACCTAAAAAAAAAAAAAAGCAGGAGCTCCACGTAATTTCCTCATGAAAACTCACCTGGGCAGTGTAGGGGCTGTTTAGAAGAGTAGTACAGTAAAAGGATCAGTTTTCAGGCAAGAAATTCTAAAGTCCTGAGTTGGACAACACTCTATTTATGGTTTTATTGACAAATTACCCCCAAAACAATGGCTCAATATTCTTATTTTCTCTATTTGTCCAGAACTTTGACAAAAATGAAGGATGCTCTTCTTGAAGACCTCTTCAGAAATCCCATTTAAGTAGGTATGTTCTTTTGCTTTCCTATAATCCATGGCACTTTTCTTATAGTTCTGTTATAGAGTTTCAAATTTGTCTTTCTGTATTGATTCTTTTTTAACCTACTAGCTGAGAGCTTTTATTTTATTTTATTTTATTTTATTTGAGACAGAGTCTTGCTGTGTAATTCAGGCTGGCATTGAACTCACTACGTAGCCCAAGCTGTCCTTGAATTTACCACAACCCTCCTGCCTCAGCCTCCTGAGTGCTGGGACTACAGGCACATGCCACCATGCTCAGCTTGCAAGCTTTTAGAAAGCAGATTAACTGTAGTACTTTCCACAGGACAAACCAGGAGATAAATATTTGTTATATTAACCGACAAAAAAAAACCCCACTTAATGGTTCAAAATGACAATGATTTTATTATAATTCATAATTGTACAGGTCAGGAATTTGGGTTGTGCTTGGCATTTGGGATGTGTCAGACAATGTCATAGACACTGAGGACGCAGCAGAGAACAAAACAGTTAAAAATCTCCCCCTCCACAGTGTTCCTAAGCAAGTGGTTAGGAGTGACAGATGGTGCTGAGGCTCCCAGTGTCTGTACTTGCCGCCCAGTGGTGTATTTACCAGATGTAGGGAGCCCAGGAGGCCAATTCGGATTCAAATTGGGTAGCATAACCAAGAAGCTAAGTGCTCAATTCTCCTGGCACTCAGGCTGAAGTCATAACCACAGTAACAGCCCTCCAACTGCAAGCTACTGAGGAAATCCAGGATTTTGCTTCCAACCACAGCAGGGCCTGTAAGATTATAAAGAGAAGGGCAGGCACTTTAACAATCTTATAGACTTCCTGCCTTCCCTGAGCAGGAAAAGTATGTGAAATCATGCAAATCCACAGCCCACTGTCAGAAATACTCCAGTAACAAGGAGGGCTCTAATGCTAGAATTTATACTCAGATTAATCCTCCTATGTTTTTTAACTTGGTAACCTCTCCACTGAGACCTATTAAAACAAACAAACAAATAACAACAACAAAAACCCTAAAGGTTTCTGGCTTTAGGAAACTCAGATTAGTCTTGTTTCAAAGTAGATTCAAATGCCCACAATATATTATTGAGTTTGTTTATTTATTTATTTTTGAGACAGGGTCTCCCTGTATAGTTGAGGCTGGCCTTAAACTCACTATGTAGCCTAGGCTGGCCTCAAACTCGAGGCAATCCTCCTGCCTCAGCCTCCTGAGTGTTGGGATCACAGGCATGTCCCACCATACCTATTTACTTTTTTTTTAAAAGCATATTGCTAAGTAAGATATGTAAAATTCTTGGGGAAAAAATTGTGTATAAATTTGTGTTATATGTGCATACCACAGGGTATGGAAGGACCCTGTATCACTCAGGACTGGTAAGAGTCCATCTCAGTTTTAAGTGACCTTACAAACCTTAAGAGTATGGCACAATAAAAACTTCGTTTTCAAGGTCCAAAGGTGTAGGGGTGGTGGGAGGGGAAGGGGAAAGGAAAGAAGGGAAAGGAAAAATTATGAGAAAAGAAAACAAATGGGAACGAACTCCATGTAAATAGGGAAGGGTGGAGGGGGTGAAGGGCACACAGGCAATGGGGAAAAAAATAAGAACCAAGATACATCATGTACCGGTACAAGCACCCAATGATAAATGTAAACATATTGTTTACCTAAAATGTACCAGTAAAAGAATTTAAAACAAAAAACTTCATTTTCATATCCACCGCTGTTCATCACGTGCTGATGGTGGCTTGTATTCTCTGCACTCTGGGATCCAACTTTCTGGAACATCTCATGACAGAGAGAATAGAAAACATAGCTAATATGAACCATGTGTTGGATTTTATTTTATTTATTTATTTATTTATTAGTACCAGGGATTGAACTTGGGATCTTGCACTTGCGAGGCAGGTGGAGGAACCACTGAGCTGAATCCCCGGCCCCACGTGTTGGATTTCAAAAGGCCTATACGTATGTGATGCTAGTAACTTCTACTAACAGTCAGGCAGGTAAATCTCTAAGCTGCCAAAGGAAGGAGGTGTATATTCCCTTCTCAGAGTAGCAGAGTGACTATGTGTGAATAATAATACAAAATATTGTATCAAGGCTAGGGTGTAGCTCAGTGGTAGAGCACTGAGCATGAGTGAGGTCCTGGGTTTGATTCCCAGCACTGCAAAAATTAAACAAAAAAATTAAAAATCACCACAGATACCTACTGAACTATGTATAGTGTCTACTTTCAGCGTCAGCTGGGAGGGGGCAGTGAAGGAGATTTTACCTTTCATTTTATACATATCTACATTATTTTAATGTCTTCCCAAAAGTATATAAGGAAAAATAGTTTTTAGATCTTATTTACTTTTAACCATACTCTTACGGAAGAATTCAAACATGCACAATAGAAGCCCCATGACATATATGTTGCCCAGTGTTCCACCAATTCTTAATCCATGGACAATATTATTACAACAGTAATGCCACTCACTTCCCCTTACAGATTATTTTGAATAAACCTCATACATCATATTATTTTGTCCTAAGTATTTTAGTATGTGTCTCTAGGTAGGACTTTAAAAAATAACCACAGTGTCATTATCACTACTGAAAAAATAATAATTTCCCAACATCATATATCCAATCAATGCTCAAACTTTTCTAAGTGTGTGTGTTTGTGTGTGTGTGTGCGCGCATGTGCAGTTTGTTTGAATCAAGCTCCAAATAAGGCCCATACTTTATATTTATTGACAAATGTTTTGTCCTTTGTTTTTTGGTTTTTTGTTTGGTTTGAAACAGGGTCTTACTATGCAGTTCAGGCTAGCCTTGAACTCACTATGTAGCCCAGACATGGTGATCCTCCTGCCTCAGCCTCCTAAATGCTTAGATCAAAGGCAAGTGCCACCGTGCCCAGCTATCCTTTGATCTTGATCTATATGTCTCTCTTCCAGCTCTCTTTCTCCCTTTCTTTTAATTTCCTTGCAATTTATTGTTGAAGAAATAAGGTTGTCCTATTAAAAAAAAAATCCCCACAGTCTCAATTTTCCAAATTGCTTTCCTATTGTGCTGTTTAACATGTTTCTCCACCCTCTTGCTGTGCATGTTACCCAATCCCCTCTGGAAGGTACTAAAAGGGTGCAAACAACTCAACTATGTTATTTGGAGATGGGACTTTGGGAAGTAATTAAAGTTAAATGAAGTAGGACAAGACCCTAATCCAATGGGACCATGGTTTTATAAGGCAAGGAGGAGAGACTTGAGTGGCTATGCTGTTTTACCATGTCATACCCAGTGTCACTTTGGATCTCTGTAGAGTCCAGTAAGAAGGACATCACCAGATGAGCTGCCTGTCTTAGTTACTTTTCTTGTTGCTGAGACAAAATACCTGACACCCAAAATTAAAGGAGAAAATGTTTATTTTGGCTTACAGTTTGTAGAGGTTCAGTACGTAGTCAGCTGGCTCCAAGGCAGGGTGGTATGGCAGAGGGGCATCACAGAGGAGAAACAGTTCATGGCAGGCAGAAGGCAGGAAGCAAAGCAGTGAAATAGTAAGCAGCAAGTGACAAGCAGTGACAACAGCAGCCCTCTTTCCGTCCCTTATATTCTATCCAGGCTACCTGCCCAGGGCAGGTAGTGCTCATGCCCAAGGTGGGGCAGACACCCTTAATCCTAGCATCACACCATAAATCAAACCCAGCATCACATCTTTAATCCCAGCATCATAGAGTCTAGATCCAGCCACCTTCAAAAAGCTCCACCTATGACCACATGAGGTTTTAGGAGGTCATCTAGACACAAGCCATAATACTGCCTGACTTTAAATTTCTCAGCTTTCACAATCATAAGACCAATAAACCTCTTTTTCTGAGAAATTCCCTAGTCTGTGGTATTTGGTTATACTGACAGAAAGTGCACTAAGATATCTGTATGTTCTTGGTAAATTGGTAGTGAGGCTCAATCTGATTTAGATTTGAGTTTCTTGACAAGAATAGCTTGGATGGATTGTACATTCCCACCAGGAGCCAAAAATCAGGTGGCTTTTTATGGCATTAGCATGCATTGATCCAGTATTTTAGGGGTTGTAAAGTAGATGATGTTCTAGTTCTATCGTTCCCTTGTTGTAGTTTCTCAGCAGAAATACTTCTTCTCATTCAGTACCTGTGTGACTGTCCTGAGACACAATTATATAGAAAAGACAAGATATATGGTTGATTTTTTTGCCTCTACTTACTTGTCTCCAAAATCATGACATTGTCTCCTTGCCCTCTTCAAAGGTTTTTGTCATTATAAACACATGTCCTTAAACATATTTCACACGTCTCAGTTCCTCACCATTTTTATCACTGTGGTACTGAAATTGTACCTCCCACCTTTGGCCTATGAGAGCCTATTCAAGTTGGCACCTGAGTCCTTTAGCCACAACTGAGAAGTTTTTGATATTTTGTCTCTTTACTTTCTATTATGACAAGACATGCCAAATTCATTTTGTGCATTTTCCTGCATCAGACTTGGACTCAGCTAGTTCTCTATGAGCACTGGTTTCACTAGTGGGAAATCATATTTATAGAACACATTTTGTAGCTACTAGGGGTGTTCATTGCCCTAGGGATGCTATTTGTAGACTTTTTCAATGGACAGAGCTAGGAAAAAAAACTTTGTTTGAGGCAGGGTCTTGCTATGTAATTCAGGCTAGTCTTGAACTCACTATGTAGCTCAGGCTGGCCTCAAACTCATGGCAATCCTCCTGCCTCAGCCTCCTAAGTGCTAGGATATATAGGCATGCACCACCACACCCGGCAGAAATTTTTTTGGAGGGGCAGGTACCAAGGATCAAACTTGGGACCTTGCACTTGCAAGGCAGGCACCAGAACCACTGAGCTAAATCCCCGGCCCAGAAATTTATTTTTAATGACAAATTATCACCAATTCATACAGAAATGTCTTAGTCACTTTCTCATTGCTAAGACACAGTGACTGACACCCACCATTGGAAAGAGAAAATGTTTATTTTGGCTCAAATCTTGCAGTTTTCAGTCTTAGTCTGCTAATTCCAAGTCAGAATGACGTTGTTGGAGGGACTGAGGGGGAAGAAAGCTGCTCATCTCAGAGCATCCAGGAAGAAGACAGATTGTAGGGAGGAACTGGGGAGGGAGATAAGCTCTCCCAGGACATGCCCCCAGCGACCAGGCTCTTCAGATCAGACCCCAGGCCCTAACAGTAAGTCAGCTATGAGCCCCATCATCCAATCACCCTCCAGCAGCCCCGCCTAGGAGCGCATGAGGTTCTTGGGGGGACATCAAGATATAAATCATAACAGAAAATTTCTAGTTCAAATCCATTTACTTAACCTTATCTCTTTTGCATATATAAGCTTTGTCCTCCATTGAAGATTCTGGTTCTTAGAAATGGAACAGAATTACACGTCTGTAATCTCAGCACTTGGGAGGCTGAGGCAGGAGGATTGACATGAGTTTGAGGCCAGCCTGAGCTACATAGCACGATCCTGTCTAAACAAAACAAAACAAAGAACAGAATTACTCATTTACTTGATCCCACATAGTACACTTAACATTCTCAAAATAACACCGCACGACCAATATGATTACTGAAAACGGGCCATGGTTTCTTTTTCTTTTTTCTTCCTTCCTTCTTCTTTTCCTTCCTTCTTTTTGTTTTTTTTTTTTTGGCGGGGGGGACAGTTTTTTTTTGTCTTTAGCATATATCACACTAGACATACACACTCAAATTTCTGATTTTAAAATCACTTAAAATAGCTATTTTTTTCCTGTGTGGTTGTGTATCAAATTCCATTAAAAAATGAAGTTCATTTTTTCTTTCATTTTATACTTTTAGTGATAACCCTGTTTTTTAAAATATGAATTTAGTTATAGTTATGTACAATATTTACATGATTCTAATTTCATACCTACAAAGTAAAGTTTATTCAAGGTATGTTCAGAGAGTGTAGTTTCTCTCTTTGTCTCTCTACCCTAATCCCTCTTTTTTCCTATAGATAGGTTCTTTAAAATATTTATGGCTTACCTTTTGTAAACATGTGTTTAACATATAAGAACACGTTCTTAGTTAACTCTCTCTCTCTCTCTCTCTCAACAGGGTTATGCTAAGTTGCCCAGACTAGCATCAAACTTAACCATCCTCCTGCCTCAGCTTCCCAAGTGCTGGGATTACAGGCAAGCATCACTACGCCTGATTGTTTTTTCTTAAATTCTATATATACTTTTTTCACTTTCATTGAGGATGACACCAAAACAGAACTTTCCTTAGAACTTGGCAAAAGGAATTCCTATCCTGGATCCTTGCCTGGAACTCCATGCTTTAGAGGGTCCCACATATCACGAACACAAACAATACACTTATTAAAAAGCCCATAGGGCTGGGGATTTAGCTCAGTGGTGCTGTGCCTGCCTCACAACCACAAGGTCCTGAGTGCAATTCCTGATATCACCACCAAAAAAAAAAAAAGCCCGTAGGGACCTCTCACACCATGCCACCAGCACTCAGCACTGGCAGGATGAGATACAGGACCCTAAGCATTCTCTTTCATAAACAACACTGTTCAGGCCCCAGGGAAACACTTTTCTCTTGCCCTAAGGCCTTGAAATAGTGACCTATGCATCTGATGCCCTGACTGTGTATGGGTTGTGCTGCTGCTTCTGGGAGATGGACACACCTTTGAGGTTTGGGAAGAATTTGAGCAAGTAAAGTGTTTGAGTAAGAGCAAAGAGAAGTAAACTATCCTTCCTCTCGGCACAAACGCAATAGATTCTTGTGAAGCAAAACATAGTTTCCTAGTAATGCAGAGTGCCAAGAATATGTTGTAAGACTTTTTGGGCTTTAGCCCATCTGATAGGTTAGAAATAGTATGCCATAATTTTAATTTTTTTTCCAGTACTAGGGACTGAACCTAGGGCCTTCAGACTGAGCTACATCACATGCAGGAATATAAGTCTTTTGTCTGTGAACACCTGGATCCTTATCTGTACTAGACTCTGGATTAAATTTGGGGAATTCAACAAAATATGAGGCATTATCCATGCCCTCTGAAAGAGCTTAAACATTAATTAACAAGAAATATAAGTAATTCATGAAATAATTTTAAAAAGAGAGATATGAGAGGAGTACAGAATTAATTGCCAGGTATAATATTCTTAGTTCAGAGGAAGGGTCTGGTGTGGCTATGGTACCCCTAAGTCTTCTTGAAGTGGAGTTGGATTTAAATTGGATCTTGAGGAACAAATTGGAAACACATAAGAGAAACCTGGGAGGTAAGACTCACTTCTAGTGGGGATTCTTCAAATCTGGGTCAAGAGTATGGCCATCTCAGGTCACAGATCATAAGAGAAGAATAACGTGTGCTAAGATAGCAAGCAAGAGCATATAGGGGCCAGAGATTTAGCTCAGCAGCACCATGCCTGCCAGGCAATCACAAGGTCCTGAGTTCAATTCCCAGTTCTGGAAAAAAAAAAAAGAGCATATGGGACATAGTGTTGGAGGCCAGATGACATGACACTCAAGGCTCCCAAACTTGCCCTCTGTCACAAGACAGGCTGAGCCACACATGCTACTACACATACCTGAACCTATCCCAGAGAGAGGGGACAGTCTGAGAGAAGGGGAATTAGTGTTAGCTAAAAGGGCTATTTAGATGATCAGATCAGACAAAGATTTCAACTGGATTAACCCTTAGATCCTACAAAAGATCAGTGAGTAGAGTAGTGGGAACAGGGGCTAAATAAGGGGGCTGGATCAGCTGTAACAAATGTAAAATAAGAAATTTACATTTATCTACATGTCTTATTTTTAGCTGCTCTAAGTAAGGAAGTGAATATTATGTATTGCTCTGTATGCACAGCTATCAATCTGCTGGCCAGTCATCCACTCATGAACTCAAGGTTGTCTTCAAAGGCCATTTCAGCTTTGACTTCTAACATCTCACATGCCTAGAGGAAGGAGTCATATACTGTTCTTCTCACCCTCACCTGTTCTCCAGTTGTCAGTTTTGTGTCAGAAGAGTTCTTGTAGCGAGAGAACAAATGGGATTGGCAGATAAGAAAGGTTTGATTTTAAGGGCTCACACTCTGGACATGCAAATGGACTGCTATTCATATTCCAGGAGGTATCTAGACTGAATGTGTTTCCCAGCCTAGGCACATCTACGGTGGGCTTCATTTGCAAGGACAATAAAAATGGAAGTGGCTGCTGATTGGGTGATTCCAATCCAGGGATGACTGAGGCTTAGAATAGCTACTGGTGATTTATAGATTGGGTGAGGCAGTCATGAATCCCTACAATGGACAGAGGGGCAGTTTGTCTCTGGATAGAAAATCCTCTGATGTAAAAGACAGGGAGCATCTCTAAGGTTGAGTTTCTACTCCAATAGAATATGGCCAGTCTGGAGAGGATGATGCTGGAAGATATCAAAGGGTGGGAGGTATTGGCAATAGTTTGTCCACATGAAGATGGGCTGATGCAGTTCTTTGAGGCAGTTTCTAAGCCAGAACCACCAGGAAAGGAGATACTTTTTGCAGAGGGCCACGTTATGATGACACTGACAGAAGGGGAGCTCCATTGGTATCCTTTAGGAGTACTTAACACTACCTGTATCTTTAAGCTATTGGTAATTTGTGTCTTCCAGGATAAAGAGCTTTCACAATGAGCTGATGATAGTGCACAGCTTCCACCAGTATCTCCAGAGGAAGAGCCAAAACCCCACATATCACTGAAGCAGTAGGCAAGAGATTTTTATTCCTCTGGTAGAGGGGGTCAGTTGCCCCAAATCAGCTTTTAAGCAGTTACAGAAGATAGATCTTTGTCTTTCAGCTCCCTTTAAGATTTTTTGTTTCATTTGGTTTGGTTTGGGGTTTTTTTGAGACAGTCTTATTATGTAATCCAAAAATCTGAAATCTTAAATGCTCCAAAACCCGAAACTTTTTGAGCATGGACATGATGCCACAAGTAGAAAATTCCACTCTTTTCCTCAAATGACAGGTGGCAATCAAAATACAGGCACACAAAAAATATTACATAAAATTATCTTCAGCCTATGTGTATATGATGTATATGAAACAAAGAATTTCGTGTTCATACTTGGGCCTCACTCCAACTTACTATGTATATTACAAATATTCGAAATGCACACCCCTCCCCAGTCTGAAATTCAAAATACTACTGTTTCCAAGCTTTACTGATAAGGGATACCGATATTGCAGTGGACAAGGTGTTTGTTTCCTCTCTCCCAAATTTAAATGTTGAAATCCTACCCCTCAGTGTGATGGTATTAAGAGGTGGAGCCATGTGAAGATACAAGAAGTCTGCAGTCTGAAGACAACCCTCCCCAGAAGCCAACTAAGCTCTCACCTTGTTCTTGGACTTCCATCCTTCAGAACTGGGAGAAATAAACATCTGTTTTTGAGCTATCCGCTCTCTGGTACTCCATTAGAGCAGCCTGAACTGCCGGAGACGAACACTTCATAAGGCTGTTGCATGGATGACATAAGACAATATATACATAAGTTAGCACAGTGGCCTAGAATATAGAAGTACTGAAGAAGTAGCAATTATGATGATGTAATAAAATAGTTTCTGGGGGGAGAGGATGAACTAAATCACAAGGTAAATGACAGGCCAATGGAAGACAGGCTAGGGAAGCCAGAAAAGGCCAATGTTCCATGCCATTGAGAGCCATGACTATCCCTCTCTGCACTCACATTTTTCCTAGCAGGAGCCAGCACTGGTCTGGCACATAGATTCCTTGGCTGTGTTTCTTTGACAATTATAACTGAGGAATTCAGCTTATTTTGGGTGAAATCCCTGGAAGTCCAAGTTCAGATCTCAGACTGGGCCATGCAGCCACATTTTCCAATGAGTAACTCCCTCCAATATAACTCCTGGCAAATGATCCTATCAGTCACTGAGAGAATGTGCTGTCATCCCTGGTAAATAGTAAGACCACTGCATAGGGCTTAACTCATATGTCAGAGCAGGGGTATTTTGAAAGCTTGACCTCATTTGCAAACATGTGTTTGTACATACCTTTCATCAGATGCAACTTTTCCATTCCTAATTTAGCTCCTCAAAAACTTCCCTGAAATGAAAGGAGTGACTATGAAGAGAGATAGAGAAACTTGTGATATATCTGGACTCCAGGTGTGTTCTGGAGGAGTTCCTCTGTCTCTCAGCCAACTTCCCATCCACTGAGGAGCCAGGACTAGGGAAACAGAAATAGAAAGTACCAGAATGATAACAGCTACCACTGCTGAAGGGTTGTTATGTGCCAGGCACCATACCAGCCCCTTCACCTGCACCATGATGCTGATAGGTAGGAAACAGAGACTTAGAGAAGTTAAGGGACTTATGCAGGGCCATGAGCTGTTATACAAACTGAGGCTGCCTGTCTCCAAAGTGGCTTGTTTAAGCTCTGAGCTAGACGTTATCTGGGTGTTGCCTGCTTTATAGCATCAGCCAAGAGCTTCTCCTTCTCTGGTTGGGACTTGGACAGAGTTTTAGGCATTTTCACAGGCTGGCGGGCCCTGAAGGGAAGAGAAGATAACTGGAAGTGTCTGTGACTTGTAAATAGGCACTTTAAGGGAAGAGTGGGCCGCTCTCTATTTAAACCTCCCCCAGGCTTCTAGATCTGGCTCCCATCATAATGACACCCTCTGTCCTCCTCTCCACATTCCATCTACATTAAACATGAGCTCCATTTTCCTGAGTTCTTTCCCATCATTCTCAACCCCACCAAAATATACCACCATCTTCCAAATCCTAGAGAGTCTACTGAGATGCTCTGTATTATTTTTATAGTGTGTAGTGTGGTGTTCCATACATGGCAGGTGCACCATAAAATTGCTGCAGCTGATAATAATGATGTACAGAGAGGTGGCAGGTGATGTCTAGCTGAGTCCTAGCTCTGCCTAGTTGCTGTGTGATGTCAAGTCTTTAGCTCAACACTTCATCTGTAGAATGATGGGCAGGTGTTTTCTATGGCCTCCTCCATCCCAAGAGGTCTGGATTCTGTGAGTCTTACATGCCCATCTGAAGGCCAAGCTTGGGCTCTGGAACCCCTTTGCAAAAGCTGGAATCTTGGGCATAATTTCCGAGTCATCTGCCTGCCAGCCAACTTTTACAAAGGAGGTATGGAAACTATTAGTTATTAGTGGGCTCACAACCATAGTGTTTTCAGTAGAAGGATACATACACTCCTTTCATGAATGTATCTAAAGACAAATTGGGAACCATTATCTCCTAGTGCACCAAAAACTGGATAAATATGCAACTTTGAAAATTGGGGGAATAAGGACCTTTGCTTGGCCTACTCAGTGGTATTTCTCATATGGACTTCAGCGGGGCTGGAAAGAAAGGGGAGGCTCCCAATACTCTGTACCCAGAAGCACAACTACCTGTGACCAGCTTCCTTCCAAGAAGAAAATGAGCTAACTAGAGGAGGACAAGTGGGCTGAATACAAAGGTGTCCCCAAAAGCCAGGTATGGTGGCTCATGCCTGTAGTCCTAGAACTTAGGAGGCTGAGGCAGAAGGATTGTATGACCCAGCCTGTAGCCAGCCTAGGCTACTAATGAGTTTAAGGTCAGCCTGAACTACATTTCAAAATCCTGTCTCAAAAAACAAAACTAGGGCTGAGGATTTAGCTCAGTGGTGTTGCTGCCTGCCTCGCAAGAGCAAGGTCCCAAGTTGGATCCCCAGTACCCCCAAAAAACAACAAAAAAACTAAAACAAACAAAAACAACAAAGGCAATCAGGACAACTCATCCTTTCACTCTCAGATGACCTGTACATCTATCTTAAGGTGACCCCCCCATCATTATGGCCCAAGCCCAAAGAATCTCTCAGATGGTGAGAAGTTTGGGACAAATGACTGGGCATTACCACAACAAACCTATGGGGAAGAGATTCTAGGCCACTGGGGCCTTGCATTGCCCTGGGACCGATGATGGAAGTGGCCGCATGCTCTGCCAAGACACCAGCTTTGTCTTCATGTAGAAAATTGTCAGAAGAGCCCAGCCATGATCCCAGAGTGCCTGTAAAATGTCACTTTCCCAGCAGGTCTAATGTCTGCTGCATTATTGGATCAAGAATTAAGGGTCATTCAAGGATATTGAGAAATTAATTTGGTCTAATAAAAAGTCCAGTGTGGTGTTCCAGCCTCTGCCACAGATGCCCCACAAATACATAAAATTTTCAGTAGTTGAAGATATCTGAAAATAACCTCTTGCTTCTGTTCCCTGGGAAAGAAGCAATGAAACAAATTGAAAAAGCTAATTGAGCCAGGAGCAGACTTTAGAAAGCAAGTGGTTGATTAACTACATGATTATTAAGCATTCATCTAATCAGTTGAACTTGACCCTGAACAAACAAATATTTTTCAAGGATCTACAATGGCTGCAGCATCATGCTATGTACCATAGGGGATGCAAAGTTAAGCAAGGCAGAGGAAAACATGTCTCAGTTACAAATAACTTGAACACCAGAAGATGGAAATATAAGTGTCAAAATGGAGTTACAATTGTCAAAGAAACACAGCTGAGGGAGGAATCTGGGTGTCAGGCCAGCACTGGCTCCTGCTGGGACAAGTGTGGGAAGAAGGCGGCTAGAAAGAAACAAAGAAGAGGAGAATACCAAGGAGAGATGATGCATACTGGGAGAAACCATTGTGTTTAAGGGCAGGCAATGTGGATTTGAGAAGGCAGAAGATATGAATCCTCCAGATTGTGGAGGATTGGAAAAAACATGTTGAAAAATTTTCTTATTTACTCTAGGACCTCATTTCCTTCTGAATTCAACCCTCCCAGTAGAAGCCATATCAACAAAAGTTATTTTTAAACTTTCACTTGTGGAGAATTTTCAATATTCGCAAAAGTTAAGAGAAACCAGTGTTCTCATCGCCCAGCTTCAATGATTCCTGGCCAGACTCCTCTCTATACTTCTCCCAAACTATTTTGAAGCAAATCCTATACATTGTATTCTTTTCTCCCCAGTGCTGGGGATTGAACCTTGCATATCCTAAGCTCATGCTCTACTACTGAACTATACACCCAGCCTGGACACCAAATTCTTTCATCTATAAATATTTCAGTGTACATCTATTAAAAGAAAAAATTCTATATTTTTATATAACCACAATACCATCATTATATATTTAAAATTAACAACAATACACTAATATCTAGTAGTCATTCAACTTCCTAATGGCCTCATAAGTTGCTTCTAATAGTTTTATAAACAATTTAATTATTTGAGTCAGGATCCAAAAAAGTTCATACATTGCAATTGATGGATCTGTAAAGTCTCTTCACTGATGTAGCCCATCTCTTTGTTATTGTTTCCTTCCTTTTCAATTTTTTTTGAGACAGGGTCTCGCCATGTAGTTCATTTCAGGCTGGCCTTGAACTCTCAGTGATCCTCCTGCCTCAGCCTCTGGAGTGTTGGAATTACAGGCATGCATCACCACACCTGGCTGCAATTTACTTGTGGGTGAAACCAGATTGTGGGTCCTATGATGTTTCCACATCTAGATTTTGCTGATTGTGTTCCTCTGTTATGCTTTAACACATCCTCTATTCTCTGTATGTTCTCTAAATTGATCATTACATCCCGAGGCTTGATCAAATTCAAGTGTCAGCACTTTGAAAATAGATAGACATTTATTGAAGGGCCCGATGGGTACTTTGTCTTATTTAATCTGAAAAGCCACCTTTTTTAGTCTGTGTCATCATCATTGCTACTTTACAGATAAGGAAGCTGAGGTCTGGAAAGATTGTATCACTTGCTCAGGGTCACATATCTAGTTGTAAGTGGCCCTGCATTGAATCCCCAATACCAACAAACACACACATACACACACACACACACACACACAAAGATAGCATGTGTGCTTTAGCATCTGCAATGGCTTTGGTTTGATCCACAGCATCACACATACCTGTTTGCCATCCTATCTCCATCCCTCCCTCCCCTACTTAACAACCATGTGACCTTGGGCAGGTGATGTGATCTCTCCAGACCTCAGCTTCCTCCTCTGTAAGCTAGCAATGATGATGGCACAGATGAATAGCACAGCTTTGCAGATTAAAGAGGACAATGTCCCCAAACACTTAGCCCAGCATTATGCTCCTCAGTAATATCTAGCTATTCTTAAAGGGATCAAACTTGAAGATATATGGCTAGGGTGATAGATATGTCAATTACCCTGATCTCTGATCATTCCACATTGTGTGTGTACATGTATATGTATATATATAGAGAGAGAGAACATTATATCCCATAAATATGAATAATTACTCTGTGCCAATTAAAAGTAAAAATATATTTTTTTAAACTTTCAAGAATGATTGAGATTTTCAAAACAACTTCCAATGAAATGCCCATGCACATTTTTGCCTGAAGAATGATATCTATTTTCAGAATATCTAGGGGAAGTTCTTGATTTTCTCTAATACTTGGTATTACAACTGACATGAAGAAAAGCCACCCAGTTCTGGCTCCTTAAAAATGAGGTGACATAGCCAGGTGAGACTGGCTGAACTACATAGTGAGACCCAGGCTCAAAAAAATGAGGTGACAGCACTGCAGCATCACATGACAACAATCAACCTGGGGCCCTCTGTACCAACATAAGACAGCTCACATTCCATCCAGGCCTGGGAACAGTGTAAACTCTGAGACCAACAGCCCTATTTTCATTTCTAATCATTGATCCATTGACCAGACTTCAGATTTCTTGGGTTATTTGCCTCCAGGAGCCTGTCCCTTACCCTGTTGGTCACCATCAGAATGCTGACTACTTGGATCCTCTGATCAGCTTTGCTTAGTTACTTGCTAAGAGTAAAACCAAGAGTTGTTACCATTTTGCTAACATTATTCTTATTTTAAATTCTTTTATGTTCCTCAACTATCGATGGAAAAAACTACCTTGGAAGCTTGGGAGTTTCCTCATGGTAGTTTTAGGAACCTCCAGGATCACTTCCTGTCTTCTTTGTGCAGCATGTATTCCATCCTTTGGCCAAATTCCATTACTTCTTGGCATTTTCTACTATCACTTCTCCTTGACTTTGTCCGTACTTTGGTTCCTTGCATCCTTGCTTTTGCAGTGCCATCCTGTTCTCCTTTCAGGCTCTTCCTCAAAGCTGCAAAGGATCTATCCATCCAACCACCCATTCACCCAGCCAGCCAGCCTTCCTTTCTTACATCTACCCATCCATCCATCCATCCTACCACTCATTCTGCCATCTTTCTATCCAGCAACATTTATTGAGCATCTATTAAGCTAGTTGCTGGGGATAGAAGCTCGTCCTGCCTGACAGGAATTGACAGTCCAGCACTGCACTGTCCTTTCTGGTGATTGCCATCCACATGCAGTTGGTGAGGGCTTAAAATGTGGCTAGTCTTGGGCCAGGGACTTAGCTCAGTGGTTCTGCCACCTGCCTGGAAAGTACAAGGTCCTGAGTTTGATCCATGGTTAAAAAAAAAAAAAAAAAAAAAAAAGTAGCTAGTCTAAATCCACATGTGCTGTAAATTGGATTTTAAGCACTTACCATGAAGAATGTGAAATATCCTATTAATGATTTTAATTGATTATGCATTGAGATGTAATATAATATTTTCTATAATTTGGCTATATATAATTAAAATTAATATAAATAATGTTTTTTCTTTTTAATTGTGGCTTCTAGAAAATTTTAAATTATATATGTGGCTTGTATTGGTGGCTCACATTCTATTTCTACTGGAGAGTGATGGCCTGGAAGGAGGATACAGGGATGGAAATGAAAAAGTGTAAAGACTTTTCATAGTGTGTTTATGAAAGTGTGCACAGGGTACAAGGAAAGATTGTTTTTAGTCTGGGGGCCATAAGTTAGAAGGGAATCAATTTATATTATAACATGTCACACATTGTACTAGACACTATAAATATCCTAGTGCTCGGTGGTAGGCATTTTAATGTCTTCACACATTCGCTTGGGCTTTAAATATCTCACATAATCTTGTAACAGCAATTACCACAATCTGACCATGACTTTCCAGCCCACTGGCCCCTCCTAGTCCAAGTGGAGCATCACTTAGCTGAACTTTGCTGCCACAAACTTTTAATTAGTTTCCTTCATCCACTCTCTACTTTATGGCTAGAATGATCCCTCTAAAACACAAATTGAATCATGTTATGCCCCAAATTAAAATTCTCCCACAGTTCCCCATTGTCTTCTGCCTAAAATCTAAATTCCACTTCATAGAGACAGGTACCACCTGGTCTAGCCTACATACCTCCTCTGTTCTATCTCTCACCACACTTCCGCCTTCTCAGAATGAATTTTTCTCCTCTCTTTGGTTAATGCCCATTTTTTCAAATGATATTTCCCTCCTTCCTTCCTTCCTTCCTTCCTTTCTCTCTCTCCTTTCCTTTTTCTCTCCTTTCTTTCTTTCATTTGATTTGGTTTATTTGAGACAGAGTCTTGCTATGTAGTTCAGGATGGCCTTGAACTCACCAGATAACTCAGCCTGGCCTCAAACTCATGGGAATCCTCCTATCTCAGCCTCCTGAGGGCTGGGATTACAGGCATATGCTACCATGCCCAACTTTCTTCAGGTTATATTTTCAACATTACTTCCTCTAAGAAGAGTTTCCAAAACTGTCTTCTACCTTCTCCCCATGACCATTCTGATGTAACACTTCTCATCTCATCAATGCACTTTGCAGATAATTTCAGAATCCCTAAAACCTTTAGGTTTCCATGTACTCCAGATCAAAAACCTCTATTCTATTAAATTTATCTACCTATCCTCGAGGCCAGCCTGGGCTAATAGTGAGCTCAAGGTCAGTCTGAACTACATAGCAAGACCTTATCTCAAGGAAAAACATTACCTGCCGGTCTACAGTTCTGCCATATTGCATATTCCTTGAGATAGGGACCATAATTGTACTGGCATTTCCTTAACCCCCTGCACAGTCTCTAGACACAGAAGATTCTCAATAAGCATTTGTCACAGTGTGGATTTCTGTAAAGTAAGAAAGGCAATGATTATCAGGCCTTAAGTATGATTATTACTATCTCTCTTGTTTTTTTTTTTGAGTGCTGGAGATTAAACCCAAGGCACCAAGCATGGTAGGCTCTACCACCAAGCTACACCCCAGCCCCAATTTTTCTACATCAAATTAAATTTGACTTAATCAGCTCCTACATGGTTGACAACAAATATTAAATTAGTAATTTTTTTTTTTTGGTACCAGGGATCGAACTCGGGACCTTCCACTTGTGAGGCAGGCAGTGGAACCACTGAGCTAAATCCCCGGCCCTTAAATTAGTAATTTTCAGGAACTCTCCTGGATTATCAAAAATTCCAGAGCTTAAGAAGCCAAATAAAATTCTGGAAGATTCCTTCTTTCTTGGCTCCATTGGAGTCTCTATTTTACCAAAATTTAAATGAATGCCTATGAGGGCTGGGGATGTAGAGCATTTGCTGAGTGTATGTGAGGTCCTGGGTTCAATCCCCAGCACCACAGGGGTAGTAAAGAAAGAAAGAAAAAGAAGACCAGGCAAATAACTTCAGTGAGTCAGTCAGGTCAATCTTAACTGAGAGACAGTAGGGAGTGGTGACAACTGAGGATCCTGAGGGGTAAATTCTTTGTCTAAAAATGAACAGCAGCTTTAAGGCATGCCACAGGTGTTTGCTGAATGTCCAGATTTTCCAGTTTTTTAAGGAAAACTAGAAATCTTGATTTTCATGTGATAGCTCTTAAATTCTCAGAGTACCTGGGTGTGGTGGTGCTCACCCCTATAATCCCAGCATTCTAGAGGCTAGAACAGGATCACCGTGAGTTGGAGGCCAGCCTGGGCTACATAGCGAGTTCAAGGCCAGACTGAAGTACCTGTTTAAACCATCTGTTAAAAAAAAAATTCACAATGTAAATGCAATGACTTTTTTTTTAGTAAATTTATGAAGTTGTGCAATCATCACCAGAAAGCAGTTTTAGAACATTTTCTGCACTCCAATTAGGTCTCTTATGTGTATTTCCTGTTAATTCCTGTGTTGACTCTATTCCCTGACCCCAGTCATTATCCCAGACAATGACCAATCTACTTTTTGTCTTTATAGCTTTGCCTTTAATGGACATCTCAATAGAAGGGATGATTCAATACGTGATCTCCTGTGTCTGGCTTCTTTCACTGAGCTTGGTGAGTATTTTTAAGGTTCATCCATGCTCCACACCATTGTTTGTTCCTTTTTATTGTTGAGTGGTACTCTGTTGTACAGATCTACCACTTTTGTCTATCTACTCATTAGTCAATCAACATTTAAATTGTTTTTATTTTCTGGCTATAATGAATAATGCTGTCATAAACATTTCTGTGCAAGTTTTTGTATCCATGAAAATTTACCCACTTTTTTTCCTTTTGTCTTTTTTGGTAGATATCTAAGCTTAGAATTGTGGTATAATATGGTAAATTTATATTTAACTTTCTTTTTTATTATAATCAAAAGGACACAATATATTTAACTTTTAAAGAAACTATGTATTTTCCAAAGTGGCTGGCACCACTTTACATTCCCTGCAATAATGACTGAGGATTCCCATTTCTCTAGTTTCTCACTATCATTTGCCATTGTCTTTCCTCTTGATTACAGTCACTCTTGGGGGTATGAAGTGATACCTCATTGTGGTTTCAATTTGCATTTTCATAATGGCTAATGATGTGGGAAAGCTCTTAATTTTTAAATGTTGGAATTTGTTCAAATAAAAAAATGCTGCATATCAGTTCTGTACAGCTGGAACAAAACAAGTGAATGGGCTAGACCTTCCCTGAGGGAACAAACCTGGACTTCTGACCTGGACCCTGAAAAACAATGGTCTGTGAATTTTGGCTTTTGTGGGTAAAAGCAGTTTAGACTGCCAGTAAAAATTACTAAAGAGAAAGAAGTATTTCTCACATTTTTGTAATAAGCTTGTACATTAGAAAAAGAAAATTTTCAATCTATTTATTCATAATATTTTAGTAAATCATATTATATATTAATTGAATGAGGTTTTTATTTGTTTGTTTGTTTCTTTGTACTAGGGATCGAACTCAGGACCTTGAACTTTCAAAGCAGGCAATAGAACCACTGAGCTAAATCCCCAGCCCCATCCATTTTTTCTTTTGTTTTGCTTCATTTTGTTTGTGGCAATGGGGATTAAACTCAGGGCCTTCACATTGTGCTAAATTCCCAGTCCTTTTCTAATTTTTTAATCTTGGGATAGGATCTCCCTAAGTGACTAAGTTGCCCAGGCTATGCCTCGCTGTATCTTCTTTTTTGGAGGTGAGGTTAAGTAGTTTGTCATTGTTGAACACCTAGGAAGTGGCAGAGTTGGGTTTACAGCCACATCTGTATGATTCTAAATCTCATTTTCCTTAACAAAATTGCAGCAGATTCTGGGATGGAGCTACAAGGGAGCGTTGGGTGATGGAGATTGGGGCTGGGTGTAGGGGAGCTTCAAGGGAGAGGAAGGAAGCAAAGAGGTTTTTAAAGACTGGTCTCATGAACAGATCGAGGGAACTCTGGAAGAGAGACTTTGGAAGTGAAAACAGAGAAAGACTGGCTTGAGACCTGCTGTTTTCGCATTTTGCATTTTTCCTCCCATCCAATTAGAGGGATCTAGCAGACTGTAGAAAATGTAGAGCCCAAGTGCTGGAGAGATGCCGGAGCCAGAGATACACTTGGGGACATTCTCTTTGTATTGGATTTTTCATCAAGACTAATGTCTTTGTGGAATTTAATTCTGATGAACTTCCTGTCCTCCTTTTCTGATGGTCTACTGAGTTTGTTTTAAAATTATAAGGAAGTTTTAAAATGATGAAAACCCACAGACCTGGTGGCTTTTGGAGTTGTGTGTGGACACTGTAAGCATGGCATACTGCATTTAGAAATAACTTCACTGACAACTCGGGCCTCAGAGATAGTTTTAGGTCTTCTCTAAAAACATTTAAAAATGGTGATAAGAACGACCAATCACATCTTTTGCACGGTTAACTTGTACTCCATGTGCAGCGTGCACTAAAAGGACAGAACTCTTCATGAGGCCAAGTCACAAGACACCTGGACAAGGGGCACCTACTCCAGTGGGCAGGTGGGGGCGGAGGCAGTTGGATCAGGACAAAGGACAGTACAGATCCTGATTCCGATTTCCCCAGGAAGGACTCTGCACTCAGCTGCTGGGAGTTTTCTCTGAAGTCCAGCAAATCCTTCCTCACCACTTCCTGCCTTGTTTTGGTTTTTTGCTTTACTTATACCAGACTAGAAGCCTCCTAGGCACTTACATCATGTGTATTAAATCACACACATATATAATCGCTTCTTGGCCTTTTGGCTAAGATCAAGTGTAAATCACACACATATATCCAATGTTAAATAACTACATCTTGTTGCAAATGGTTTTGGAAAAGGTGTAACTTAAGTTTTTGAAGGGACAAATAATTTATTTTGTTCTTGTGATTTAAGACTATTACACTGTACACATATAATTAATACATGTTGTAGTTGACTAGACACTGCAGACATTTCATTAAATATTTATTAACTTCGATTTTTCAGTTTCCTTCCTTTATTTTTGGAAACTTTTTATTTATTTTTATTTTTTTATTCCAGGTCTTATGTTTTCTGAGGCCTGGGAAGAACAGCTCAGTCTCGGGAATACAACAACCCTGCAGGAACCTAGCTCTCCTCCATGAATGAATGAATGAACGAATGAGGTGAATGAAGTGTTTTTTCTCCAGGGTCCTCTCCAAGGCTCGTTTGCTTCTCACTCTCTGGGAATCTCAGCCATGCCCGGAGGCTGGGCCGGGAGGGCCGGGAGGGCCGGGCCCTGCCCTGCCCTGCCCTGCCCTGCCCTGCCCTGCCCTGCCCTCCCCTCCCCTCCCCTAGCTAACACTAAAACCGCCGCAGGGGAGGAAGGTGTCAGCGCCCGGCGCTCACCAACCTAGGCAGCATCATCTTCGGCATCCGGTCGAGAGTACTAACAGCCGGCTGCGGCCGGACCCCAGCAGGACCCTGGCACACCCGCGGAGCTGCACTTTCTCCCGGTGTCCCTCCCCCACTGCAGGTGAGCCGCAGAGCCGAGCCCCCCCCCCCAAGCCCCGGGGTGACGTCAGGCCTCTGGACCGCGTTTCGGCCCCGCCCCTGCAGGCAGCGCCACGGGGCCCGAGTCTTCGGAAAGCCCGTTCCTCTGCGGGACACTCCGGCTGCGGCAAGAGGAGGCGGCTAGGCGCTCGAATAGGCTGCAGCTGCCATCCGAAGCTAGGTCGAGGCGCTTCTAGTCAGACTGGGGGCTCCCGTCGCATAACACCTGACCCACTGGGCGCACGGCCCGGGCCAGCGCACCACACCAGCGGTCGCAGGGTCCGCACGCGTCGCCTCTCGGGATCGCCGGGCGCCCAGTAAGCCTCTGCTGTCCATCTCCACCCGAGCCAGCCAATCGCCTGCCACTGCCCCGGCCGCACCTCCCGGAATCTCTGATGGGCGTGAGGGCCAGCCTATGAGATTGGGAGCCTGTGGGTCTGGGCCGGGAGTGGGAGCCAATGAGCATCATTCCAGGTGGGTGGAGGGAACCCGACTCGGGAAGGTAGCTTCGTTCGGGTTGCTAACGTCTTCCCTGGGAGATGGGCGCGCAAACGGACCAGTGGGTCTGGGGGCGGCGGTGATGGGCGTGGAGCTGACCCAATGAGGGTGGGAGTGGGTGGGGCCGCCGCGAGCAGCAGTGCTAAAGGAGCCCGGCGGAGGCAGCGGTGGGTTTGGGATTGAGGCGCCGGATCTGTGGTCGCGGTCGGGGACGTGCGCGGGCGCCACCATCTTCGGCTGAAGGTGAGTGAGAGGTGCGCCTGCCGGGTTCGAGCGCGGCTGCCCTGGGCGCGGGGACAGTTTGTAAGGGGGGAGGGGACGGATCCCGGGCTTGGGGGACCCGGCGGCTGTGGAGCACAGGAGCAGAACCGGAGTGGGAGCTGGGGAAGGGAGAGGGGGCTTAAGGCGGGAGGATTTGTGCTGCGGGGACCCTCCGCTCGTGTATGCTGGGACCTTATGGGGGACCTGGGCGGGGTGGAGAAGAGACAGCGGGACCCCAATGGGTGGGGAAGGAGAAATCCCCGGAAGGGCGAGGAACGAGGTCCGAGAGAGTGAGACCCCTGCAGGGATCTGGGCCCGGGTTGCGGGAGGGCGACCCCTGGGGAGTGAGGGTGCAGATCTGGAGGTGCGGTTATAGGGACCAGGTCTTGGGGTGTGGGATCCCTGGCGGCAGGAGTTGGGAGGGACTAGCGCCCCAGTGGGGTCTCGGGGTTCCCTGCGCCTCTGTCTGGCTCCCAGGAGAGGACTAGGTCCTGGGGCGTGATGCCGGTGGCGGGGGGCATTGGACAGGAAGGGCCCCTGCGAGGGTTAGGCTGGGCCGGGCTCCCCAGGCATGGCAGAGGGGTTAGCCGAGGGCTCCGAAGGCGGGCGGCGGACCTGTGGGGTGAAGCGACTGGAAGGCAAAGAGGCTCTGCGCGGTTGGGGGAGCACGCGGCGGGCGAGCAGCTCCAGAGCCGTCCGCAGGGAGGGTCGCGCTCTCCCGGCACCGGGGAAGGGGCGCGGGAGGGGGCGGCACGCTGCGCGCCCCGTGACTGCCGGGGCCGGGGGTGGACGCTCGGCGAGGCCTGGGCGATTTGGGGGGGCGAGGCGGGAAATGTGGCGGGGGCGCGCTGCAGCCAGGCGGCCGGGGGGAGGGTCAGCCCTCGAGTCGGGATCTCTTTATTGTGTGAGTGATCTGGGAATGGCTCGCTGCAGTCTCTTCCTTATCTGCTGTAGTTGGGGGTCACACCCTGATCCCATAAAATCGGACTGGAAGTTGAAGCAGCGGAGTGCTGGCATTGGCGGGGGCTTTGTGGGCCTGTGGTGGGCGGCTGCGGCCCAGGGACCGGGGAGGCAGCCAGGCCTGCCTGGGACTGGAGCCTTGGGAAAGAGATTGGCGACTTGGCGGGTCTGACCTGGGCTAGTGAGGTCTGGGTAACGCGGCCTCTGTCTCCTACCGTTATCTGTGTCTCTTAGGGCCTCTGCAGCTCCCTTCAAGATCACTGCGGTGGATGGAAGGGGGTGGGGTGGGCTGGGGTGGGGTAAGAGAAAGCAGGCGGGGTAGATCCAGACTGCAGATGAAACAAAGACTGCTGTTTTCGCGAATAATATAATACTAAATGTAATACTTAACCTTTGCTGAGATTTTGTCTTTTTTTAACATCGAAACTGAGGATTCATTGAGTCAGGTTTAATTATTCTTGATGGTATCTCATTCTGGAAAACTTTATAATCTGTTCATTGTTTTATCGCCTTCATCAATCTGTTTCTATTAATTATTCTTGTAGTCCCATGTTTTTGGTGTTTAAGTATGCCCTGTCTGTCTCAGGTTCTGGAAAAGTGGCCATTTTATGCATCTCCTCACTTCTGCATCTTAAATTCAGTTCTTCCTCTCCTTATCGGGAGCAAGCATATGGTGTAATTGTGCGATATAGCACAAGCTTTTGCAGCAAGGGATGTGACCTGTGAGAGCTCCGCTGTTTATTTAGGCTCCTTAGGGAAAGCATTACAATGAAGAGACAGGACGGAAGGTGAGATGGAGGAAAATTTGAAGGGCATGTTGTAGGGTGGAAACCTATGTGCTTCTGTGGTGCATATACTTTGTTGTCACATATGAAGAATTAAAATTCCTGGTTTTGGAATCCAAGTTTTAGAAATATTTAGCGCAGTGTAAAAATATGAATTGGGAGATGGTGCAGACCATAAATAGCACCTTTTGCATTTGTTTTGTGATCATTTGTTTAAACAAAGTTTTGATAAATTAACAGACTTACACAGTCCTATAATGTAAGTGACCTCAATTGTAGCTAGCATTAAACAAATTGGGACAATTCTGTTTTAATTCATCTGTTTTAGGATGCTCTATCCTATATAACTTACCTGTCATTTTTGTTTACTTTTCTCTATGTAAGCTCCTCATAAAATTGAATTTTTTCCCCTCTGTCTGGAGCCACGATGGGTGCCTGGAGGCAGTTGAAGCTTACAGGGTGAAATTTCATTGGAAGTGTAAAATGACCTGGAGGTATATAGCCCCAGGGATGTGTCTAAAACCAATCAAGATGTTGGGAGCTTTGGTTTGTAGGGGGCTCATTCATTCACAGGTAAATGATTTAATTATAGCTAGCTATTTTGAATGACACCAAGACAAATCTGCAGATGATCTTCCTACCTTTTACAAAGGGTTCCTCCTGTTTATTCGATTCCCCCTAAGTATAAGCATTTTTTCTTTAAAATATAGAGGCTTTTCCAGATTGTGCTAGTGTGCTCATAAGTTACGCCTGTACTCTTTAAGTCATAATTGATAGGGTTTTTATTTGGTGGAGAGGCAATATATAGTATACTGCATGTCCTTCAAAATTTCTTCCCTCCTGCCTTCCTTCATTGTAGCCTGCGCTCTGGACCTGACCTCCGGATTTAATCGCAGCTCTGTTGCTTGTTAGCTGTGTGACCTTGGGTGGGTTATTGGCTTTCTCTGTGCCTCAGGTATCTTCATCTGTAAATTAATTATGCCCACCTCGAGGTGGTGTTGTGAGGATTAAGGATGGATATATGTAAACTACCTAGTGCCCGGACATAATTAGGAGTATATAACAATGCTATTTTCTATTTTTAAAATTCCAGTATTTTTAGAAACACAAAATATTTGGGAGTGGTATGTTGTTAATACCAGGGTTCCCCAGATCAGATACCAAATGTACAATGGAGTGAGAAAACAACATATTTGGCAATCATAAGTGAGGAATTAAACTGAACAAAACGTCTTCACTGGCCTCCTAAACTCTTAGCAGTTAAACAATATGAGCACCTGCTACCTGCTAAGTAAGCTCTCTGGTGCAGTGCAGGCGAGGGCAAGAAGACTGCCCAAAGAGCAGTACAAAATGTGAGGAGAAGGAGAGGATTAAATTGCCAGATTGACCTGAAAAGAGCTTCTGAAAGGGTGACATTTGGGTCAGGAGTGGAAGGAATCATAGGTTTTTGGTTGTGGAGAAGTTGAAGCTCACCATGAGGTAGGCACTATTCATGTAAAGTATAGCTCCACTATTTTGTGCTAAATGCTCAAGATGCAGCAAGGGACAGGTAACCATCCCTACAGTGTTTCATTGTAGAAAAATCTGAAAGTGTAAAAGTAATTTGTGATCCTACTACCCAGTAAAGACCAAATGAATATTTACTCCATTAAAAGAAGGATGTGTGTGTGTATAAATTTCTCGCACAAAATCAGGAGCATGTTGTCATATTTTTATAATCTTTTTAGTTTTTTTCTTATATTACATCACAAGCATTTCTGCACCTAGAAAAACTACTGATCAATTTTAAATGTTCTGATTTTTACAAATAATTTTTATATAATTTGTTTTTAAGACCCATTCTAGAAAGGACCTATTATTTTAACTTATAGCCACCTACTCAATTTAAGAATATAATTACATACCTATGGTAAAGAAATATGTGCATGCCTACTGGCAGCAAGAGAGGATATATAGTTTATAGCAAATAAGAATAATAACATCATATTTTATTATTATAGTAGGATACTTTACTAGATTCTGTCCTTCTAAAAGATACCATGTATATCCTGTTTGTCTTCAAATTCACCTCGGCTGATTCCCATGCCCCCATTTTACTAGTATGCAGTGTTTAAGTTTTTAAGTTGGAAAGACTTGTTATTAGTCTTTTTGTTTTGTTTTGGTTTTTTGAGACAGGGTCTCTCTTTGTAGTGCAGGTCTTGAACTTACTATGTAGCCCAGGCTGGCCTAGAACTCACCACAGTCCTCCTGCCTCAGCCTCTAAGTGCTGGGATTACAGGTATGCACCACCACTCCCGGCTTTGTTGTTAGTTTTAAAAGCCTTGTCCTTAGAGGTAATGAGCTTTTGAAACTATACTTCTGAGTGTACATGGGCCCACAAATATTTTCTCTACTTCTGTCACATGTGGATGCCTAAGAAGGAAATGTAAGTTTAGTTCTAAAATGTCTTAGCAGTTTTACTTGTAGAAGTCTAATGTGAATCACAGTTCTGTGATTTTGGGGGAGATTTACTTTGTTTTGTGATTTTAAAAAATACAGATCTATAACCTTAAAAACAACAGTACATTCTTCTAATCATGAAATGAATTATTCTGGAACATTGCTTTTCAGTCTTTATCTGCCTCAACCTACCAGGTAGCAATGGTGGCAGGCCATGGCAGCCAGAGAACTGTGGAGCAGTGGTTGTTAAAGGTGGCCCAGGGCTGACAGCAGCAGCACCATCTAGGTACTTGTTAGACTTGGAGATTCTTGAGCTTTACCCCAGACCTACTGAATCAGAAGCTCTGGGTCTGGGGCCAGCATTCTGTATGTTACTAGTTTTCTTGGTGCTGCTAATGTATGCCAGAATTTGAGACCGGATACTCTAGTGCATAGGTGTTGGTAATGCATTACATTGTAACAAATAATTTCTGAAGAATCATAGGTATTTGAGTCTGCTTAATTATTTTGAAGGGTTAAAGGGCTAGCCTCTTTATCTACCATCAGTGATTAATCTTGTAGGACATAGCCCTTGAATCTAAAAAAAAATTATGGATGTTCTTATTAGGGTAACACACATATTACACATAGTAGTGTCCAACACATTTATCACATTTCATGGAGCTTGAAGTTCATCTGTGAACTCAAAGTTAAAAACCCATTAATATGTTTGGATCACTTATTATTTCCCTTGCAGTTTACAAGGGATGCCTTGTATTGGTCCTCTTACCGGCAGAGAATCCTCACCACTTCTGGCAGTTGGGTGGGAGCTGGGGGAGAAGTTGATGGGATTTGATAAAGTAAGAATAGATAATCAGTTGGCTTCTTGTGTTGATTGGGATAAAATCGTGGAAACTGAAATTTGTAATAACTTGGAATTTGTAGTAATAGCAAAAAATGTTTGTGATATTATCATATTCTAGAAAGATACTGTCAGGCAGGAATGATGAGTCACATCAGCAAGGTGAATGACGAACATATAAAATCCTGTCATTTGTTCCAGAAAGCCAATTGCACAAGTGTAGAGGAGATGTAACTTAGCAGCTTTTACTGGTAGATCCTTATGAGCCAAAAGTCAATGAGTATTAAATAAACCAATCAGGTCTCAAGCTACATTAATTGTAAAAGTCACAGAATCTGTGTTTTCCTCAGTATGGTTGAGGTTACTAAGGATTCTGTTTTCTCCTGTATTGATCAGACCATGTCTGGAATATTAGTTCCAGGCCACATACTAGAAACAGAAGATATGGCCACATTGGAGTTTATCTAGAGGTGAGAGATCAGAGTGGTGGAAGGAATCATGAGGAACAATGGAATGCTGAGGAGTAGGAACAGCTGCAGGATGGGACCAGAGACCTGAATAGCCACCTCCATATAACTGGTCAGGTTGTTATGTGGCACCAAGTTATGCTTGTCTTCTGTGGCCCCATTTGATTACATTATGTCCACATGGGGCCATAGAGAAGCTATAGAGGGACTGATTTGGGGTATCTATAAGAAGAACTTTGAGTCTGAAGATGGACATGCTTTCAACATGATTCTTTGCTCTCTGGCAATCATCATTTGTTCTTGTAGCTGTATCTTTGTGGCCATACTAGTTCTATGGCTGTTTTATTGTAGGTCTGTGTTTTCTGTTGCTTCTTTCCCTTCTTAATTCCCTGTTTAATTTGTAGTGAGGATGAAAGAGGAGATGGAGAGAAGATGAGGTTACCCTGGAACTTTGATTTTTTTCTTCTGCCTGCTTCTCAGCCCTCAGTAACTGAGGGCAAATCTTGAATGGCTGTCAGACAACCAGAGTCACAATTAGTGGTCACCCTGAAATTTACCTTGGAAACAGCTAGTATGCCCATGAACTTCAATATCCCAGCTCCTTCACTGTTTACTCCTTATGTTTACTAAGGGTTTCGTTTTGTTTCTTACAAAAATAAAATGTGTAAATTATTTTATATTTGGCAGACATCTGACATTATCCTTCGTTTCTCTTAGAGGCAATTGCTCTTGGATCCTTCTGTTTACAATGGCACAGAGAACTGGACTGGAGGATCCGGAGAGGTATCTCTTTGTGGACAGGGCTGTCATCTACAACCCTGCCACTCAAGCTGATTGGACAGCTAAAAAGCTAGTGTGGATTCCATCAGAACGCCATGGTTTTGAGGCAGCTAGTATCAAAGAAGAACGAGGAGACGAAGTTATGGTGGAGTTGGCAGAAAATGGGAAGAAAGCGATGGTCAACAAAGATGACATTCAGAAGATGAACCCACCTAAGTTTTCCAAGGTGGAGGATATGGCAGAGTTGACGTGCTTGAATGAAGCTTCTGTCTTACATAACCTGAAGGACCGCTATTATTCAGGACTTATATACGTAAGTATTTTTCCAAATACTCATGGAAAGTGGTGATGGGGAATTTATGCAAACTATGTCTCATGTCATAATCAAGTGAGAATGTGGAATACCCCCATATTCTCTGTTTAACACTGCTATTTCTGATAGATTGTCTGTTGCTTTCACAAGTCTTGTTTTCCTTTAAATCTTAACATGCTGCATTTGAATAATCCAGTATGCAATTGTATATAATAAAATGGTATCTGAATACTTTTGTAGTGGTGCTCTGGAGCATAATAAGGTGTGTGTGGGGGGGGGATATGAATCTGGCAGAAGGACCAGGGACATTAAAGTGATGAGATTTGTATTAGTAGAAGGATACAGACTAATCAAGTATTTTGGTAGAAAATCAAGTTCCTGTCCAGGACCATAAAGTGGTAGGGCTGCATACAAGCTCAGGGGTTTCAGTAAGAGCAAGGATATCTTCGCTTACATACAGGAAAGTAGAAAAGAGGTTTTTAAAAAGAAACAGATCAAGGTGAGATTGAAACTGTGGTTGTCCTGTGGTTAGCAGCTGTCATGTATGTTGTCACTGACCGTGTCCTTGACCACATAGAAGTTATTGAAAATAATAAGGGATAAGGTAGAAAGGAAAAATGCAAGCTAGATACTGGAAAGACTAGAACAACAAAAAATAAGTTTGAGGGGATGCTAGGCAATGATTTGAAGAAGGCGGCATGATTGGACTTAAACATAGGGTGAAAAGAAGTAGTGAGAAAAGTTGACAAGAATAGTGGTCTGAAACTGGAAAAAGGTATTTGAATTTTATGCAAGGAATGTGCTGCTACTGAGGTTCAGGAGTAATTAAAAACTTCAATCACAACTAGTATTCTTGTAGGAATTAGTGTGTTTAAGGAATATTTACTGAACACTTGCTGTGTTCTAGGCGCTGGGGTAGTGTGGTGAACAAGATGGGCAGGGCCTGCCATTGTAATGTGGCTTATGAGGAGATGAAACGGGTGTGGAATGGAAGAGGAAGAGAATGGCTCCCCACAGAGGTCAGTGAAGGGCTCTTTGACAAGGTTGCATTTAGACTTAGAGTGTGCCCAATGGAGTGAGCCAGCCAGGGGAAAAGCTGAGAAGTGAATTGTTTGCTTGTGACCTTTGCTGGAGTTGTTTCTATCAAGCTTGATGGTCTCCCTTAGGTTTGTTCCTCTCAGGGCTGGGAAAGCAATTTGAGGAGAGTGGAATGATCTTGGAAAAGAGGAGAAGCCAAAGATGAAAAAAAAACACAAAATTGGAGAGCAGCATGGAGAATCCAGCTGTGTGGAAGACCACATTATCCACATTCTTGTCTGACTCTGGGTCTGACTGTGATTTTGCTCCGGACCCGAGGGCAGAGGAACTTGTGCCTCCACTGCTGGCACAGACAGAAGGTAACTTGCCAGTGGTCTTTGGAGTCAGGCTGGGTAGGAATGGGAATCTAGGTGGGAGAGGCTGATAAATAGATCAAGGGCTGGAGGTTTTAATGATGTTGAAGGCCAGCATTCATGGGAGCAGGGGCGTAAAAGAGCTAGAAAGGGAAGAGACTGGTCAGGTGATAATGTGGCCCCCTGAGATTTGAGAAGTGGGTCTATTTTGAATTAAGCCAGGTGAACTGACTTATGCGGGTTTGGAAAGGTGATGACACAACCAAAAAGTAGCAGAAGACTGCGGTGTGGAAAGGAAGCAGGCTGCTCTCTGAGAGAAGGGAGCCAGACAGAAAAGGGGAGGAGATTGTGGCTGTGAAAATGAAGTAATCAAAGACAAGACAAATGTATTTTATTTGTAACCATTCCTCATGATAATTCTGAGATTTTGCAGCTATTATTGAGTTTGATTTTTTTTTTTTCATTTCCAACATAACTGGAGACAACCTGAGTGAATTTGAGTTTCTTGTCAAAGCGAGGCCTCTATGGTCTGTACAGGAGAATTGGAGTTTTTCTCAAAGTATCAAGGTCAAAGTAGAAGTAGGGGTTTGGGAGGATCATCTCTCTAATCATGCAGGTGCAGAAAGGTTCCTGCTAAGGATCTTGCAGAATACTGGCCTCTAAAGAAGTCTTGTAAAGAGTGGAGCTGGGCAGATCCACCACTGCCAAATGGGTATGCATTTGTTTTGGGCTTGGGAATTAACAGGTCAGGTGAGATTGATCATTCAGTTGAAATTGGTTGAGGTTCCATGATATAGACACTCTAATAATCTGTATAGGACCTTTTGTTGCATATTTCTTTGGGCAAATTGTATCATAGTTTAATTCAAACAAGTTAAGTTGCTAACAGGTTCAGCTGTGTTCTTCCCTTATATTTTCTTTGGATTTATACCCCCTGACCTTTGCCTTCTCAGGTCATTAATTTTCATCTTCCTTCCTAATAAAACTGTTTAAAATTGTAAATGTCTCCTCTAATACTTTCAGCTCACTCCAGAAGTTTTAATATGTAGCATTTTTATTGCTCAGTTCTAAATATTTTATAATTTTTATTATGGTTTCTTCTTCAGCCTCTAGACTTTTCAAACTTTTTAAAATTTCCAAACTTTGGTTTTTAAAGTTATCATTTTGCTATTGATTTTTAAAGTAATTGTATCATAGTCATTACTGTCCATATATCCGTCTTTGTTTTTGTTCAGACTTGCTTTTGTGTAACATATTGTCACTTTTTGTTAATGTTCTGTATGTTTGCAAAGAATGTCTGTTCTGTTATTGCTGAGTGTAGGATTCCATATATGGCCATTAGATTAAGCTTTTTAATTACATTGTTTAAGTCTTCTATAGCCTTACTAATTTTCGTCTGCTTGATCTGTCAATTACTGAGAGAAGTATGTTAAAAATCTTCCAGTGTGTTTTATTAATTACCTGCTCATCCTTAAACGATATAAGTTTGTTTTGCCTGGTGTTCAATTTTTGTATAAATGAATTCTCATAGTATGTAGTCTTTTGTGCCTTTGGGGGTTTTTTGTTGTTTTACTTAGCATTACATTTTAAAGATTTATCCATATTGTTTTGTGTTGATGTAATTCAGTAGTTTTGGACCCCCTGGGGTATTCCTAAAACCTCCTCATGGGATGTGAGAGATCAAAACTCATTTCATAATATGAGGAAGATGTTATTTGCCCCTTTGACTGTTGACATTTGTACTGATGGTCCAAAAGCAGTGATAAAGTCCCTGACACCTTGTCTTGAATAAAGGCAGTGACCCTAATCTGTACTAGTAATCATTTTATTCTTCACTGCCTTTTATTGGCAGTTTAAAAAAGAAATCCAGTTTCACTCAAGAATGTCATTGATGAAACAGGAAAAATGATTGATTTTGTTAAGTCTCAACCCTTGAGAACACATCTTTTTTTTTCACTATCAAATACATCTTATGAATAAGAATTTGAAATGATACTAGGAGCATGAGAATATGTCTTTTACCATTCTGTGTGATGAAATAGTTAAGTATGCATAAGCAGTTCTGCACACAGACATAATAATGGTTGCTTTGAGGAAAAGTGTGTGTCTAGTTATTTGAGTTGCAAGCTAACCTTGCTCCTTTTTCATAGAACACCATTTTGATGTGTTAGAATGACTGATGGCTAAGCAATGGTTACTCACACAGAGGTATTTGGCAGACATTTTCTTGAAAATAAACAAAAGTGAGCTTGTCACTTCCAAGAAAACAGCTGACTGTATTTGTTGCCAGTGATAAAATTTCAGTTTTTATATGAAAATTAGAATTGTGAGAAACTTGTATCTACCACTTGACAATTTGTCAGTACTTAAAAGCCTTTCTGATGCTATAGATGGTGATAATAATGAAAGTGATTTTTTTGTGTGTGTGGTCATATAGTGAAATGACATTATTTGGAAGACTTGCGTAATTTAATGAGCCAGTGTTTTCCAGATGAGGTACACATGATGTTACAAAATCATGCATGGGTAAAAGATTGATTCGACATTCAAGCCAGTGGATCTTGATATAACAAGAACATAAATTCACTGCTAGGGCTGCAGATGCTATATTTTATCTAATCTTTAAGAAATTGTCACTTGGGGCCCAGGGATGTAGCCCAGTGGTGCAGTGCCTGCCTGGCAAGTGTGAGGCCATGAGTTCAATTCCTGGTACCAAAAAAAGAGAAAGAAAGAAATTGTCACTTGTTCAGTTTTGGTACTTTCAAAGAGAAATGACTTCAGTAAGCTGAAAAGGCTGTGGAATTATTCCTCTTTTCCAACCAAGTAGTATATCTGTACAAGTCTGATTTTTCTTCATATACTTCAATTAAAACAACCTATCATAATAGATTAAATGCAGAAACAGATATAAAAATTAAACTTTTTTAGTAGGCCAGACCTAAGTTTTACAAAAATATATGAAATGTGCAACTCCTCTTTTATTTTTGGAAAGCAAAAGCAAAAAATTATTTTTCATAAAAAATGTTGTTGCTGTTAACATGTAATGTGCTTATAGTTGTTTTTAAATGAATGAGTATACATTTTTAAAATTCAGTATATATTTTAAATAATACATATATAACATGAAAAATCTTTGGGGTTCCTCAATCATTCTAAAAATGCAAAAGCTCTGGAAAGTTTGAGTGGTTTGTTTTTTGTGGAATGTATTTCATTGTAAGAATTTTGACCTCATGTACTTATCCACTCAACTGTTGTGTATGTGTGTCTGTGTCTGTGTATGTTTTGCCTTCAGTTTGGTACTAGAATGAACATTGCTTCAATAAATTGCCGTGTGTGTACCTGGCACACATAAGCATGCCTTGGTGGATATGGTGTGTATCCAGGAGAATTCCTGGATGATAAAATGTGGACATCTATAATGCATGTCTTCGGCTTTTCTAGATAATGTCTGATTTATTCAGAGTCCCAGCAGGAAATAGAAGTTATTTTCTGAGTTCAATAAACAGGAGATTTAAAAATATGTAGGTATAACTTCAAAAACAAATAAGGAATAGTGCAGTATCCTAGTGCTAGCGGTGGCTGACAGCCCTTGAGGACCTTGCACATTCTAGACACGAACTCTACCCCCAGCAGCATTGATACAGTCTGATCTGCAAAGGAACAGTAGAAGAGCGCTCTTAACTCAGGATAGCTGTGTGATAAGGGCTACCTAATAGGAACTGTGGCCTTCCTTAGAGGGGTCAAGGCATCTCATGGAAATTGGTGGGGTGAGAGCCAAGGGAATATATGATGCCCTTCTGCACCTTCAGTCTCTTGCTGATGTCTCCTGTTGGCCAAATTCAGTGTGAAGCCGGAGAGAAGGGAATTTGATGATACATTTCATAAGGTCACCATCAGTTCCATCTGGAATTGAATTTTTTGTGTGATATGAGGTAGTGACAAGACTCAAGACATCTCTCCCTGCTCCCAATAGCTGTCTGGGTGACCCAGAGTCATTTACAGAAACAGTCCTTTCTCATTCTTCTCAAAGTGCCACCTTTGTCATAAACCAGGTGTTCATAACTATGTTCTTGATTCGCTATCCTGTTTCATGGGTCTATGTGCCTATCTTTGGGCTAATATCTACATGTCTTATTAGAGCTTTATAGTTTGTCTTGGTACCCAGTGTAATATGTCCTCTCAGTTTTGATTTTAAAGATCATTTTGACTGGAAGGTTCTTTGCTTTTCAGTATAATTTTAGTGTCTGCCTGTAACTTTTTATATGCACTCACACACACATAGCCTTGTTGGAATTTGATTAGGACTTTACTGATTCTACAGGTAAGTGTGGAAGAGAAATCTCCTCTTCCCCCACACCCCTTCTCTTTTCTGGTACTGAGGATTGAACCTTAGTCCTTTACATGGAACTGCATCCCCAGCCCTTATTTACTTATTTATTTATTTAGGTTTTTGGAGACAGAGTCTTGCTATGTAGTTCAGGCTGGGCTTGAACTCTCTCTATAACCCAGGTTGGCCTCAAATTCATGGCGATCCTCTTGCCTCACCCATCCAAGTGTTGGGATTACTTTTTATTTTGATGTAGGGCCTCACTACATCACTAAGTTGCCAGGCACAAATCCAGCTTTTGATCTTTTTCTTTTGGTACTGGGATCGAACTTGGGTCCTTGCTCTTGCGGGCCAGGTGGCGGTACCGCTGAGCTAAGTCCCCAGCCCTCCAACTTTCGATCTTTCTGTTTCAGCCTCCCAGAAGCCTGACTTGCCCAGCATTCACAGTCATACCCACCTAGGGAGAGAAATTAGATCTTTACACTATTTCCTCTTTGATTCCTGGGCATACTCATTTATTTAGTTCTTAATTTTTCTCAATATAATTTTATAGTTTTCTTTGTAGAGGCTCTGTATGCTTTTGTTAATTTATTTTTAGGTATTTGATTTTTTGTTTGTTTGTTTTGTTTTGCTTTTTTTTTTTTTGAGACAGGGTCTCATTATGTAATGCAGGCTGACCTCAAACTCCTGCCTCAGCCTTCCAGTGCTAAGATTACAGGTGTGTGCCACCATACTCTTCCAGTATTTGATTTTTAAAAAAATGCTATTCACATGATGTTTAAAATCTTACCCTTATAAAGCATATGATTATGCATATGTACATAAATATTACCATTTATATAAATATCATAGTTTTACAATTAATTTTTGTATATTTATATTTTCAGTGACCTTTCTAAGTTTATATATTAATTATACTATTGTTGCTGAAGATTCTTTTGGATTTTGTATGCACACGCTCATGTTATCTGCAAATAATTAGTTTTTCCTTTCTAATTCTTACACATTTCTTCTATTTTACTGAACTGTCCAGAACTTCAGTACAGTGCTTTTGAATGAGTGGTAATGGGAAGCATCCTTGTATCATTCTGCTCTTAGGGGAAGCTTTCAGTATTTCACCTTTAAGAGTATTTGCTAACCTGGATGGGATGGCCCCCTCCTGTAATCCAAGCAGTTTGATAGTCTGAGACAGAAGGATTGTGAGTTCAAGCCCAGTCTGAGCAACTGTGGAAGACTTGGCCCCTCACCACCACCCAAATCTGTATTGAGAGTTGATTTATCAAATTTTTTTAACATTCATATTTTTCCACTATTAAATGAAATTATAGTATGGCTTTTTTTGTTACTTGCTATCATGAAGATATATTTTTGTTGTTTTGGTGCTAGGAGTGAACCCTGGGTCTTAAATGTGCTAGGCAAGCAAGTACTCTACCACTGAGCTACACCCCTAGCCCCATATATTTGCTTAGGATTTTTGCATCTATATGTATCTAAATGTCCCAATTCATTGACATAATTTGCTAATAATACACTCTTACGTTTTAAAAATATATACTGGGGCCTTTGCAATAAGCTACATCTCCAGCCCTTTTTTGATTTCTGATTTTAAGACAAGATCTCACGAAGCTGCCCAGGCTGGAGTGGAATTTGTAATCATCCCGCCTCAGCCTCCCAGAGTTCTGGAATCACAGGTGTGCACCACTATACCTGGCTAACACATTCTACTTTGTGTAGAATTTCTAATGATGTTCTCACATTCTTGATACTGATAATTTGTTCTACACTGTTTTGAAAATGAGTCTTACCAGAGGTTTATCAGTTTTATTCTTTTCAAATAATATTTTTGACTTATTATTCCTTTCTAGTCATTCTTCCTATCTACTTATATACCTACCAACCTACTTCTCACACTTCTTTTTATTTTTATGGATCTGTAAATTCTTAAGATAACAATACTTACAGTATTGATTTTTTTCAGCTATTTTCTAAAGTGTGCCTTAAAAGCTATACATTTCATTTTAAGAACGTTTGCTGTATTCTATAAACTGCATTGCATTTTTATAATCTGGCTCAAAATAATGAGGGTGTTTTGTGGGGTTTTTTTAAACTCTGAGTTATTTAGAAGTGAAATGCCTAATACCCAAACATAGGGGATTTTCAGATTTATTTCTAATTTAGTTTCCCCTTGGTTAGAGAACATATCCTAAATTATTTCAGGCCTTTGATGTTCATTAAACTTATGCTGTGGTCCATCATGTGATCAATTTGGGTAGAAGGTCATGCCCTGGAAAAACCATGTGTCAACTATGGTTATTGAACATAGTATTGTATGTATATAGTTGTTCAATCTTATATGCCCTTATGTGTTTTATTTTTTATGTGCTTCTTCTTTCAGTTACCATGAAAATATCTCCTGTTAGTTCATACCAAAGCTATATTATCGTGTCCATAAAAATGTAGAACTTTTATATCTTTCTGATGACTCATTATGAACTGGTTTTCATTTTTAGTAATATTTCTTGCAAAGTTGACTTTGATATATTATTATTGGTTTTTTCTTTTTAGATTAGTGTATCTATGGTTCTTTGTTTCCCAAACTTTTGGCTTTTTTTTTTGTATCTGTACATTGAAGGTAAGTTTCTTATAAACTGTCTATAGTTGTTATTTTTGTCCCAAATCAGACCATTTTTGGCTTTTTCTCTCTTCTTCCTCTTCTTTTGTAGTGTTGAGGATGGAACCCAGGGCCTTGTACTTATGAGGCAGGTGTTCCACCACTGAGCTACAGCCCCAGCCCCAGATAATATTTTTAAACTAGAATATTTAGTTTGTATACATGTAATGACATATTTCAAGCTAAATTTACCATCTGATTCATTGTTTTCTATTAGTCCTACTTGTTCTATATTTTTTCTTTATAACTTTTTAATTAATTTTTATTCTGTCCCCTCTGTTGAGTTGCATATTTTTGCTATTCTCTTATTCTTTCAGTGGTTACCTAGTCTAACTTGTATACTTAGCCTGTTAAAGACTGATATAAAGTAGAATTCTTATCAATTGTGGTTAATGAAAGGACCTGAGAACTCTGGAAGTCTCAATATTTTCTTTCTTTCTTTTTTTTTGTACCGGGAATCGAACTCAAGGTCTTGTGCTTGCCAGGCAGGCACTGTGCCGCTGAGCTATGTCTCTGGCCCTGGAATTCTCAATTTATATGCTTGTGTTTATTTTAATTCTCTATATTTGAAAACCCACAAGACACTTATTACTTTTTAATAGTTGATATTCATTTAGTTTTATCCACTTATCTTTTCTATTATTTTTCATTTTTTTCCTTTACATCTCTTAACTTTTTTCTTTTTATCTTTTAGAAGAGCTCTTACTTGATTGAAAATATCTATTTTGCCTTTATTTTTGAAGTTTTCTTTCTTTTTGGCTGGATTTGGGAGTCAGAGCTGACCAGCACTATGCAGATACCGTTGCTTCTTGTTCTGCCTTCCATCCTTTCTGTTGAGACTTCGGCTTTTGGTGGTTATATTATTGCTCCTTTGAAGCAGCACTCTGAATCTGGACAACCTCCGCCCCAGGCCTAACTTCTAGCTGTGTGTAAACATTTGTCTTTGGTTTTCAAGTTGTGTTGTGATCTGCTTAGGTAAAAAATAAATAAAATTTAAAAATATATGTATGTACAACTAAGAATCTATAGTGTTTTTGACTTTATGGTTTGGTGTCTTTTGCCAGTTTTGGCTTTCTTTGTTTCTGTAGCCCACACTGGCCTCCAATTTGAGATCCTTCTTTCTCAGCCTCCTGAGTGCTGGGATTACAGGTGTATTCTACTATGTCCATCTCGGTTTGGGAAAAGTCTTAGCCATTATCTGTCTCATCAGACACTGCTTCTGCTCTATTCTCTCTTTCCTCCTTCTTGGACTCAAATACCTCCCATGTGAGACCTTTTCACCGCCTCCCATGTGACTCTCGCGTTCCTCTACATTTTCACATTTTCATCCTTGTCCCCTGACACCATGGCTCACTCTGTTTGCTTCTGATTAAAATGTCTGGTACCTAATTCTGTATTCAGCTACTGTACATCCTATTTTGCCCTTAAATACATCCATTGAATTCTTTAGTATTAGAATTTTCATTTGGGTTTTCTTTTTATGGCTTCTAATTATGTCAGAATTCTCTATCATGCCTTTATTAACTTGAACATATTAATGTCCAAGATAATAACAGTCAATAAAAATAGACTCACAAGGGTTCCAGATGTTATCTTAGATTTTAGTCACTACGTGTTGCATTGTATGTCTGGTTATTGTGTAGAAGAAATTGTGAGGGTAATTTGAAGCTGTAGGAGACATTAAGCTTACTCTGATTTTGCTTTGGGTGGGCAGGTAGACTGAGGCAAACTAGGTCGTGTAGTTGAATCAGGGGTTAACATCCTTCCCAACTGGGCCTGACACTATGTGAGTGCAGGTCCACTTCAGGTATAGTCTTAACCCTTAGGGTATAGCTGTCAGGTTCCAAAGCTTGGGGAGTGAGTTACTAGCTCTGGCCTGCACCTGTTCCTGATGGGCTGCATTCTTTAATTCTCATTTCCTTACACTTGTCTCTGTTAACAGCTCTGCTTGGCTTCTTGTTTCTCAGTGACAATTTCTAGAGTTTGTACCTATTACCTGTCTAAAAAAGAAATAACAATAATTCCATATCATCAAATATTTAGTCACTTTTCTGATTTCCCTTATGCTTCATAAATATTTCATAAGTAGTTGGTTTGTTCAATTCAGGATCGAAAGAAGGTTGATATGACTGGTTATATCTTTTCTAATCTGTGTGTTTTTCCTCCCTCTTTATTTGAAGAAATGGGAACAATTCTGTTATAGCATTCCGCCACAGTCTGCATTTTGTTAGTTGTTCCCATGATGCTTCCTACAAATGGTTAGTTGGATCCAGAGACTTAAACAGATTTGGATTCAGGAGACACCTTCTTCCAAATCTTCTGGGTGATTTTCTTTTCCTTATTATGTAGGGTTTTAAAATTTGTTTTGTGACATGCACAGGGATTTTATCAGGTACAATGTTTGCAGATGGTGTGGTTGGTTTATTCCTTCCTTTTGGGTGGTGAGGTGATTTCTTCCAAGAGCTACAGTTGAGTGTAGGGTTATGATGTTTCCAGGTCTGGCATCTGTACCTGCTTGCATTTTCTGGTTCCCTAATCCTGTGATCCTATGAAGCAATGCATATCTGCACCCCTACTTTCTTAAACAGATCCTGATACTGTAAGGGTGAGTGGCATTTCCAAGTAGTATTACCCAGAGCATGGTGGGCATTCTAAGCAGAGGGACCAGCATAGACAGAAGCCTGGAGGCATAAAGCAGCACAGCCTGTTTGAAAAATTGTAGATGTTTTGTGTGTGAAGATTTTTTTTTTTGTACCCGGGATCGAACTCCGGACTTTTCACTTGCAAGGCAGCCACAGAGCTAAATCCCCAGCCCCATGTGAAGATATTTTGTATATCTCTCTTCAGCAAATTATGTAATTGCATCATTACGCCAGTTTATCCCTCCTGCCTTTACAGTTTTCCAGATTTCCCTATGGCTCTGCCAGTGCAGTATTTTCACCTGCTCCCTAGGCACCTGCTTAGCTCACCTGGCACCCACAGTCACACTGTCTTTTCCCACAAAGCAAATTATTTTTCTCTTCACTCAGTAACTTTTCCAGTCTCTCAAACTTGAGAACCTTACATTCCTCCTTGACTTGGCCCTCTAATGGTTTTTCTGTCTGAGTGTTTCTGAGAGCTTCAGCTCAAATCTGCATGCAGCTCCTCGGTGACTCAGTCCCCTCCGGGTGCTGTTGTTTTCTCTCATCTAACACTGGGCTCCAGGACTTCAGGGCAGGCTCTGCTATCTGCCTGTTTCTCACCTCTTGCCCTTTCAGTCAGTTTTATGTGTGGCTGCAAGATTTGTAGTTTGTCAAAAGTGCTTCTGTCCTCCCATCACGCCTGTCTTCTGAGTCTGATACTTCATCCTCTATAGAGGACGGATCCACTTGTTCTGGGTGCTTTTCAGGCTTTTCTCTAGCATTCCACAGTGCAGCCTCTTTTCAGCTGGATGAGGTCTTCTCACACTGCCTTGGATACATCCCATCACTATAATAGTCTGATGTTCTTGCTGTTTTGATAAGAATTTCTCATCCTTCCTTGGGACCTAGTAATCTTTCAGAAGAACAAAGATCATATAGGCCTAAATTTTGTATCTTTTTTTATAGTTTCTGACAGGGTAGTCATGATTTGCAGCATCCTGGGTGTGTTTTGTGTTCTGCCTCAAAGCTTTCTCCACTATTTATTAAAACTCTCTGTCTGTTTCTCATTTTGCTGTATTACATTGTGACTGGTTTGTTTAGTTTGTACTTATTATCTTCATACCTACAGGATATGTTTCAGATGCTTAATATCTTGTATGCATATTCAAATATTTAATGAAGTTTTGTGGGGGGGTTGCTTATCTTACAATACTGGGGATTAAACCCAAGGCCTTAGCACTGAGCTATATCCCCAGCATTTAAAAAAAGTTTTTCATTTTGAAACAGACTCTCATTAAGTTGCCCAGGCTGGGCTTGGGCTTCCGCTTTTCTTGTCTCAGCCTCCCAGAGGGCTGGAATTATAGACTAATAAAATTTAATTTTACCTGTAAGGTTGCCAGAAAAATTATTTTAACAGTATTTTGCCCTCCTACTATGTGCCTGGGGGAAGACAGGAGGGCGGTATTAGTTCAGTCATCAACTTATGCAAGAACCCAATATTTGGGCTAATTTTCTGGGTATTTGAAAGTTAGCTCTTTAAGTATTTAAGTTACTGCTTCTTTGGCAAATGGGGAAAAGGGATGGTTACTTAACCTTTTCTTTTTTGATGACTTACATTTGTGAAACCTACTCATCTTTACAATTCTAGTCCTCAGAAAAGTGCCTAACACGTGATAGACACACATGTTGGAATTATTTCTGATTAAACGTATCATTATTACAGTCTATTACTGTGCCATTCATGATACAGGAAGTTTAACTGAATTTGTGTATTTTAACTTTACTGGAGCTTTGGATTTTGTTATTTTAGTCTATAATTATTTTTTCTCTCACAAAAGTGAAGTGCAGAATCTATACCTTCATGGTAAACTATGATTAATCTTATGTAGAAGTGAGATTATATTTATATATGTATAAAAATTCATTGATGTATGGTTATGACTTGTTAACTTCACTGTGTATAAATTAAATTGAGGTTGCCTTTCTTTTGCTTTTCTTATCCAAAATTGTGTGTGTTGTATGTATATATTTGTAGCTATTTGTGGTATTGGGCTTTCACAATGAGCTACACACAAAACTTGTACTTATTAATGCGGTACCATGTGTATTTTCATACACGTGTACATTGTATAATCAGATTAAACATATGTATCTCATTAGCATCACTTCTTTGTGGATAAAACATTGAATATCCTTAGGCTATGGTGGCACATGCCTGTAATACCGCACTGAGGATGCTGAGGCAGGAGGACCATCATGAGTTCGAAGCCAGACTTGGCTACATAGTGAGCTCAAGGCCAGTCTGAACTACATAGCAAGATCCTGCCCCCCCCCCAAAAAAAGGAAAAAAAAATCCTTTCTTTTAGCTTTTTGAGATAATACAGTACACGATCACTATCTAGAATCACCCTGCTGTGTAGTAGCTATGCTATTTCTATAGTCTATTTTTATTGTCTCTGGTTGTGTGTTTGTCATATGGGCAGCAGAGGGAGACTAAGACTAGTTAGACAAGAGGGTTGGTTGGGAGAAAGGGTGGGAAGCCCAGGAGCCTGTCCAAGGGTCTAAGGTGTGCATGTGTAGGACAAGGCCAAGAGTCTGAAGACTTGATGGTCAACAAGGGAGGGGCAGGGCGGGGGATTTAGCTCAGTGGTTCTGCCACCTGCCTCACAACCCCAAGGTCCCACGAGTTCAATCCCTGGTACTAAAAAAAAAAAAAAAAAAAATCAAGGGAGGGTCAAGTCAGGAATCTGGCCTCAGGCAAACAAGGGACAAAGTTCCATCTGGCCAACTCAGATGTGAGGCATGAGCCAGCAGCCCAAATTGGTGACTTCGGGCAGGCACCCTTTGCTTTTTGTTCCCTTCTGGACCTGTAACCTAAAAGGGAGGTGCCTTTGACCTCTGAGTCTGCAGGGGTAAGTTACAGCAAGATGCAGAAGAACAGCCCAAGAGATAGTTCTGGTCACTTGAGTTTTTTGGCAGACTCTTTTCTTGTTTTAGCATTAGTAACTACAGTATTCAAAATAAAGTGGTCTCTAGAGGGCTTTCTGGTGGCAGTTGCCAAAGGTTGCAGCCCTTATGAACACAGCTGTTTGTTAGAATCCCCCTTAGTGATCCCTGGGGAAGCTGGCCATGCACTGCAGCCTAACACTCCTAATTCTGCCTTTCGTTCTCTCACTGTTAGAATTTGGTCTAATGAAATCATCTTCAATAAAAGGTCTGCTTCACATGCAGCTGAGTTCTTTCCAAATGCCTCGGTACTACAGAGGGCTGGGGCATTGCCAGCAGTCCTCACTGCTCTTGTTTTTCCATAATTCCCAGAGTCCGTTTTGAATAAGATCCTCAAAAGTCAGTCTATAATTTTAAAAATTATTATTATTATGCAGTACTGGGGATTGAACCCAGGGCCTAGCGCATGCTAAGTAAGCACTCTACCATTGAACTTTGAACTCTGTCCCAGCCTTTCTTAAATTTTGAGACAGGATCTTGCTAAGTTTTTTAGGCTTGCCTCACATTTGTGATACTATTTCAGACTCCCAAGTAGCTGCGATTGTATACTTGTGTGCCACCATGGTCAACTAAAATTTTATTTATTTTTTCTTTCTTTTTAGCAGTGTTGGGGATTGAATCTAGGTAAGGCAAGTGCTTTACCACTGACCTATACTCCAGGCCCAGTCTATGAAACTTAAAAACCTAAAAGTCGTAAATGTTCATAGTATCAATTATGCTACAGTACTTATAAGGAAAGGTTTATATCATCTAGACTAGCTGCTCTGAAAAATTACTGAGGACCTCAAAGAGCTTTAGTTTATGTGGTTTATATTTACTAATATTTATCATATTAGAAGTTAAAACAAAATTTTAAATGTTTGTTATCTTATTTTAAAATAACAGTAAGTTGTAACAAATTATCTTAACATATCTTATTTTAAAATAATAGTAAGTTGTAACAAATTAGCCTAAATAATTGTATTTATATTTATTAAAATTGTATTTATATTTATTTGTAACATCAGAGCAAAAACTTACATTTTTGTAAATGTCTTTAATATTTTAAAGATAACTGGTTTCTCATCTCTGCTTTTACATTTAACTTGTTGTAATAAGCTGTTTTGGCCAAACTATTTGAAGAAAATCCTGCCTTACACAGATAATTGTTTGGAAGAGAGGAGTATTTTAATAGCTTTTTCTGGTCATTTTGACTATCCTTTGATACTGTACCCAAACTTGACAAGTGTTATTTTTTTTTTCCCATTAAGTTTATTGGTACATTTTCCGTATAAAATACAATTACATTCATCATTGGGATCCTGGACCTTTACATGAGTATCTTGGTTCCCATTTCCCTTGCCCTCCCTTCACCCCCTCCACCCTTCCCCACTTGCAAAGATCTTGCTTCCATTTTTTTTCCTTCCATCATATTTTCTCCTTTCCCTTTCCTCCCTTCCCCTACCCCTCCCAATTCCCCCGGTCTTCTAGACCTCCCCTTCCTGCTACACAATATCAGCCATACATTTAAAAAATTACAATATTAAGATCTAGAAGACATTACCACAGATTTTACAGAATTTAGAAGGATATAGAAAGCATATTACAAAAATCCTCCTTGAAACAAACCTGACAACTTCCAAGAAGTACCTTGGAAGACAAACCAATGAAACTAACTCTGGAGGAAATAAAAAATTTGAATAGCACCTATTAAAGAAAGTATATTCCTAGCTTGAAAACAGCAGGCTCCATAAACATTTTAACTGATAAATTTTATCAAACAATTAAAGCAGAAAAAAGAAGAAACACTTCTCCCCTCATTTTAGGAACTCAATGTTGTGCTAATCCTAAAACTGGATAAAGATAATAGAAGAAAAAAGTATGAACATAGATAGAAATTTGTTTAACAAAACAAAC
>NW_004624786.1:11122031-11165284 GCF_000247695.1 Heterocephalus glaber | reverse complement strand
ATCTTTGCTGTTATCTGAGTAATTATTTCTGATTTCATTTTTCCCAGATCCTCTTTTGTTGCCAGTTCAGAGAGTCCAGGTGGTTGAGGATCAGACCGTTCCATCTCGCTTCCCATTTGGGGTTGCTGTAGGTGATCCAGAAGTCTGTTTTTGAGACTTGTTTACGTGTCTTCTCATTTCCACGGGAGGGGGTGCTTCTGACGCCCACACGGCTCACCTTCTCTGCCCTAGGAGCTTGGGATGGCAGCAGGGGAGCTTTCTTTGGGTGCTGGGACCAGCTCACCTTCTGTGCCCTAGGAGCCTGGGATGGCAGCAGGGGAGCTTCCTTCCGGGTGCTGGGACCGGCTGAGCTTCTCTGCCCTAGGAGCCTGGGATGGAGGCGGGGAGCTTCCTTCTGGGAGCTGGGACCGGCTGAGCTTCTCTGCCCTAGGAGCCTGGGATGGAGGCGGGGAGCTTCCGGGTGCTGAGAGCGGCTGAGCCTCTCTGCCCTAGGAGCCTGGGATGGAGGCGGAGAGCTTCCTTCCAAGTGTTGTTTTTTAAAGATTAACTGCAATGTGGGATCTGAAACTATGTTAATGAGCTTTCTGTAACTTCTATACTCAGGAGAAAATGAATCTGAAAGGGCAAATAACATATGGTTCAGACCTTACGGTAGTCTGCTGAAGTCACGTAGCACACGTTATTTCTATTTTAAAGGTGAGGAAATTGAGTCCAGAAAAGTGCCCCTTAACAAACTCTGAGAGAGAAGTATTTGTGGTTCATAGTCAGAAGTTGGCTTTATGGGCTAAATTTAATTTGGGGGCTATATTTATTATTCAAAGATAAAGATCTGCTTAAATTCCCATATTGTTGCTGTATTCTGATTGTACCCAGACTGATAAATGCAAGGCTTTTGTTTTTTAATACTGTATTTTATGTTTTATTCTAGACTTATTCTGGACTCTTCTGTGTAGTCATAAATCCTTACAAGAACCTTCCAATTTACTCTGAGAATATCATTGAAATGTACAGAGGGAAGAAACGTCATGAGATGCCTCCACACATCTATGCTATATCTGAATCTGCCTACAGATGCATGCTTCAAGGTAATTGGAAATGCTAGAATGAAAAATATTCAGAATTTATTAAATCTTATTTAGGATTTTTTAATGTCTCAACCTAGCCTATAAAAGATTTTAATCTTTTTAAAAATTTTATTTTTCTTACTATAGAAAAATCATGAGTTCTTCAGATTAGAATAGACAATGTGGCCATATTCTGCTGGGAAGTATGTTTATTGTTTCATATCAATACTTTATATAAATTTTTATATTAAAGAGCATCTAGTTTTTATATACATTTGATCCCCACCACAAGCCAGTGTAGCTAACACTGTATTACATTAGTTTTAAAAACAAACAGGAGTGGACTGGGGATGTAACTTAGTGGTAGACCACTTGGCTAACATATGTGAGGGACTGGGTTCCATCCCTAGCACTGTACAAAAAACAAAAGCATCAAGCAGAATAATAGGAAAGGTGCATGGTTCATTGGCCAAAGAAAAATTAGTATTTTTTGTGATTTAAATTTGCATAAAAGGGATAACAAAAAACAAAAGTTAAAAAACATTGAGTTGGTTGATTGCTTTCCTTTGGATCAGAATGAAGTGCTCGCTTTGGCAGCACATATACTAAAATTGGATCAGAATGAAATAAAAGTCTAAAGAGTCCTTCACTTGAGTCATTGCTTTACACACAGTGGTTTATGGGGAGATGTTTTTGTAAGCTAAAATGCCTTGTATGGGAGAAGAAATTGGAAACATGCCCTCCTTCACTTATTGAAGCCACAGTCTCGTCTAAAAAAATATACTGTCACATTTGAAATTAGTGACCTTCTGCTCCTTAAAGTATGATAGAGAAAGGGAGATCCCAGAAGGCTAAGAACAGGCTGCCATGCATCTTTCTAATTTTTAAAGTGGAGATAATACCCCAGACCTCTGAGCTTAATGTATGTGCCAGGAAAGATTCTAGAATCTGTTAAGAGAACAGTCTTTAAAACATGAATATATTCACCACATTAGTGTAGGCTTCTTAGGAAAAGGAAACACAGTAGACGTTGTTAGCAGGCTGTTAGGACCTGTCATGGCACCCTGCCATCTCTTATGTTAGCCACAGGCCATGTGCTGAGAAGTTGCGTTAGAGGTACCAGTGAATGACTGAGGTTGGTGAGGTTTTGCCAGGATGTACACCAGAGGGCATGTATGCTCTTCAACACTTTTATCAGTATAACTGTACTTGAAGAAGTAGGGTGCATACCTGTAAAGGCTGTGGGTGACATGAAACTGATAGGGCTCATAAATACATTTGATGAAAGTACAATTTTTAAATCTTTGGATGGGATGAATGGGGAATTGAATCTAACATAATAGTTAACAGGGATAAATGTGATATCCCATTACTGGGTTACCAAACCAGCTGTGTGAATTCAGAATGAGGAAGATGTAGCCTATGAGCATATTATTATTATTAATATCATCATTGTTAGTGTTAGAACCTTAATGAACATTTATTGAAAATTACTGTGAGCCAGGCATAGGAATGCATACTATGTGTATTTATTTGTATTATTTATGCATACTGACAACCCTATCAAATAAATAAAATTATTATCTCTATTAATTAAAAATGCAACCAAAAGAGGTCTTAATTTTTTCTTATGTTTTAATTATAAGGAATGCTGTACTGGTAAAATACAGAGCTGCATAATGCATGGTAGTTGCTCAACAAGTATTTGTTGAATTCTTGACATAAACTTCATTACGAAAAAATCACATACTTAGTAAAAGCACAGAATGGTGGAATTGACACAATTAGAAACTAAAGTACTGTGTCAGAACACTAGCACACAGAACGAAAAGAAACTGATGGAACTTAAGAGTTTGTAGGAAACATAGAGTGCAGATATAGACTCTTTCATTTCCATCAAAGAAATGATGGTTTTGAAAAAGCTCACCTAGGGTGAAGAAAGACTTGGGTCATCAGATTGAAAAGTACCATGCAGGACTATTAAAAGGAAGAGACACACACCTAGTCTTCAACAGTTTGGCAGATAGGTCAGAATTACATGATCTCCATGGAAAGGGAATCATTAGCATCAGACTTCTCATTAGCAGTACTGTGTTTAGAAACTGAATGCAGTAACATTGAATCCCCCATAATTATCTGAGGTCACCTAGACCCCACAATCCAGAGCCACCACCATGTGGCTTGCTCTTGACATCTTACCATGACCTCCACCCTAGCCATCTTCCTTTTGGTAGCAGGCAGCCAGAACTGCTACTAACCTCTGGTAACCTAGACACAGAACAAAAAATAACTCCAGGAGCCACCATGAATATTTAAGACCTGAGATTCTACCGTCTTCCTGCAGTCTTAGAATGAAAGTCAACGCCTCTGTTCTCTTTTGTTTCCTGGTCTCAGTTGTGTTTCCATCATACCATGTGCTTTTTCATTTTTGCCTTAGGGTAACTACCACTCTTTGATGTACAAACTGCCCTATAGATTCATTGGATGAATTTCTTTTTCTCCAGGCTTTTACTGAAACTTGGCTTTCCCCTTAGTAAGGGATTTGAGCCCACTCAGTGAAGATTGCATCATCCCCCAAATCATCCTGGGATATGCGGTGTGACCTTGCTTGCCCTGCAGCTGCTAAACCTTCACCCCTTTGCTTCGGTAGAGGAGCGGTATCCCCTTCACCTGCACTCATCAATTTTTAGCAGCCTGCTTTCTGGTTCCTCTCCTCACTCCTTGATGCCTCTGGCCTCTAACACATCATTTTCTCTCTGCCTCAAGATTTGCTATGACCAGCTAAATGGATGCATATTGAGGCCATACTCTTAAGTGAAATAAATAGGACACGTGTAAATACCGAATAGTTTCTCTAGTGTGAGAAACTGAAAGTGTAAATAAGGATTAAAACGATTAAAACAAATAATTGATAATTTGAATTAGGAAGAAAAGGTCCAAAGGGGTAGGGGAAGTGGGAGGGGAAGGGGAAAGGAAAGTAGAGAAAGGAAAAATTATGAGAAAAGAAAAAAATGGAAACGGAATCTATGTAAATAGGGAAGGGCGCACAGGTAATGGGGAAAAAAATCAGAACCAAGATACATCATGTACAGATACAACCACCCAATGATAAATGTAAATGTATACCTAAAATGTACTAATAAAAGAATTTAAGCAAAAAAAAAAAAGATTTGCCATAACCCTGTGTTGCGTCCTAGTTTTTCATGAACAATCCAGTGTCTGGATGTTACTTATGCCACTAGTTTATATAGTCCCATAAATATTGCTATCTTTTGAAATTACCTGATTTTTCAAATACTATTTCAGAAATTCTGTGACAGTGTCCTCCCATATTTGTTGTCTAATCCAGAAGTTTCCTGAAGTGTTCTTTGCCTCCATGTGGATCCCCAGTCTATTGGTTGTTTTACTTTCCCTATATATATTAACAATGCCCCTTTCACTTTCTTCTACATTTAGTTTAGAGTCATGATCTTATTTCAGCATCCTTCTGTCCTTATCCTGTTCTTTTTTTGCTCCTTTGGCAAAGTGTTCATGCTGGGTGAATTAAGGTGTTCGTCTTCTTTAGTGCCTTTATTTGGGATGCTGATGCTTCTGGAGTTAGTTCACAAGCTGAACAGATTGATACTGCTGTGATTTCATAACCATAAGCCCTGATACTGCTCTTAACATGACTTGCCAGTCCTACCTTGTTTTTCTAGTGGGATAATTGTTTCACTGTCCATAATGACAACTCCAGATCTCTTCATGCTTCAGATCTCTGGGTTCCTACATGGTTCTCTGCTCCCCAGCTGGTAGTTTCTCATTCCACAGAGAAATTAGAAGCCATTAGAGAGGAACTTGCCCCGCTTCTTGAGCCAGATTTATAGAGCATCCACTCTTGTATCCACTCCTGTCCGAGGCCAGACTTCCCAGTTCCTTCATTGCTGATATTGATCACATCTCTTTCAGTCTTTCAGGATTCTCAGTGTTGATTATTCTGAGATGTGACTGTATCTTCTACCTTTTTATTTATAGGCTTCTAACATTGGCATTAAATTTACTAGTCTTTCCCATTGCCTCAAAAAAGAACGTGCTCTTTCCTTTAACATTCAGGTTTTTGAAACAGGGTGTATAGGTATGTAGGCAAATATGGTTGATGTTAAGAGCTTATGAAAATGCTCTCAGGGAGGTTTTAGCTGAGAGTGAGGAGGAGGGAGGGGAGATTAGAGGTAGAAATAGTGTGACATGGTCATCTAGGAGAGACAGGTGATACTTGGTTATGTACCACTATCATTGCGCCAAATATCTAAACCAGTAGCTATTAGAAATACAAGGAGAATGTGAACCACCGTAACAGGAGAAAAAAAGATTATAAATGGAGACTTAACATGCTTTTCTCAGAATTTGACACATTAAGGTGGGGGGATATAAAAATGCAATTTAACACAATTTAGGAAGTTTTAATTGAAAGATGTGCATATAGTACTGCTGCCCATCAAGCAGAGAACACATTTGCAAAGTTGGCATAAATTCTGTAGTATACCAGTGAAAAATCTCAGTTCCTATAAGAAAACAATCATAGGCTACATTCTCTGACCATAGTGTAGTGTAGTAAGATATAATATTAACAATGAAAAGATTTCCAACTGGGTTAGTTTTTATGGTAGTGTGTTTGTTGGGTACTTTCTGGTTTTGCTATTAGTCATTAAGCTATATGGCTTTTTTGGTGAAAGAGGAAATAAAAACGTAATATATTCTTTAGAAATTAACAAATCAGATATAAACATATATCGGTTATGGCAAGTCACATTAAGAAACAATTCATACTTACAGTGTTTTTATTAGTAAACAGAAATTTGTAGAGGAGTTAGGCCTTTTACTCAGCAAGATAGTTAAAAGGCAACTTTATGATAATTTACAAGCTTTTCTGTGTGTCACTTCCCAATAAAATCAACTAAAACAATAGGAAAAATGGATAGTTATTAATGGGTTGGGACAAAGTACATTCTTTCATAGAACTATTCAGTACAACTAACACCTTGTTCCCTGAAAATACCATAAAATAAACAAATATTTGGCAAATATGACCAGGTAAAGAGAAATCTTAGGAATGATAATGGTTATACAACACCACAAACAAAGATAAATAAACTAAACCAGAAGAGAGCCAATGGGGGAATCTGAAGAAATTGTCTAAAATTTATCTTTGTATCTTGAAGATACAAAGCCCAAACAATTTTGGAGGTAATGTTTGTCAGATCTTAACTACTAGGTGATTCCTATGTTATCTAAATGGATTTAAGCCACTAACAGTGCAGAATAATCTGTATAACCTCAAAATTACAATTTGTCAGTGAAATTTAAACAGCTTAAATTATTTTTTACTTTTTTATTAAATATGTGAAGATAGTTAAAACAACAAATACACAGTAGGATAAAGCTTATTATGTGATTGAAAAAACAGGAAATATCTGTTCTACCCTTCCCACCCTGGATTCCTTGTTTAGAGGAAAGTACAATTTATCTACATATGTGTACATATTTGTAAGTAACAAGCCTATGCCATTTTTCTTTCATTTTTATTTCTGTCATTATCTGTATAAATGAATTTTAACTCACTTAACCTTCTGATAGAAATTAAATCACTTGATTTGGATTTTAGTAGTCAATATTTAAATAATTTGTCCTATGATTGCATTTCCTTTTGTATATAATTTGCTATTTTTCCTAAGGCTAGCAGTTCTCCTATTTTGAGAACAGGGCAGTTTTGTGATTGCCTGCATTAATCTGACAATACTATGCATCTTCTTCTAATACATAGAAATCATTACGTAATGTCCTCTGTCTTTCACCCTTGGAGACACACCTGCAACCCTCTGTCCACAAGTCTGGGCTTGTTGCTCCTTGGGCTTGCCTTCTCCTACACTCTAGAGATTCCTTTTGCTTCTTTCTTTCACTCTGGCTGTATTTCTTAATGGACAGATTGGATATGCTTGGAATTTAACCTTGAGTACTTTCTGACACACACTGGAAACAACCAGTCACTCTATAGTGATGTAAAGGATGCCTCCTCTGTGTAGTAAATGCTGAGCAGCTGTATTGAAAGATGTCTGACATACTGAATGCTCCCCTAGTGTAATAGGGACACATACTGTGCTCTTTTTTTTTTTTCTTTTTCCTGTACCAGGGATTAAACTCAGGACCTTGCGCTTAGGAGGTAGGCACAGAGCCACTGAGCTAAATTCCCGACCCACTACACTCATTTTTAAGAATAAGCATTTTAAGAATAGGATTGAGAGCTGAGCATGGCAGCATATGCCTATAATCCCAGCACTTGGAGGCTGAGGCAGGAGAATCACCACAAGTTCAAGATCAACCTGAGCTACATAGTGAGACCCTGTCTCAAAAAAAAAAATAGGATTGGTATGAATCAAAATGTGAACCTTGACAAGTAAAGGTTGATGGGGGAGGATGAAAAAGGATTATGTGCCATATGTGTATGTATCAACTCCCCACAATGAATCTGTTCATTATGTATCTCAAACATATACTAATAAAAAACTTTTAAAAAATTGTTTGAAATGAGGTGTAAGTTTTCTACATTAGGAGAAATAAAAACAAGGAAAATAAGCCATCCCGCTATTGAAACACCAAGAAATATTTTCGAAAGTCTGAAAACGTGTGACACCATATGTAACATTTATAACAATAAATATTAATACCTTTAACATCCTGTAAGAGACAGCCTAATACAATCATATGTCATTTACAAAAAAGACAACTCAAAATAACGAAATAATAAAAGTTTAAGGCAGGGCTGAGGATTTAGCCTATAGTTTCTGCCGTCCCCCTTGCTAGCGCAAGGTCCTGAGTTCGATCCCCAGTACCCTCCAAAACAAAAAAAGTTTAAGGATGGGCAGATACCATAGCCAATTCTATACAAAAAGAAAGCACCCAACTAAAGTAAACTTAAAAACAGAAACAGGAACAAAGAGCATCATTTTATGTCAGGAAAATGAATATTTCATAATGAATTGTAGTTTCCTTGGTTCTGTGTATGGAATCATCCACTGTGGAAATACAAGACAAAAGGCAAGATCACTCATCCTGTAAAATTCTAAGATATAGTAAAACCCTTCCAGTGACATTTTTGTCTCATTGGACGGACAAAAAGTAAAAACAGTATCAAGTAGTGATAAATGCTATGAAGAAAACTAAGAAATGAGGTCATGCAGGGTGTAAAGATTAGAGAAGGAATAAAACTGATTTCATAGGGTGATTAGTTAAAAGTATAAAAATCAGTAGCTTTCTTATGTATTGCCAGTTACTATAACCAAAAATAAATAAATGCTAGGAATAAATACTATAGTTTTGCCCTTTCCAGAATGTCATAATCATCCACAATTCAGCCTTTTGAGTGTGACTTCTCTCATTCGCGTTCTGCATTGAGATCATTTACCAGTAGTTCTCTCCTTTCTGGCCCTAAATAGTGTTTCATTGTATGCATGTTACATGGTTTGTTCATCTTTCACCATCTGAGAAGATTGTTTCCAAGTTTTAGTAATAGGTTAAATTATGTGAGTAAAGTTTTCATTTCACCTGAGTCAATTGTAGGCATAGGATTGTTGGATCACACAGTAGGTATATGCTTGACTTTGTAAGAAATTCCCAAACTGTTTTCCAAAGCAGCTTTGTTAGTTGACATTCCTACCAGCAACAGATGAGCTCTAGTTTTTCTGAATCTTTATCAGTATTTGGTATTGTCAGTTAAATTGTTGCCTTTCTAACAGGTCTGTTATGGTTTCTCATTGTGTTTTTAAGTTGCATTTCTCTTATGCATCTTTGATATACTTACTTGACATTTCTATATCATAGGTGTTATCAAAATCTTGACCTTTTTAAATTTGGATAGTTTATTTTCTTATTGTTTAGTTTTGAAAACTGTCCTTGCCAGTTACACATCCTGTATTAGATAAGTAATTTGCAGTTTTTTCCTTCCAATTATACACATTTTGAATTAATTTTTCAAGGTATGGATTGAGGTTCGTTTGTTCTGCATGTGGCTATCAAATTGTCATAGCACTGCTTGTTGAAAACACTATTTGTTTCTCCAATAAATTACCTTTGTACCTTTGTTGAATATCACCAAAGCCTGTTGTGGGATTCTCTATTTTTTTAATCCATATGTTTATCTTTTCATCAGTATCTTACTGACTTGATTAATTGTAGCTTCATAATAAATCTTGAAATCAAATAGTGAGTCTTCCATCATTGTTCTTTTAAAAATTGTTTTGTCTCTTCTAATTCCTTTGGTTTTCCACATATATAAATTTTAAAGTCAGTTTATCAGTTTCTTCCCTCCCTCCCAAAATCCTGCTGACATTTTGATTAGATTGCATTAAATCTGTAAGTCATTTGTTTGGTGCAGAATTAACAATATTCAGTCTTCCAATTCATAAGCAGTTTTTTTATTAGTGTTTGTAATTTTTAGCACACTTCTCTTACACACATTTTTTTAGACAAATATTTGAGTGTGGCTAAACATTTCATATTTTTTAGTTTTAAGTGAAACTTTTGAAGTTTTAATTTCCAATTATCACTTTATATATAGAAGTAGGATTTGAAAAATATATTAACTTTTTTTGTGGGGGGGGTACAGGGATCAAACTCAGGACCTTGCAATTGCAAGGCAGGCAGCGGCACCATTGAGCTAAATCCCCAGCCCCTTTATATTAACTGTTTTTATATTAACTTTTTAATGTCTGTGTTAAACTAATTTATTCTGGGAGATTGATTTTCCTTTAAATTCTTTCAAATTTTCTGTCAAGACAATTATTCCTTCTTGAAGAGAGAGTTGTTATTTACACCTTCCAAATTTATGCCTTTTTTTTCTTGCTTTGCAGTGTTAAATAAAAATGATAAGAACAGACATCTCTGTCTTGTTCCTGGTCTTAGAGATACATTATAGACAGCTAAGTTAGGTAAAAATATTATAGGCAGATAGGGCTGGGCCTTTGAGAGAGTCAATACAAAAGATAAAAACACATTACAACTGTAGCCAGAGGCACATCAGTTGGAGGCCAGGCCTCAAGATAAAAACAAAATGACCAGGCCTACATACTTCCCCAAGATATGTTGTATTGGCATTATCATTTAATTGTAGAAACTGTCTGATTTCTTCTTTAATTTCATCTGTGACCCATTGGTTGTTCAGGAGGGTGTTGTTTAATTTCCAAGTGTTTATGAAGTTCTTGTGGCTTCTTTCGCCATTGATTTCCAATTTTATTGTACTATGATCTGAAAATATGCATAGGATAATTTCATTTCTTTTGATTTACTTAAGCATGTTCTATGAGCTAGTATGTGGTCTGTTTTGGAGAATGTCCCATGTGCAGCTAAGAAGAATGTGTATTCTAATGTTGTGGGATAGAATATTGTGTAGACATTTACTAAATCCATTTGTTCAAAAGTTTAGTTCAGGGCTGGGCATTTAGCTCAGTGGTTCCGCTGCCTGCCTCACAAGCTCCAGGTCCCCGGTACCAAAAAAAAAAGCTTGGTTCAGTTCTGACATTTCTTTGTTGATTTTTCATCTGGTTGATCTGTCTATTTGTGATAGTGGGGTATTGAGGTCCACCATTACAATTGTATTAGTACTCATTTGATTTTTCATGTCTATTAATATTTGTTTTATATAATTGAGTGCACTGCTCTTTGCTGCACATGATTGTTATCTCTTCCTCTCAGATTGATTGTTCCCTTTACAAGGATATAGTGACCTTCTTTGTCTCTCTTAGTCCTGACTTGAAGTCTATTTTGTCTACAAATAGAATAGCTCCCCTTGCTTTTTTCTGGGTTCCTGTCACATGCAATATTGTTTTCCATCCTTTGACTTTCGGTCTGTGAATTTCTTTTTGAATAAAATGGGTTTCTTATATGCAGCATATTGTTGGATCTTGCTTCTTGATCCATTCTGCCAGTCTGTTTCTTTTGATTGGTGAATTGAGACCATTAACAATGATTGTTATAGCTGAATGTATTGACTTATCCCTGTCATGTTATTTTCCTGTTGTTGGCTCTTTCTTTCCTCCTAATTTCTTGCCTTTCCTGGTGGATTCATTCTCTTGGGGTTCATGGAGTTGTAATCCTTGTCATCTCTAGAACTTACAGCCTATTTCTCACTGGAGAGGAAAACTCGTCATCTGGCTTTGCGGAGAAGGCGCCACCTTACACTTGTAGTACATTATCTCTACCATGTGCTAGGATATCACACTTAAAAGGACAAAAAAATGTAAAATACTTGAATGAGCTTGTATTATAACATTAATATTATTGAGAGTATCTACTTCCCAGGCTGAAGTGATTCATTCATTATTCTAGTCCTGCTTTAGTCCTTTGTAATTTGTAGTAATTATGCTTTTCTTTTTAATACAAAAAAGTGTGTATAAAAAAAAATCCTTGTCATCTCTTTCTAGAATATCCTTCAGAATACTTTCGAATGCTAGTTTTGTGTTCATAAATTTCTTCAGGTGTTCTTTGTCATGGAAGAATCTTACTTCTCTATCAATTTTAAAAGATAGCTTTGCAGGGTACATCAATCTGGATTGGACGTTGTTTTCCTTTAGGGCTTGAAATACTTCACTCCAAGCTATTCTTGACTTGAAGGTTTGTGTTGAGAAGTCTGCTGTGATTCTGATGGGCTTTCCTTTATAGGTGATTTTGTTTTTTTCTCTAACAATTTTTAATATTTTATTCTTGTGTTGAATTTCTGGAATCTTCACTATTATATGCCTTGAAGATTTTTTTTTTTTTGATCATGGCTAATTGGAGTTCTATGTGCCCCACTTACCTGCATGACAAATTCTTTTTCCCTGTTTGGGATGTTTTCTGCCATTATTTCTGTGAACAGGGTTTTTTTTAATGTCATTTGTGCTGTCTCCTGCTTCTTCATTGACTCCCATCAATCTTAGGTTATTCTTCTTTGCATCATCTGCAGCTGCTGGATTGATTTCTCATGGTCCCTTGTTCTTTTGGTTTTTTTGGTACCAGGGATTGAACTTGGGACCTTGCACTTGTGAGGCAGGCAGCGGAATCATTGAGCTAAATCCCTGGCCCCTCCCTTGTTATCTTTGAAGAAATCTTTCTTTTTATGATCTCTAACCACAATCCTGTCTTCTATATCTGATATTCTGTCCTCACATTGGCTCATTCTGCTGTGTATACTTTCAATGGAATTTTTAATCTCCTAGATCTGTTTGAATCTGTTTTATGGGTTCCATTTCTTTCCTATGCTGGGTGTTCATGGTTTCCATCATTTTCCTGAGTTCTTTTATTTTTTTATTTTTATATGCTTTAGAGTTACTAAGCATGTCTTTCATTTTGGTCACCATCTCTGTAAGTATCTGAGAAATTATTCCTGATGTGAATTTTTCTAGAGCCTTGTTTACCTGTTTTGTTACTTCTGTTACCATTTCAGAGAGTCCAGGTGGGTGGCTTTCATATTATTCCACCTCATTGCCTCCTGAGTTTGCTTTTAGTAAGCTGAAAGTCTAGGGGGTTGCATCTTGTTTAAATGTCTTATCATTTTCCTTTTATTTTTTATTTTTTAGGGCCAGGGATTTAGCTCAGTGGTTCTGCCACCTGCCTCACAAGCACAAGGTCCTGAGTTCAATCCCCAGTACCAAAAAAAAAAAAATCCCTGTTTTTTAGTTTAATTCCTGGTTGATGATTGTAGATTGCATATGGCAAGTAGATTTATTACCAGTATTCAGAACCCTTAGGAAATGACTACTTCTTAGAGGTGTCTTCCAGGTGCAGCTGGCTTTTGGGTTTTGAGTCTGTTGCAAGATCCTGCCACTTCAATTTATTGGGTATGGGAAGTTTCTACCTACTTGGACCAGCTCCTGGTTCTTTGGCACTGGCCTATAGTATTTTTTAAGACCCTTGGGCAATCTCAGTCTTGGTGTACCAGGAAGAACAAGCAATTAGCACAATTATGTCACCTTGGCTAAAGTAGTACAATCAGCAATAACAATAGCTTCAAACACAGCCTAAAAATGACAAACTGTAGTAACGAGATTTGCCACCTTTAACCATCTAAACTAGATTTATGGTTATATAACTAAATCTACAATGAGCCAGAAAATTGTGTGCAATAATTAGGCCCTCAATATGGCAATTTTACTTGAAGGGGAGAAGATTTAGAAGGGGTTGAGGGGGGTAAATAGAGAACTAGAAGAACAGTTTAGAAGCAGGGCTGAAGGACAAAGGATCATACAAACTTTGGGAAACTGGGGAAGACAAGAGGGAAAGACAGAAGGAAGAAGTAACAACAGAACAGGACAACCACCACAAAAACCTAGAAACCATGTTCACACTCATGTAAAAACAAGAACAAATAATCCAGAAAAATAAAACAGAACAAAAAAAAAAAAAAGGGCTGGGGATTTAGCTCGATGGTGCTGCTGCCTGCCTCACAAGCGCAAGGTCCCAAGTTTGATCCCCGGTACCAAAAAAAAAAAAAAAAAGAAGGGGGAAAAAAGGTCCAATTCAAGGTATGTCTCTGCTGTTACTGGTAGACAACATAAGCAGAGTCCAGATCTGAGTTATTTAATCCTAGCAAGCCAGCCTTTGGTTTATGGTGGGGTAGTAGATAATCCCAGCAAGCCTGGACCTTTAGTTTTGCTATGAGGCTGGAACCAGATTTGCTGAGTCTGCCACAGTCCATGTGCTTCCTGCCTGCTTGAACTCCGATGCCTGACCTCCTGCGGACTTGAATTTAGCCCCTTCACCGTGACACTGGGAACCACTAGATGGAGCTGGCCTGTAGCTGTTCTGAGTTGCGAGCTCAATTGGCCACTCTCCAAGATGGCTACCGGCCAGCTGCTCTCTCGTGGATGATGTCTGAGCCCAAATAACTTACCAGCCACTGCAGTCCACTGCATCCACTGCTCTATTCCACTGGTGCTTTTACCATGTGTCTTCAAATTTGACCTGCGCTTCCCATGCTGTGTGTCTGGACTCTGGGACAAAGTGCTGCCTGGCACCTCCCTCTTTTTCGTTGAAGCCTCTCTCTTGGTTCTCCCCGTGGACTTCAGCTCTTGCTACAGATCCTTCCTGCTCCCAGGGACCCATGTTCCTCCTTCTCACACTGCTGTATTCCAATGTCAGGACACCAAATCCTGGAGAGGTTCTTTGCTGCTTACCACTCCACCATCTTCCTGGAAATTGATACTTCCGCAAAGGATGAGATAAGTAGTAACACTTGGTCTAATGAAGTCTAGATAGACATCAGTCACCTCAGTAGGTGATCAAGACCCTCAGACCCATCCCCTTCCTAGAAAGTTCTTTGTTCTTTCCATATACACTTGCTGCATGACCTGTTTCTCCATTGGATCACTGTTACCTAAGCCACTGTACTTATAGCCTTATTGATTGGTTATAGCTTTAATCCACATTGTACCCACATAGTTGTGTTTTATAAAACTTCCCCTGAAAAGTGGGGTCCAGGCAACCCATTCAGGATCCCTCCTGCCTCTCAGGAGCTGTATCTCTCAATAAATACTTCTTACTCTTAACCTCCATTGTTCCTTAGAAATCATTCTTTGATTTTGGAGAGTATAAACTCAGTATATCTGACATCTAACAGGTTGAGAGTTAAAATATTTCCTCTATATCATTCTTAGAGGTCCAATATCATTCCTATATTTTGGAGGTTCCACTGAGATAATTGAAAGGAGGTAAGAATTTGCTTTTGTTTCATGGATTCTGGATTGTGAGTTGCTTAGGTAATCAAAAAAAATTACCATCCTTGTTTGTCAATTGCTTACACCTTAAATTCCTTATCTTCTTTATGCATTGTTTTTGTTAAAATGGTGATAAATTTAAATTGAGAATATGGAAAGATCATGATGGGACATTTTACATTTGCAAGCAAGGTCTTGTATTCCTGTTTTATATTTGCTGCATTTGGACTTACTAATTGTTCTTTACTTGACTTATTTGACCTGTTTGACTGCTGTGGTTTGTTATCTTAGGGCTTAAAAAAAGTAATGTTAGAGTGCCCCCTAGCAGACTTTGATGCTAACTAAAATGTGAATTTATGAAATGCTATAAAATGGGTCTTTTCATGAAATCTAATTCAAATTTAGAAAATATACATGCCTATTAATAAACCACAAGACTCCAGGCACTAAAAGGCAATAGGCCAGTGGCTGTTCTTAAGAATTAGAGGACAGGTTTCACTGGGTCAGACTGGCCTCAATCCCCCTCTGCACTCCAGAGGGAATATCAAGCCTGTTCTGCCTCAGTTTTCTTTCTGGACTGATCTTCTGCTGGTGAGTAGGCAGTCTTAGCTCTTGAGATTCCCCATTCTTGCCTTTCCAGGCTGAGAATGATTACTCATGGGCAAGTTATCTCAATAACTCACTGTGAACATAAGAAAAAAAGACTTAAACATGTCACCTCGGGAGATGCCTTGAGGATATAGAAATCAAGTAAAATTAAGGGGATGCCAATTCTTCCTCTTGTTTCAGATGGGAGACTCAATGCCAACATCTCTTACTCCTTTAAAATGTATTCTTAAGCACTAGAGAATGTTCAACCCTTACATGTTTAAAAAAAAGGAGCCATTTAATATTTTTCTGCACCCACACATGGCCTCCCTATCCCCTAGAGCCAAAATATAATGTAGAGAAATATTTAGTATGATATTATTTCACAACTAGAATTATACTATAAGAAAGAAGAAAAATGGTCAAAATTACCTTATGTTCAGACTTTTTTTGCATTAGGAGATAAACCTTATTTGTGTTCAAAATATAAATATAAGCCACAGAGAATAACTGGCCATACCCGTGTTCATGTCTTTTTCTCTTAGTGACCTCACAGATCAAACAAGATCTAAGAAAGTTTTTAGCTGACCCTGATAAATACCTTGAGATCTTTAAAAGACTTACTCAAACCTATAAACTAGACTAGAAAGATACAGTGTTACTTTGAAATCAAACATTGACTTCTAATGAGAGACAAGCAGCATTACAAACTGCTATTACATTTAAAGATAAATATTACATTAATTTTAAAGGTCAGAAGACGGGCAGGCAGGGGCACAGCCAATTCCTACTAAAGCACAAGCAGTCCCTATACAAGAGCCCTACTGCCTGCCAACCAGACAGGAGATTGAAATAAGAGACATTTTCAGACATATATTCTTAAAGGTTTAATAAGGATAAAAACTAAGCCCTCCAGTTATTTTAAATTGTCAACTATTCATCAGGAAAAAGATAAGAACCCCTCTGCCTTCTTAGATCGTTTACAAAGGCATTGGTAAAACATACATCCCTAGCTCCTAATTCAATAGAAGGACAGATTATTCTTAAAGACAAATTCATTACCCAGTCAGCCCTAGATATTAGGAAAAAGCTGCAAAAAATGGCTTTTGCTCCAGGTACCTCATTTTATACTCAAGGCCAGGAAGAGGCAAAGGGGAGGAAAAAAAGAGACCAAGAAAATATGTCTGCCTTTGTTATGGGCTTAAAAGAAATAGACCCTAAGTCTGATTCTTGGGGCTCCAGAAAGAGCTCAGTGACTAAACTCACTTGCTACTGCTGAGGAAAGCCAGGCTACCTTAAGAGGGACTGCCAGTAGAGGCCTCCTGGGCTATGCCCTGATTGCAAAGGTGACCACTGGAAGTCAGACTGCCCTCTGAGGCAGAAGCCCCAGAACTCAGACCTATCTTGCCAGCTGATCCAGCAAGACTAAAAGGCCCCATAGCACTCTCTGCCTTTTCCCTCTGGCTAGACTGTCATCTCTACAGAGGAGCCCAGGGTAACCATGACTATAGTGGAAAAAGAAATCAGCCTATTTCTGGACAGTGGTGTGTGTCTCTTGCTCCTTCATTTGAATCATGGCCTTCCTTCCATCTGTCATACCTCCATAGAGTCACTAGAGAGGAAATAACTCACTATTTCCTACTACCCTTAGGCTCCAACTGGGATAGCTTTCTCTTCACCCATTTCTTTTTAATTATGCCTAAAAGTTCAGTTCCCCTCCTGGGGAGAGATATCTTACCTTGCTTAAATACTATAATATACATACATTCAAGTCAAGTATGTTCCCTCCCCCTCATGGAGACAAAAATAAATCCTAAAGTATGGGCAACTAAAGGTAAAATAGGTAGAACAATACAGTGAGCTCTGCCAAAAAAACAATCCTTAACCGGACCATAGCCCCTCCAGGTATATAGAGATATGGTAAATACCCTAGAGAAGATTGGCAGCTTGATTTTACTCATCTGCCAAAGAGTAAGGACCTCCGATACCTATTGATCTGGGTAGATGTTTCCCAAACTGGGTTGGGTCCTTTCCTTATAAAACAGAAAAAGCACAAAAGTTAATAAAGGTTTTTATCTCAAAAATCATCCCAGATTTAGACTTCCTAAAGGCTTACAGAGTAATAATAGGCCTTTTAAACTCACAGTCACACAGGGTGTCTCTCAGGCACTAGATATTCTCTGTCACCTTCATTGTACATAAAGGCCACAATTATCAAGAAAGATTTTTTTTTTAAATGAGACCCTAAAGAGACATCTTTGCAAAATGGCTCAGGAAACCCACCTACAGTGGCCTCACAGCCATTAGCTTTTATCAAAGTAAGAAATACATCTCAAATTCTAGGCCCCAGTCCATTTTAACTGCTTTTATGGGTACGCTTTTCTCACTTTCGATAGAGCAACATGATTTACAAAAGATGTCACTTCACTAGCTAAATTCCAGCAGACTCTTCAACAGCTAACAAAAGCTCAGCCTAAAGAAAAGAGAAATATCATATTCTAACCTGGAGATTTAATACTGTAAAGTCTCTTCTCTCATCATCTGCTTCCCTAGGACCAACTTGGAAAGGACCATACAATGTGATCCTGTCAACTCCATCTGCTATCAAGGTAGCAGGCCTAGATTCCTAGGTACACCACATTCATCTCAAGCCCTGGAAACCAGAGACTATCACTGAGTGTAATCAACCACCCTGATACTGCCGTGAACCCATAAAAGACTTAAAATTCTTATTCAAAGACAAAACAAAGTCCGCAGATAATCTAAGATACTACTCTTAGTGCTTTTACTAATTACCACTTTTAAAAAATAAAATTCCTTTCTAATATGGGTGTATTCTAGTAAGAATATGCAGAATTGTTACAACAGGCATCTTGCTAGTTATGTGGCCTGCTTCCCTTGTCAAGTACATCAGGGCTTTCTTGGTGGGTATCCCCACTTCAAGGAGACAATTAAAATAAATTACAAGACTACATTGATGAGAAACAAAAAAGTTTAGTGGTTCATAGTTTAGGCCACCATTACAAGGTAACTGAGTGGCCTATAAACTCCATCCTTAATGATTCTGGACATAATCAAATGTTTTCTAAAAATGCCACCAAAGTCTTTGTCCAAGCACTAGTAAAACCCCTATTAAATAAAGATGACAGTCCTATCATGAAAGCCAACAATCATAGGTATCAAGATGGCTATTTAAAAAAAAAAAAAAAAAGATGTCTACTTTCAAATATGAAATGATTATATGTGGTTAACTCCAAGTATAAAACAACTTAATAAAAATGCCCCTTTATGTTGAGAACAAAGAAATGACTCCTATTTTCATTGGCCTAACTCTACTAAATACTTGAGATAGACACCCCTCAAACAGTGTATACACACTGCAACTTTACAGGACAAAGACTGGTTTACAACAGACTGGTTTAATCACCCTAGAATTAGATGGGAAGCCCCAATGAGACTCATTGATCCTATGAAACCAATTTGTGGCCCTGGCTACTTCCTAGTAGATGCATGGTGAGATTTGCATGGTTACAGGACAAGACTGTCACAAATATCAATAAACCTGCAAACTTACCCTGTCTATGACATTGATGGTCTCAAAGTGTGTTTCACTGGTATGAGCATTTGGCTTCTATTTTTATCCTTTCCCTAAAATTAGAGGATGTCATATAACACATTGAGGCCTTGACTGACTATACTCAATGGGCCTTGAACAACACCTTGACTGGTCCCTCTCTCCTAAATAAAGAAATAAGATTAATGAGAGAAGCCATACTCCAAAATTAGATGGCATTAGACATCCTAACAACAGCACAAGGGAGTACTTGTGCAATTATAAAAGCTAAATATTGTGTATACATTCCTGATAGTTCTGCTAATCTTTTTTTTAAAGAATATATTTTGAGGACTCACATTACCACCTGGTTTCAAGCCTTATAACAGAGCTATAGTAATCAAGATAATAGATATTTATATGTATGCATCTGCTAATATCTTGATGGTTGTTCAAGATATTAAAGTCCAGGTTATTGCCATGTCAGATTCTGAAATTCTCTGGACCTTCTCCTTACCCTCTTTGTGAGAGGCTATTACTGCTTTTCCTGGTGAAAACATTTGTTGATTATATTCATAATAGTCTTGTTGATCTTATTATTTGGCCCATGTATACTTAACTGTTTCTTTAGCCTTATCTCCTCCAAACTTAAAGCTATGTGCCTGCCCAAGCAAGACAAGAACACCAGTGTCTATCAAGAGCCTTTAGATAGAACCTCTAGAGAGTATCTCTGACTGCTTGTCATAACTATGACCCCCTTCAGCCTGAAGTAGCCAAAATGGTCATTGCCCCTTGCCCTCTCACAGCAGTTAGGGGTACCTCTTCAGAGGGAGAAATATTACAGATAGCTAAGTTAAGTAAAAATATTATAGGCAGTCAGATAGGGCTGGGCCCTCCAGAGATTCAGTGCAGAAGATAAAAACACATTACAACTGTGACCAGAGGCACATCAATTAGAGGCCAGGCCTCAAGATCAAGACAAAATGATCAGGCCTCCATACTTCCTCAAGGGATGAGATAAGTGATAACACTTGATCTAATGAAGTCTAGATAGACATGAGTCGCCTCAGTAGGTGCCCAAGACCCTCAGGCCCATCACCTTCCGAAAAAGTTATTTTTTCTTTCCACATACACTTGCTACGTCACTTGCTTCCCCATTAGATCACTATTACCTAACTGACTGTACTTATAACCTTATTGGTTCATCATGACGTTAACCCACATTGTACCCACATGGTTGTGCTTTTGAAACTTCCACTAAAAAGTGAGGTCCCTGAATGGGGACCTCCTCTCCTCTCATGAGCTAGATCTCTCAATAAATATTTCCTACTCAACCTCTGTTGTTCTGGAAAATTCATTTGTTGATTTTAGAGAACATAAACTTGGCATATCTGACATCTAACAGATTAAGAGTTGTATTTCCCCTATATCATTCTTAGGGATCTAATGTCATTCCTATATCAATACAACATTCAGTTTTCAGCATTGTAGCCTATTAATTGTAGAGATTTTTTGATAGATAACCTTTATTAGGCTGAAGTTTCATTGCATTCCTAGTTCGCTGAGTGTTGTTTCTTTAATCATGAATGGGTATTGAGTTTTGTCAAATGCTTTTCCTGGGTCTATTTAGTGATCATATGATTTTTCTTCCTTAGTATGTGGATATATTAAATTAGATTTTTTCTTTTTGGATATAAAATCATCCTCATTCTCTGGTAAACACCACTTGCTCATTATATATGTCATCTTCTGAAATATATCGCTGAATTTGATTTTCTAACATTTTGTTAAGAATATACATGCCTTTGTTTATGAGAAATATTTACGTGCTCTTTTCTTCTAATAACTTTTTTCCCATTTTAGTATCAGGATAAAGATTGTCTCTTGAAATGGATTAGGCAATGTTTCTTCCTTTTCCATTTCCTGAAGAGTTTGTAGAGAATCTGTTCTTCCTTAAGTGTTTTGTAGAATTCACCAGTAAAGCTATATTTTCTTTGTGGGAAGGTTTTTCATTACAGATTCAATTTCTTTGATAGATGAAGGGCTATTCAGGTTACTATTTCTTCTCAAGTGAGCTGTAGTAGAAATTTTTACTAGAGAAATTATTCCTTTCATCTTAGTTGTCAAATATTTTGGCATAAAGTGTTCCTAATATTTCCTTAGTTTTCTTTTAATATCTGTGGGTTCTGCAGTAATAGTCCCTTTCTTTTTATAGATACTAGTTATTTGTGTCTTTTTCCCCTTTTTCCTGGCCAACTTGACTAGAGTTTATCAATAAACCTCAAAGAACCAACATGTGATATTGATTTTTTTCCATTGCATTGATTTCTATTCCTTGTCATTTCCTTTCTTTGGGTTTAATTTTTTCTTTCCTAGTCTCTTAAAGTAAGAGCCAAGATCATTCATTAGAAAACCTTCTCATTGTTGAAGATTTGATTTAACTCAACAGGGATTTATTGAATACCTTCTTACGTGATTTTCGGAAGATGCTTTGGAAAATCTGAGCTATCAAATGTCTCTACTCTTTATAAAGCTAGTTGCATTTTTGAAAGTAAAAAAACTTCTCCCTTAAATAACACTTTAAGGTTGTATCTGGTTACATTTATAAGTTTTTAGAATTTAAGGATCATTGAAAACTGATGTAGTGCTTCAGTTTGTCTTTGAAGGACTGAAATAGGAGGCAGGGAAGGAGAGGAGTAGTTTCACGGAGTTGGAGAGAATCTTGGAGGTTATCAGGTCCATCCCCTTTATTTGTACTGGTAAAGAAACTGAGGTCTAGGGCCAGGGATTTAGCTCAGTGGTTTCGCTGCCTGCTGCGCAAGCGCAAGGACCCGAGTTCAATCCCTGGTACCAAAAAAAAAAAAGAAACTGAGGTCTACAAGGCCAGACGGACAATGAGAAGAGATCAGTCTGGGTAGAAGGAAGTTGGTTTTCTGTTGTTGGGGGGCTGGGTTGGGAGTGACCAGCAGCATGGGGGAATGAAGTGTGGAGTGTGGATAAAAGGCAGATTATGTGTAGGTCTCAAATTTCTGACAATGCTAATGTCACAAACAGGTGCAGGAGAAAGCTATTAGTCACATATAGGTGCAGGAGAAGCTGTTAGTTAAGAATCTGTTTAATTTGGGGGGGTTTTGTGTGTGTTTTGATTCCTGTTTTTTGCTTGTTTGTTTGTTGTTTTCCCATGCTGGGGATGAGATGTACCCAGGCCTAGGCAAGCATTCCATCGCTGAGCTATAACCCCAGCCCAGTGTTTTGATTTCTTTTATGTGCAAATAGTTCAGGAAAGCCATAGAAACTTGGTGTAGTAAAGTCCTATAGAAATCACTCAGACCAAGAAAGTTTAGGGGTCCGAAGGCTTATATATTAACAGTGAATAAGTTTTGGTAAAATCATGGTTTTGTAGGTTGAAAAGCCAGTAAAGAATAAATACTCATTTTAGGTACATGAAGTTTGTGGCAAAGCTGGCACTAGAACAAAAGGTTGCTGTTCTTACCATCTTGCCAGTCCCCAACATGATACCCAGCACTGGGTTTCTCCCAGCAGATGATTATTAAAGCTAGTGATGGCTCACTAAGGCTGAGAATGCTGGGAATGAAGAAATTGTAAGATAATTAGGTCTCAAGCATGCATTCTAAGAAGAAGTTAATTGCAGTATTGTTTGTCTAATTCTAGAATATGCTTAAAAGAAGGGAACATTGAGGAATTTGAAGGACAGCGTCCCAGAAAAGATAGAGCTACAGGGAGTGCACAGGGACCTGCAGGATGTGTGGATCTAGGTAGAGGAAGTCGGCAGAAGAAAGGCTATTATGTGAACTGTGGGTGAATAAATGAATGAAGGAAGCAGACATGGACTTTTTATGTGAATGTTACAGTGGTTATGAGCTATTAAGAATTAAATTGGATAGAGGGAGGACAGAGGATGGTTAATAGGTAGAGGGGTGAAGTTGGATAGGAGGAATAATTTATAATGTTCTGTAGCACAATAGGGTAACTGAGCTTGGCAACAATTAATTGTATATTTCAAAATACCTAGGAGACAACATTTTGAATGTTTCCAGAAGAAAGAAACGATAAAATGTTGTCTTGAGGTGAAGGATATGCCAGTTATCCTGGTCTGATCAGTACACATTATATACTAATACAGTACACATTATATATGTGTATTGAAAGGTCATGTTGTACCCCATACATATGTACAATTATATGTCATTTAAAATTTTTAAAAGGTATATATTTTTGAAAATAATTGTTAGATTTGAGGAGCAGGACAGTAATATGCTCTTTGTACAACTCAGTTAAAAACACTGTGAATAGATTTATTTTGCTAATAGTATATAACAAGAATGTGACATAGTGGAAGAACTATTTCTCTTTCATGAAAGTTATTTATGCCAAAACTACTGTGAGATCTTTATTGGGCAACTGATGGGATCCACCAAAGGAAAAGCAAACACAGATAGGGAGTAACAAAACAGCCACCTAGGCCAGGTCTGGTGAGCACAGTGCTCTCTGGCACCAGCAAGCTTCCTGAGTCATGGTAAGAACCAGACAGGCACAAGAGGCAGGCAGGCCTTTGCCCCTTAGTAGCTGAATGACTCAGTAGGATTACCCAACCCCTCAAGGAACACTTTCTCACCTATAAACTAGGGGTAAGAATACTTGGAAGTGATTAGAAATCATAGATCCTACACTGGTAATTTTGACTATGGCTAGATGTAGGTTTGAATTTCACTTTTTTATTAGGAAAACCTTAATCTTTAAATCATTGAATTACTTTCAAATATCAAATAGCTGTAACCATGTTAGATTTTATTAGCATACATTCTTTATACACTTGGTGTATATAACATTTTGACTTGAGACAGTGATTAAGCCTCACACAGATGTTCATCTTTCAATTTTCTTCTCCACTCAATGCTTGATACTTTGTTTTCCTCCTTAAAACCAAATTAATAATGACTCTTCTGTGGCTGTGAATGTTCTTGAAGCCATTCTGAAAGGCAGTGTTTTCCGGACCTGGCGACAGTCAGAATTGCCTGGGTGTTTATGTAAAGAGAGATTTTCAGAGAGATACTTCCCTGAGAATGACTTCACGAGGAGCTCCAGAAAGTCCGTTTTTATGAAACTTCCCAGTTGATTTTGATGTTCAGTGAGGTTCAAAGAGCAAGGCTTATCAGGAGTAAGAAGTTACCTAGGCCAAAATATGTGAGGTGCCCCCAGAAAATCCAGCATCACAGTACAAGATGAGTGACAAGGATAAGATTTAGGACTAAAAAGAGGGTTGGAGAGGATTTAACATGGTTTGAGAGCAGTAACTAATATTTACAGGCTGTTACTGTAACTTTATTATATCAAATATTTTAAAACCAGGCAAATGGTCACTTTCTTTTTTTGTTTGTTTTGTTCTGTTTTATAGATCGTGAGGACCAGTCAATTCTTTGCACGTAAGTAAATGCTGAATATTCAGATTTGGTTTTAATCTTTTGGAAAGCAGAAAATAGCTTTTTTGTATGGGGTGGGAAAGTAGAGCAAGAGTTTGATGTAAGCCTTACGGGTATTTTAAGACTAAGATTATATAAATAGCTTAAATTTGATGTTACTGTTTGGTTGTCAAACTGGGCTTCTTACACATTTTATAATGTTAATTTGTGAAACTTCTATCTAGTTTTTATCTCCTAAGTGTAGGCCTATTGGACATTTCAGTAATTTATTCTTTTTACTCAGTAAATATACATTAATCATCTTATGTTTTGTACGCTAACTACTACAGATTTGCTTAGTATCCATGACAGGGCATGCGTAGATTTACACATTAATTAGAAAGTCCACTTTGACTGCAGTGTGGGGAATGGGCTGGAGTAGCAGTTGAAACAGGGAGACTAGTTAGGCTGTTGGGTCATTTAGACCGGGGGTAGGTGGTTGTGAACTTGAGAAGTGGTTGAATTTCAGTGTTGCTCAGTTTAAGAGACAGACTTACCAGGACTTGGTGATTTACCTCGATGATATCTTCTGGCGCGGGAACATGGGAGCAGGAACAGACTGGAGTGCAAGCTGATGAGCTCGGTTTGGGCACATTGTACGTGAAGTGCTCGTGGCTCGTCTCAGTGTGGCCCCAGGCTTGTGGACATGGAGCTCAGGAGAGCCGTCCACGCTAGAAACGCAGATCTGAGACCTCGACAGTATGGATGTGATAGAAGCCAGGCTGGTGAATGTGAGTGCCTTAGAAGGATATAGAGAGAAAAGGCAGAGTGGGATTTTGAGAAAACCAGCCAGGCAGAGGAAAAAGACTTGCAGAGCCGAGTGATCTGACCTGGAAGCATGAGGAGGCAAGACCAGGGTGACAGGGCAGCCAGAGCAGAGAGGCCTCTCAGGAAAGGGCGGTCAGCATATTCACCGCCTCAAGGTTGATTGTGCTTTGAGGAAACTTGTGCCATGGACTGAGTGGTGGGAGTGGACTGAGTGAGTGGGCACAGGAGGAAGGAGCAACCAGATTGCAGGAGAGGAATGAGAGGAGGGGAAAAGCTAAAGAAAGAAATGTAAAAACCAGAGAGACCTGTTTTTCAAGGTTGAAAACATGGAAAGAGTAATAGTTGAGTAGTGATCAACAGGGGACTTGTACAGTACTATTATTGGTGGCATTTTTTTTCGGTACCAGGAATTGAACTCAGGACCTTGATCTTGCCACACTGGCATGGTGCCACTGATCTACATCCCTGGCCCTTGGTGGCATTTTTATTGTAGTCAGAATGAGGTACAAATGAGAGGGAGACAGTATTTTAGGAGCGGCAGAGTAGGGGCAGGACAAGGAGCATTGAGAGAGCAAGGAGGATGGATGAGAGACCAAGCATCACAGGCAGGGAGATGCGGCCTTCTAGAGTTACAGACCACAAGGCCCATGAGCCTTGCAAGTAAGTAAGGTAAGGAGCTGGAGATGGAGAACGTTCTTACCTCAGGACTTCTCATTTCTATGGAGTAGAAACTGTGGTACTTAATGCAAAGGGAGAGGAGAGGGAGGATAAGTTTGAGGAAAGGAAGCTTTGTTTATGAATTTTCATCTAGCATTGTTTAACCTCAAGGAGTTATATAAATAAGCTTTTCCTAAACAACAAACCACCCTGAAACTCAGTGGCTTAAAACTGGTTCATCCAGCTCTGCTGGCATATGCTTGTATTCCCAGCCCTTGGGAGGCTGAGGCAGGAGGATCACTGAGAGTTCGAGGTCAGCCTGGGCTACACAGTGAGTTTAAGACCAACCTAAACTACATAGCAAGACCCTGTCTCAAAAAAAAAAAGCATGGTTTCCAGCAAGTGGTTTGGGCTCACTTGAGAGTTCTGCAGCTCTGGGCCAGGCTCAGCCAGGTCACCTAGGACTTGCCCTTGTGTTTGCAGTAGGCGCCTTCCCCCTAACCCCAGGCTTTGTTTAAGTTAGATAGCTCTTTCTGTGGTTGCTGATTGTTCAGATGTTTTCAGCTTAAAGTAGTTTTCATACCATTTTAGTCAGCTATTAATCCCTTTATTTGTTTTCAAGTTAAATTCAGCATATATAGGTAGCATTAACTAAGACTAGTATTGGGCCGGGGATTTAGTTCAGTGGTTCTGCTGCCTGCCCCACAAGCACAAGGACCTGAGTTCAATCCCTGGTACCAAAAAAAAAAAAAAAACTAAGACCAGTATTTTCATCTTTTGAAGAAGCTTTGCACAGTGGCAGTATTGTAGCCAGTGCTACATATCCGAGGCATAATTATTGCTAACTGAAGCAAAAATCTACACATAATGAAAAGCATGCATCTGAAGTATGCCTTTGCTAAGTCATTTTGTAACCTAAATCCCTGTCAAGATACAGAAGGTAGTCCTGTCACCCCAGAATTCCCTCCCGTGCCCTCTCAGTTATGTCTACCCCCACCTCTTTTCATCTTCACTATTTTTTCTTACTTTTAGATACCTCATTTCTGGTATTTAATACTAGATTTTCCTGTTCATGTCTACTGGTGAGTTACATTGTGACCTAAAACCTATGAAAATGTGAAATGACATATCCCAGATTCTGAAAGTGTGGTGTTCTAGGGCAGTGGTGGCAAACCTATGCACATGTGCCACAATAGGCTGTTTGTATCATTAAAATGTTTGCCATCACTGTTCTAGGGTCTCTTTGAAATGCAAATAAAGATCCCAGCATGGGGGTGCACATGTGTAATCCCAGCACTCTGGAGGTTGAGGCAGGAGGATCCCTGCAAGTTCAAGGCCAGCCTAAACTGTATAACAAGACCCTGTCTCAAAAAACCCCAAACAAATCCGAGTAAAGTACTAACTGCTGTCTTCTTAAACTTAGTTCGAAGCAGCCAAGCCAATTACATTTTCTTCAAGAAAATAGTAACTTTATAAGGTATTTATTTTATAGTAAGTATTTAATCATCTTTATTAGTACTTGTTTACAGACTATCAGAGAAAATACAATTAGAAGCAACATGTTATTTCTTCAATAAACATGAAAGCAGTTTGGTAGCTTGTCTTTGAGCTTTACTCTCTTAGTCCCTTACTCTCTTAATTTACCTTCCTCTGAAGGATTCACTCTAATTTACACCCTCATCTCCTCTGGCCGCTACTTGCGGGAGTCTTTGTTTTTGCAATCGCAGGTCTGCACTTTGCAGCCCCCTGCTTGGCCATTGTGTGGCAGCACCCTGGTGTTAGGTGTGGGGGACACTAGAATGTCCTGTCCGGGACAGAGCCCAGTGTATGAATGAAATGGATAAAACCCTGTTAAGAATGTTGACTTTCCATTGCATCAGAATTAAAATTCATGCAACAGAGTCACCCTTGGTGAGGAAATCACTGTCTCCTTAATTATTAAGCTTGCCTTTTAGAAAATAGTCTAGTTACATTTAATGGCTCCCTGATTCCTGTTAGGCAAGCCTGTTAACTAAAGTTTTTCTCCTTTTAAGTATATTTTAGTATAATGTAACAATTTTAAAATAATTGTTGCTTTACAGTAGACTTCTATCGATACATGACAATAGATTTTTTTGGTAAAGGAATTTTATCTGTCATATACAAAAAATACAGTAAGTGGTTATGGCAGAGCAAGCCTTAATTAAGAGCATATTTAAAAAGTTTTAAAGTAACTAAATGGGGCCAGGGATTTAGCTCAGTGGTTCTGCCGCCTGCCTCAAAAGCGCAAGGTCCCGAGTTCGATCCCCAGTACCAAAAAATAAATACAGTAATTAGATGAATAGAATTGATTATTATAATAGCTAAGGGAGCAGTATAGTGTAGTTGGAAAGCCATTCGATAATCAGAAGTCTGATATTCTTTCTTGTTCCAGCCCTGCCAAGTGACCCTAGAGCCTCCCTGGACCCCAGTTTGTTTTTCAGATGAGTCTATTTTATGTGTCCTTAAGTCATATTGGGGATTATTAGATTGCTCTAGCATTGCTCACTTCGTATCGTAACTGTGTTATGGGAGAAAAAAGTATGCAGATCAACTTAAAAGTTTTAGAAGTTCTAGGCAAAATTACGAGTCAGTTAAAAATTTTAAAAATAGAAAAAAATGTTGTAGGCAAATATGCAGGGGAACTAACATCTTTGCAAATGTTATCTCTGTTAATCATTACATTGTCCCTGTTATCTCTATTTACATATCACTATCACTATCCTAGACCTGATAGGAATTGCTATTAATGTCATAGAGGGAGATTTGAACCCGACCTTTCCTAATAAGCTGCTTTCTAAAAGAAAAAGTTTTGAAACTATAGGAAATCACTTATTAGTATACATATAGATGTGTGTCTGGGTGTGTGTGTGTGATATATAGAGGCGGTTAATATGTATTTAGTGTCTTTCAAGTAAAGCAAGAACTTAAGGCAGAGGATGTTTTTGAAGCTAAACTGAATTTGATGTCACACATACCAAAGCGAATAAAAACAAAGAGAGGGATTTCTCATTGAGGAAATCAAGATTCAAAAGGAATTCAGAGGAAGGGTCCAGACTGGTCATGTGTTAATGATCTCCTTTTCTGCTTCTTTATGTTCTTTATGTTTTGTTGGATTGCACACCCCATTTGAGAAACCAGTGAGAGCTCTAAATCTCTCTTAAAAATGTGAATTCCTTCAGGCTACAAAGTCCCTGGAAATGGTGACAGATGCCTGTATTCCCAGCAGTCTGGGAGGCTGAGGCAGGTGGCTCACATGTTGAAGCCCAGTCTGGGCATTTTAGTAATTTAGTGAGACTCGGTCTCCAAAAAAAGGGCTGGGATTGTAGTTCAGTGCAAGGCCCTGGGTTCAGTTCCCAGTACCACCTCTTCCAACAAAACAAAACAACTCCTGATCTTTTAAACCCAAATGTGCTTCAACAGAGACAGGGTATCCCCGGCCAAAGGCTCTTTGTTTTATTTGTAGGTTAATTTCCTACTTGAACTAACACTGTCTGAAGGGGTTCCCTTTCCAAAAGAGCATGGTGACAGGACCACAGCCCTTGCCCTAACTGTGAGCCCCCCACAGGCCAGCAGTGAAACCAACAGTTGCTTCAAGGCTAAAAGTGCCTCACTGTTGAGGACCAGAGGAGAATTAAGGCCTTATTGGCCTCCTCTGTGAGCACAAAGGAGCAAGGCTACACTCAAGGTGATTGCATATTAGGGAAAAGTTAAGGCAGCTGAGTCAAGTTGTTTACCAGAGAGCATACTAATGGATATTGGAAACCAGGTGAATCTTCTATTACCTTGATTGCTTGTGCCCGTGTTTGGGTGAATAAAAGCGAGGTGAGACAAAGGGTCGGTCGGGGCTCTTCTGTCTGCTAGAGGTATTGAGTGCTCTGGCTGCTCTATTCATTCTCATCCCCTGTCCCATTCCCCGGTGCCCCGTCCCCCGCCCCCCATTAGGGAGGAACAAAATACCAGGTCCAGGTGCCTGGGCAAGGCCAGCTGGGAGAGTCGGCTACAGGTGGTGCCCTAGCATGGGGCTTGGAGACCTGGAGTTGCCTACACTTCACCATGCGTCTTGGTTTGCTGGTAGGGATGAGGTCATATTCTCTTTGTTCTCATCACTAGTTGAGGCCTTGGCTTATTGTTCACTTTTCTGAATCCTTTAGAAGTCTGCTGAGCTTTCTTTTTGGTTCTCTTTTTCCTTTACTTTTGTTCAGACTATTATTTTCTCTGCTCCCACTTGACTTAGATGTGCCATTTCCCATAGTGTTTCGTTTTCTCTTTTCCATGAATTATATATTTCTGCTGCCTCCTTCATATTAAAATCAGAGGTGTTTCTTTTTTTTTAGTCATCATAATTGATCATTATCATAGCTATTCATATCACTGCCATTTTGTAAGAGCCTTTTGGTCAGGCACAATGCTAGGCTCTTTGCGTGTATTATCTCAGCCTTATGAAGTGACTTTATTTTAATTTATAAACTGAATCTCAGAACTTTCCCAAAGCCTTGGGAAAAGGGAATGTGTGTTAATCAGCTTTCCATTTAGGAAAGTTTATTTTGGCTCATGGTTTCAGAGAGTTCAGTCTATGGTTGGTTAGCTCCACTGCTTTTGGGCCTATGGTGAGGCATTAATTTCATGGCAGAAAAGACGTGGCAGTGGAAAGCTCCTAACATCTTGGTGGCTAGGAATCAGCGAGAAGGAGCCAGAGTCTCAATAACCCCTTCAAGACCATGCCTCAAATGATCTGCCTTACTTCTGCCAAGCCCATCTACCAGAATTCCCACTATTTCTCACTAGTGGCCTAGGCTGAGGACAAAGCCTTCAAATGGGCCTTTTATGGGAGACGGGGCATTCAGGATCCAAACCATGACAGACAGACTGGTAGAAGGATATGAAGGGAGACATGCCTATTTTACTCCATAGCCCATGTTCTTTTTTGTTTGTTTGTTTGGTACCAGGGATCGAACTCAGGTCCTTGAGCTTGTGCAGCAGGCAGCCAAACCACTAAGCTAAATCCCCAGCTCCATAGCCCATGTTCTTAACCACTATAACAGCACTATAGATTCATTTCAGAGTAACTCAGTATAGTTATTCAAATTACCTTGTGTACAATAAATGAGCTTTTAAGTAGATAATGAGTAATGTTTTTTGAATATTACGTGCTTTAGTTGGACTATATGTTTTCTTCAGCAAACCTCTTGTGTTAGGAATTATTGTTCTCATTTTATGATGAACTTTGAGTTATCCTCTGGAGAATTTAGCAGCAAAGTTTTAAAATACATCTTTTTGAAACAATATTTTCTATAAAGTTACTGTATGTCTGAAATATGTAAAATTTAGCAGAGTTCATAAGCAATTGTTAAAGTTGGATTACTGTGATGGGGGAAAAAATGTTTTTGGACACATTGCAGCCAGTCCAATGAGCAGGGTGTACTGGGAAACTGCAGAGGCAAACTTTGTGGAAATGCAGCAGTCATAACTATTTCTGAAGCAAGTCATCATCAGGTTAAATGACAAGCTTATTTCTTTAGCATAATACAAAGTGATCTGTTTGAAACCAACAGCCAATATCATGATTAGCACTGAAGCACTAAGTATTTTGAATAAAGTTAACCACAGGCAGAGAAAATCATTCTTACTGCTGTTAAGAAATTACACTTGAATAAAATGCATATTCTTTACTATGACCTCTAGGTTTGATGCATCCACCCCTTTCCTTCTTCATTAGTATGTCTCCTGCCACTCTGACTTGATTATTATTTATAGGAAATCCTAGCAGTTGGCTAGAAAGTCCTGGAACCTGCCAGGGGGGACCTTTTTTTTTTTTTTTTCCAGGGGGACCTTTTGTAGCGGGGCCTTTGCAGTTGTTTTTCCATCTGCCTGGACACTTTCCTAGCTCTTACCTGCCAGTTCTTGCTCGTCTTACAGAAGGCTTCTCTCTGACCATCACATCTGAAGGTTTTCACTTCTCAGATTTCCTCTTTTCAGCATCTTCCTTATTTCCTTTCTAGCATTCCTCGAATCCTGTAACCACCTTACTTGTTTTTGTTATTTATTTTGCATCTCTTTTCCTAAACTTGAGCCCTGCAAAGATATGTACCCACAGCTACATCCCTAGCACTTAGAAGAATGCCTGACAAACATGTTGATTAATAAATATTGTTGAATGGCTGAATGAATGTGCTATTGAATGCATGAGGGAAAAATCACTATGTCCCTTGAATATCATCGGTAGTCAGGTAGTAAATACCATGGTGATGAAAGGACATTATTAACAGTGGCAAAAAAAAAAAGTATTTTAAAAGTCCCTAGGAACAAATTCAACAGATAATGTGTAGGACCTTCATTCATTTATTCAATACTGCTTTTAAATTATAATTCAAATTGAGATTCTTGGTTGTAAAGATAGGTTTGCTGTGATAGTGGCTTAGAGAACCTTACATATTTGAGCAAATGTCATCATTCAGCTATTCCTGGGTTCCTGGCAGCTAATCTGAATTTCAGGTTTAGTCCTAAATAGAAATATAGAGCAGTTTTTGAAATGTGTCAGCTTCGTTTGTAAATATAAATCATATAAAGTAATGATATTTGTTCGTGTTCACAATAAAATTCATATAGTTTTACTCACTTTGACAACAAATTACCTACTGCCTGTGTCAACACTGTGTGAGATTACATGGATTAAAAACAAAGACACACAAGCAGACTCAGCAGGCTGCAGTCACTGGGGTCAGGGAGCCCAGTGTACAGGTCAGTGTCAGTGAGAAGTCTTCATGAGATTCATGCCAGCAGCCACGTTGGTGCAGAAGAGAGCATCGTCCAAGCCCTGTGAGAGGGGTCACTCACCAAGGCTTTCGACAGCTTTGAAGATGGGAGTCGATAACCAGCAGGCCTTCCACAGCTCTGTCAGCTCCTGCAGATGGTTTTAGCATTTCTCTTTGCAGTGCTGGGTATTTCTACTGCACATGACTTTTCTCATGAACACTTGTCATCAGTTTCTCTTTGAAGGAAGTCCTCAACTATACTGGACAAAAGTGTCTGAGGACATTTCCTATCTCTTATTGGCATCTACGAAGAATTATTCAATATTTTTAAAAAAATTTACTGTTGATAGGGTTTTTATTTTTTACCTCTGCTATTCTCATTATTTGCTATTTCTTGTTCTCCTTCAGTTTAATTGTATCAATGATAATTTTTGAATGTGTACCCTGAGCTTTCTTTAAAGAACCTGATGTTAATATTTCTTTTAGGGGTGAATCGGGTGCTGGGAAGACAGAAAATACTAAGAAAGTCATTCAGTACCTTGCCCATGTTGCCTCTTCACATAAAGGAAGAAAAGATCATAATATTCCTGTAAGTTTTTGCTCTGCTGTTGCTTTTTATGTCTTAGTTTTATTCTTTTATAATTTCAGAAGTAAAACCAAGGAACCACATCTATACCATACAGTGCTCTGAGTGACAGCTCCTATGTTCCCCCCACCCAGTGACCCTTTTGTTTCATTTCCCTCAAGAGAAGGATTTACAGAAAGTGACATTAAATAGATTTTCTTATAGGGTGAATGGGAATTATGATTGTGGCTGGAAGCCTAATTTCTTAGAAAGATTTAGAATGGTTAATAATTGATCAGCAATGCTTATGTAGATTTCTAATGTTCTACCCCCAGAAATGGTCCTCAAATAGTTTTAATACTTCTTTCTCACCTTGCAGAGTGGCCTGTTGCTGCTGCTCATCACAACTTGAGGGGAGGGGAGAGATGGGAAGAATAGATGGTAGAAAAGACAGAAATATAGAGTCTAAATGTCAGTTATCTTTAATTTTTAGAGATGCAGAAATGGTAGTTGATACAGCCTGAGAGAATGCCGGCCAAACCAGCAGCCACGTTTCTAAGCTGCACACTGGCTCGGTGCTTGGATATGGCTATTGCTAGGGAAGGACCCAGACTTGCTAACATTTGCTTATCTGTTTGTAATAAACAGCAGGACTCACCTAAACCTGTGAAACACCAGGCAAGTGCTTTTCTTTATGCTTCTTAGTCTTGAGTGTTTGCACTGATCTGTCTTTAGATTGAGTCTCTATTTGAAACAAATACCATCCTTAGTTCTGAGTGGAATCTATTATTTTTAAAAAAACTTAATTTTGAAAATTTTTTGCTTAAAACCTTATTCTTTAATAAGACGTAGCATGCCATTTTGCTTTACATTTATTTTCTAGATAAATCTTAAATTTATTTTTCCCTTTTATCATGACATTGAACTGCATGTTTATGAAGCCTATAAATTTATGGTTTCATCTGTCAAATACTAGGGTAGAATCATCTTAATACTTCTGAAAAACATGAAAACCTAAAGTTTTATAGCATTGTATAGTTTATGCCTATATGTGTTTTAACCTAAAGACCTCATTGTACTTAATATACAAAATAAGTTAGAATTCTCTTTGTGTTATGTAAGTAGTGGAGTGTTATATTCCTACTTACCAGATGGCTGTCATTCAGCTTTACAGAGCCTAACAATGAATAAACCACAAGCCAGAGCAGGAACCCCATCTCCTGCTTCCTGGAGGAGAGTGAGGGCAGAACTGAGCCAAAGAGTCCTTAAGTAGAGTCGCCCCCGGCCTGGGACATAATCCTTTCCCTTGCATTAGGACAATTTTGGTTTGTCTCTTTCATACAAGCATGATGATATAAAGCCAATATAAAACAATAAACAGTCATGTTGAGTTATGGAGATGATCAGTGAATATAAAGAAACGATGGTACATACGTAAAGGAATTGTCACAGATAATGAAATTCCCAGATCTATTTCTTAAAATTCTTAAGATATTGTCAGACACCAAAGCTGTACCATATGAAGGCCTGTGATGTTCTTTTGTTCTTTTAATGCAGTACAGGCTGGTGATACAAATTGGAGGGGTTAATGAAATAATCATTATCCTGTAGACTATTTAAAAAGCTTCTTTGCCAGTTAAAGAAGAACAGTATGGATCAGAAACCAGCTTTTACAGCACTAATGAAATAGTGTGAATTAACTAATGTACAGGTTTAGGTTTTCCAAATCCTCTGTGGAACACAGGAGTCATTTTTACTAACGTCTCATTTCGATGTCATTTTAAACGAGAGTTGTGATGTTTTGAGTAGCATGCCAATCTCTAGATTTTAGTGTGGGCCCAGTCCATCCCCAAGGAGCAAGTTCTCCCCAAGAAAGTGGCTGCTGCTTTGGGCCACGCTTTGCCGTCATTGCTGGCTTGCATGTCCACTGCATGTATTTGCTGTGCACAGAATCCCCTATACTGCTTTTCCCAAGTTTATTGTAGTAACAGTCAAATAGTAGCTGTGGTGATGTTTTTAGAAGTACAAGAAGAATATTGGCTCTCACTTTTTCTTCTCTAACTCACCTGAGGAGTGCTCAACAGCATGGCTGGGAATGATCACACCCTGGAGTGTCCTACCCAGAAATTACTTCTTCCCGGTTGGAACCCCTATCCGCGACTTGCTCACCCCAATTTGAGAATGATTACTCATGAAAGTCACAATACTTAAATAAATAAACTTTAAACAAACATTCACCCGTGAATTGTTGGTGAATTTTTTTAAGTTGAAGGTCTTATTTGGCTTCATGCCCTTATTACCCACCAGCTAACTGCAATCACAGTATCATTGCCATCAGTCTTCATCATAGTTCCCCGTAAGAGACCCTCAAAGTCTATCACAGTGTGTGTTGCTGCTACAAAGCCTCAACACAGTGCAGTGTTAGAGCAGATTTGAAAATGATTCATTTCTAAAACTTGACTATTCCCTAAGAATGATTGCTACTAGCCAGGCCACCTGCCTCTGCTGCTCAGGTCATCTTTAGGATGGCTTTATATCTTTCCTCGGCCTTTCTATAGTGACTTGAAACGAGACAGCGAAAGCCAGCAAGTGACAGGTACAGAAATCAGAACCTGCTAGTTGAGATTACAGTCTGGTTTCCAACATGTGTTTGGCCATGGCCTCTTGCTTATAACCCGCCTCTGGTGGTCAGTACACCTGTACTTTACCCTGCCACACCTGCAAGGCGCAGCATGATCCCTGGCCCCTTGATTGCTGATCTGGAGTTTTGCAAGAGAGAGATACATCAATCAGCAAGCATGTATTATATACCGTATAATAAACACAAAGGATATAGTTTTCACCATGATTGGTAAACCATTAAAGCATTATATAATTCTAAATACTTAGAATATTTAAAAATAACTTTAGTAGCTACTGCTGCTTTTCTCCCCTACATTCCCAAATAACATTTCACAGTTGTGTATTGCCTAGACACCGGTGCCAGGCTTGGTGGCACACACCTATAATCCCAGCTGCTTGGGTAGCTGAGGCAGAAGGATCATGAGTTCAAGCCAGTGTGAGCAACTTTAGTGAGGACCTGTCCCAAAATAAACAATTTTAAAAGAGGGCTAGGGATATATCTCAGTGGTGGAGTGCTTGCCTAGTATGCCCAAGGCCCTGGGTTCAATTTCCAGCATGGAAAAAAAACAAAAGAGAAACAAGGGACATTGTCCTTCAATTCTAGTGGATAGGTGGATTTATGTACTCTTCTCTGATGGTTTATAAACACCTTTGTATTTTGGTTATGAGATGTTAGCACAGTTTTATCTAATTATGAAATTATTCAACATAGAAATGATCATGGATCTTAATTGTAAGACCATTGGTAATTTCTTAATTGTAAGATCATTTTTGTACGTTTTATAATATTGACTTTGTGTCAAGCTTTTTGGGATTTATGAGTTTTTGAGATCTTTACTTGGTCTCATAAATGTCACAGATCCATTAGGGAGGGAAGTAATAATATGACACCATTAGTACAGTAGAGACAACACCAGGGGCCCAGAAGTGCTGAGGCTACAGTTAAGATGGCGTCTGTGAGAACCCTTAGCCCAAATCTTGTTGCTGCCTTTGGCTCACCATCATGTCCTCCCCAGACACTACTAGAATGTCACAGGAGCTCTCATTCATTCATTCAAACATTTGCAGAGCATCATTTTCCCTGATACTGACTGAACTAAGTAGAGGACATATAAAAGAAGGGACAGAATCAGTAGAATACACACACATATATATATATTTTTTGGTACCGGGGATTGAACTCGAGACCTTGCGCTTACAAGGCAGGCGCCAGAACCACTGAGCTAAATTCCCGGCCCAACACACATTTTTGAAAAAGAATAAGAAACTGGACTCAATCCTTGTAGTCACTATCTAGGGAATATGAAATTAAAATGCTTTACTTCCAAGGTAGGAACACCTGGTTTTTGTTGTTCATTTGTTGTTGGTGGTGGTGATGGGCTTTATTTTTGGTTTTGTTTTTTGTTCTTTTTTCTTTTCTTATCATATTGAGGATTGAACACAGGGCCTCTGCACTGAGCTACATCCCCAGCCTTTCTCCCCATTTTTGAGACTTAGTCTCACTAAGTTGCCCAGGCTGGGGTCAAATTTGTGATCCTCCTGCCTCAGCCTCCCAAAGTGCTGGTATTACAGGTGTGCACCACCACACCTGGCAGGAAAACATCTTACAGAGAGATTATGAAACTCTTCTAATTATGATGTGGAGGATAGCATGAAATTTAAGAAATCCATATTTTGTGACCCTTGATCTAACATGTTTAAAGACTTATCAGAACAGCACTTATCAGAACATCAGCATCTTTCTGACATTTTTACATTGTGAGCCCATAAATTGAGTTAGGTTTAAGAAAAGAAAACAAGGAAGGGTTTGCAGAGGCTCAAAACAGTTGATGCAAAGCCAGGACACCTGTCAGCCAGTGGCATGCTGATGGAAGTGAGCTTGGAAAGGCAGTCTATTCTATCACAGAACAACACACAACATACATTCCTAATGATTACACTTAGCCATTAAAATTATTTCAGGACACCATGTTTAAGACAATTGGGCAGCATGTAAAGTTTTAGATTTATACCAAAAATAGTCTTGTGTTTGTAAGTCAATAAACTGGAAGATTCGCTGTACAGGGAGAAAATTACCTAATGCTCCAAAAGTGAAGTGTTAGTGTGTATGAATTCACAGGGCCTAAGGTTCTTGGCAGGCCTGGTTCCTGACTGGTTTCCGCTGAACATGTTGTGGTCTGTAGTTGAGACCTATGGCAGTGGGGCAGTCCATATGGAAGAAACAGGAGCATGCGCCTTGCAGCTTAAGGGCCTCGGGGGGACTGTCCTACCTTTCCAACGGGGTACTGAAGCTGAGATCTTAGCTTGTTCTCCTGGATGTCACTATCCATTAGCAGGGCAGTAATGCCATGACATACATTTGTCCCAGTTTTGGAAACTGATAGTAAGTAATACAGTGACTACCTCATATGATCACATGACAAATGGCCACTAATTAGAAAATTTTACATGAAAGTCTTTGTGTGCCATCGTTTTTGCTTACAGAGTGGTGCTAGTGGTGTCTTTTTTTTTTTTAGGTCTAGAACACTGTGGGTATTTTAAAATATAGGGTAAGATTTGTGTTTGGAAAAAGCAGATTTATTTAAGTCATAAAGATCATTCTAAAATTACATTCTAGAAATACAACATCACCTCTAGTACTTTTCTCAGCCAGAAATGGCATCATGCTTTCTTCCTATTATGTTTCCTGAGTAAAGCATGTATTAATATACTTTCATCTTTTGTTAGTAAAATGTTTGATGGCCTAATTTGTATATAAATACAGTGACTAAAGAATACTTTATAGCAAATACATTATACTTGGCCTTATCTATCTGAGCAAGTGAGAACCTTGCCAACTTTGCCCTGTTCTGAAAGTGGAGGTGAGGACATTGTTCTGTCTGTACTGTTGAGATACTGTGTGAAAGCCTTTGGAAAAATGGAAAATCTTACACCAACCAACACAGTGGCAGTTATTAAATTAGCCACTGTAAAGGGAGAGTAAAAATAAATAGAAGTGTTAAGTATTAATATGTTCTTAATGGCAGTCATGCTAAATTTAATTTTATGGAAACCAGTTGATTTGCTTTATTTTCAAAATTCTCTGCCTAGGGCCGGGGATTTAGCTCAGTGGTTTCACCGCCTGCTGTGCAAGCGCAAGGACCCAAGTTCGATCCCCGGTACCAAAAAAAAAAAAAAAAAATTCTCTGCCTAATTTATGTGTTAGTGTTAAGGTTGATCTTCTCTGTTTGCTGTGACATTTTCTTCGTGTTACCACTTTCTGGAGACCAGTTTTTTCCTTAAACAGAGCCTTATAATCAGGAATAAGAAGCCAAAAAAGGTTGCTGAATCCCAGACAGGGTGAAGACACTGAGGAAGAGGGAAAGTTTGTGTGGGTTTTTTTCTTTTTTTTTCCCTGAGGACTAGAGTAAAAACATTAGATTAACATACATCTGTTTGTGTGTGTGTGTGTGTGTGTGTGTGTGTATAATGTCTTCTAGGGGGAACTTGAACGGCAGCTTTTGCAAGCAAACCCAATTCTGGAATCATTTGGAAATGCGAAGACTGTGAAAAATGATAACTCATCTCGTTTTGTAAGTTTAAAGGCACCAGAAACTTTTAATTTGTCAGCTTTCTAACTAAATGGTTAAGCAAATGAATTGATATTCTTCCTAGATTTTAAGAAGAGGTTATTAAATACAGTAAAATTTTCCAGGACCCACATTATGAAAAGAAAAGAGCAATCTGAAAGTAGTTTTAATTGTATTTATTATATAGAAATATATAATTATATATCATTATATGGACATGTAACTATATAACTTCTGTGAACTTATTTCTTTGTATTTGATGTTATGAGTTTGGTGTTGAGATAAAATGAGGCATGTTGAGTTGTAGCATTGCAACAGGCATAATAAATGTGCAGTAAATGAAGCTGGCATTAGATAAAGTAAACTCCTTTTTGTGTCTTGCTGTTTCTATGGGATATGGACTTCAGATTAATTAGTTACTACTGTTACTTCTCTCTAAATTTTTTTCTTAGCTATTAATTCCTTGAAAGCTTTTCCTGTCCCCCTCAGTTTGATTAGCTCTTGCATTTACCTGAGGGTATTGTACTGTTATCCATGGGACTTTAGTGTTCAATTATTCCTACATAGGTTATTCAATTTGATTCTGTTTTTTTTTTCCTCCATCCTCTAAAATACTGATAAAAATCAAGAAGGCTAGGATAGAAGAGACTTGGATTCTAACAATTCTTTGGAAATTTTTGGGACTCTCATATCATTGTGCTATACCTTTTAAAACTGAGCATATAAAGTCATGGTGTGCATGTTAATTTTCTGATCGTACGATTTCTGGGGTTAGTGGCAGGACCAGATTCATCTGTCACAGTTTACCCAGCAAACACAAGGTAGCCAGAAAATCCTGTTTCTCAGGCTACCATAACTGACTGGGTGCGTTAGAGAACAGAAATTTATATTTCCACAGTTCTGGAGGGTAGAAATCTTCGATCAGTGTGTCAGCATGATTGTTTTCCCCTGAGGCCTCACTGCTTGGCTTGTAGCTGGTTATCTTCTCCCTGTGTCTTGTTGTGATCTTCCCTCTCTATCTGAGACCTAATCACCTCTTTACAGGGACACCAGTCTGCTAATTAGGGCCCACCCTCATGACTTCATTTTAGCAATTCCTTCTTTAAATTCCGTCTTTCCAGACATAGTCACATCCTGAGGTATTGGGAATTAGGATTTCAGTATATGACCTTTGTCAGGAGGGACATCTCTCCCATTACTTCCACTCAGAGGTAGTGGAAGTGCAAGAGGTTTTCTAAGTTATGTAAGAAGTCAAGATCTTTTGCTTGGAATACTCTTTGTTCTTAGTAAGATAATATTTGAAGATTCACTTAACCCAAGTTTAGTTAGTAATTATTTTAGCTTCCTGTGTACAAAAGTGAGGTAAAGAATACACCTATATCAAAAAAAAAAAAAATATATATATATATATATATATATATATATATATACACCTGTATCAGGAGGAGACAGGTCTGTGACTTTGGATTTATAAAAGGTCCAAGGAAACCAAGCTTCTTTTAGAGTTCCTGTCATTCCTAGGATAGTCTCTGTTGAATGTGAGCCCCAATTAAATCTTGGATTCTTCCTACTGAAAAGCCCCGTGTTTAGTGAATATGACAGGGGATAGGAGAAGCAGTGAGCTCCCTGCTTTGGTATGCAATTCTCCACAAAGATTTGCAATGACTACTTCATGGAAAATCCTTAATTTTACCACATAAATTAAGTTACCCATCTATTCTGACTTTCCCCCGCTAAACCACACTCTAAATTCAGGGGAAACATTTCATCTTGTGTCCAGTTGTCTCATTTTTGCCTGGAAAAGATAAATCGCTATTAAACTATCATCATTTGTGTTCTTTGGTAAAAATGTAATGATTCTGTTATTAAATGGTAAGGATTTCTCTACCTGCCAGGGTATGTTTTCACTCATTGTTTTTGTATTTGGGACAGATATTATTCTGTTTTATTTATCTATTGCCATGTAATAAATGACCCTAAAACCAAGTGGCTTAAAACATTTATTATCTCACAGTTTCTGGGTGTCAGAAATTGAGTAGCAGCTTAGCTAGGTGGTTCTGGCTCAGGGTCTCTTATAATTACGATGTGGTTGGTTAGAGCTGTAGTCATGTGAAGGCCTGACTAATGCCAAAGGACCCTTTCCCAAGCTCACTCAGATAGCCTTTGGCAAGAGGCCTCAGTTCTTCACAACTGTTGGCTGGAGGCTGTGGCTCCTCACCACATTGGCATCTCCACAGGCTGCTTGAGTATCCCTGGGATATGGCTGCTGGCTTCTCAGAGCAGGTGATCCAAGAGAAAGCAAGAAAAAACCCACTCGGTGTCTTTCGTAGCCTAGCTTTGGAAGTCACCTACTATTCCTCTGTTGTGTTCTGTGGGTTACACCAAGCAACCCTGGCAGAACGTAGGAGGGGATTACGCAAGGGCATGGATACCAGAGATGGGTATCCTTGACCCCATCTTGGAGACCAGTTACCACAAGTCCTTAGAAAGATCTCCATCATTCACATCTTGGTCTTAATGTAATTGGCATTTCTCTAGATGAGTCTAAATTGGGGGTCCACAGGGTAGTTGGTGGAATGTGGAGACATTTTTGTGTGTTCAGCTGTGGGGAAAGGTAGTGTTGTGCTGCTGGCTTCTGGCCAAGAGAGGCCAAGGATACTGCTAAACATTCCACAATACGTAGGACTGGGAATGACCTAGCCACAAATGTCAGTTATGTTGAGGTTGCAAAACCCTGCTCTAGACTGTTCACTTGAAATTACAACCCAAGCTAAGGTAATCACTTTCTGTACTGTATTTGCAAAGTAATATTCAAGTTTCCTTAATGCTTATTATGCGTCCTATTCCAAATGTTGTTATAAATAATTTTGGTAGGAACCTGTCTCACATCCTGCTAGTAGAAGAATTTCAAAGATTGTTTTTTAGCCATTCTCAAGCAACACATAGAGAAGGAGTAAGAACCAGTCATCTGATCTAAATTCTCAGCAAGCCCTGTTTCAGCTGAGATAGCACCTTTCAAAGTGCTTGCACTACTATATAAAAAACTTCTAAAGGCGGTATTTATAGAAAGCTGTATGGAAAAAATACACAAAGACTGATCTTTGTTTTCATAGGAAAAAAATTTTTGATTAAGGCAGTATTCTTAAACATAGTTATTCATTCAACCAAGAAACAAAGGTATCTTCAAATTGTTGACTTTGAGCTTTTTAATTCTTAAAAGATCAGTGCTTATTGATATGTATAGTATTTTTTGGAAATGGTAGCTTTCTACTATTATAAGGCATTAACTGCACAATACTAAAACAAGTAATTGAGTTTAGTAGTTTCATAAAAACTAATAACACTGATTGAATAATGTTCAGTTAAAATATCCCTTTAGTATTTCTCTGTGGGTGTTGCTAACACTTTGGTCCTCCAAGGGTTTGAAAGTAACCAATATTGACTCATGTTTTCGATTATATTGCTGGTAATTTTGATTTTTTTTGTTTGTTTGTGCAGTTCAATTAATTATTAAGCATCTGCCAGGGATTTAGCTCAGTGCCACTGCACCTGCCTGGCAAGTGCAAGATCCTAAATTTGATTCCTAGTAACAAGAAAGAAATATTATTAAGCATCTATTCTTTGCCAAGTAACAGTACTGCTTTATTGACATCTCCATTTGGATATGTCATAGATTTCTCAAATTTAACATATCTTAAATGGAAATTTTTCTTCTACTTTCAAAATTTATTCCTTTTTGGCTTTTTTTGCCATTAAGTTTATTGGTACATTTTAGGTATAAAATACAATTACATTCATCATTGGGATCTTGTACCTTTACATGACATATCTTGGTTATTTTTTTCCCCATTCCCCTGCCCTCCATTCACCCCCTCCACCCTTCCCTATTTACA
>NW_004624786.1:10978697-11120341 GCF_000247695.1 Heterocephalus glaber | reverse complement strand
AAAAATTGATAAATGAGATTCCATCAAAATTTAGAACTTTAAAAGACATCATTAAGAAAATGAAAAGTAGTCCTTAAACAGAACATATTTATAATACATATAACCTATGACCAAAATATATAAAGAACTCTTACAGCTCATTAATAGACAACCCAATTAAAAAGTAGACGCAAGAAGGTGATAAATAGTACAGCACAAGGAAAGGTGTGCAACACTAGAATCAGAAAAATACTAGTACAATAACAAGATTGTATTATACACTCATTAGGGAGATGAACTTAAATGTTTTAAAAGAACAAATGTCAGCTTAGGTGTGAACCAGTTAGAACTTTCTAATACTGCTAATGTGAATGTAAAATGATAAAACCATTTTGGAAAACAATATAGAAATTTCTTGTATTACTGTTAAGAACCAACAGTTCTGTTAAGTTTTTACTTAAGAGAAATGAAAACACATGTTCACAATAGATTTGTGCATACGAGTTGAGTATCCCTTATCTGAAATTCTTGGGACTAGAAGTGTTTCAGATTTTGGGTTGAAATCCACTTGCTCTGCAAAGAGGATAGCTATTCTTGCTTTTTTAGGGGTCCCTATTGCATGGAGTATTATTTTCCACCCTTCAACTTTCAGTCTGTGAGTTTCTTTTTGAATTAAGTGTGTTTCTTGTATACAGCATATTGCTGGATCTTACTTCTTGACCCATTCTACCAGTCTGTTTCTTTTGATTGTTGAATTGAGACTGTTGACATTGATGGTCATAACTGATACATATTGACTTATTGTCATGACTTTTTCTTTTTGTTGGATTCTCCCCTTTTGTGTTTAATTTGTCACATCCAATGCTTTAATTCTGCTGGGCTTCCTGGGGTTGTGATCCCCATTGTCTTTTCCTAGGATATTGTCTAAAAATTTTTGGAGTGTTGGTTTGGAATTCACAAAGTTCCTAAGGTGCTCTTTTTGTCATGAAAGTATCTTATTTCTCCATCAATTTTGAAAGATAGTTTTTTAGGGTACATCAGTCTGGGTTGGAGGCTGTTTTCTTTTAGGGCTTGGAATATGTCACTCCAAGCTCTTCTTGCCTTGAGGGTTTATGTTAAGTCTGCTGTGATTCCAATGGGCTTTCCTTTGTATATGATCTGTTTCTTTTCTCTCACTGCTTATAGAACGTTGTTCTTCTGTTGGGTTTCTGGAATCTTAAGCTTTTTTTTTTTTTTTTTTTTTTTGACACCGGGGATTGAAGTCGGGTCCTTCAGTTTGAGAGGTAGGTGATGGAACCACTGAGCTAAATCCCTGGCTAAGGGGTTTCTGGAATCTTAACAATTATATGCCTATGTGTAGATTTTTTTTGATCAAGGCTAGTTGGAGTCCTATATGCCTCACTTATCTGTATGTCAAGTTTTTTTCCCTGCTTGGGAAGTTTTCTGCCGTAACTTCTGTGAACAGTTTTTTTATGTCATCCGCACTCTCTCCTGTTTCATTGACTCCAATCAGTCTTATGTTATTCTTCTTTGCATTGTCTAGCAGCTGCTGGATTGATTTCTTGTGGTCCCTTACAATTTTGAAGCAATTTTTCTTTTCCTGGTCACTAATTGCAATCTTATCTTCTATGTCTGAAATTCTGTTCTCACATTGGTTCATTCTGCTGTGTAGACTTTCAGTGGAGTTTTTAATCTCCTGGAAATCTGTTTGCATCTGTTTTATGAATTCCATTTGTTTCCTATGTTGGGATTCCATCATGTTCCTGAGCTCCTCTCTAGATTTATTAATCATGTCTTGCACTATGAGCACAATCTCTGCTGTTATCTGAGAAATTATTTCTGATTTCATTTTTTCCAGATCCTCTTTTGTTGCCAGTTCTGGGATTCCAGGTGGTTGAGTATCAGAGTGTTCCATCTCGTTTCCCTTTGGGGTTGCCTTAGGTGATCTGGAAGTCTAGTTTTGAGACTTGTTTATGTGTCTTCTCATTTCAACAGATGCACCCTGCTGTGCCTTTGTTGAGGCAACTTTTTGCTCACCCAGTGATCTTCAATTCTCAGCAAGCCACCGAGCAGCCTGTTCCCTGCTGCTCACCAGTACACTAATTCCTAGGTTTAGAAAGGTGGCCTTCTGGATTCCTGAGCTGACCTTTTGTCTGGGTGGGCTTCTGGCTGGGGCCTGTGCACACTTGGGATGGTATCTAGGTGTGCCTCTGGCTAGGGCCCCTATGTAGCTGTTGTCTGGGAGGCCCTTTTGCTGGGGGTTGTGCATCCCAGTTCCTGTTGTGTGAGCAAACTTCTGGCTAGGGTGTCACGCATTTACCAATGGTATCGGGGTGAACCTCTAGCTGTTGTTTGTGTGCCCGTGCAGCTCTTCCAGGTGGCCCCTTGGCTTGGGCCAGTGTGACCCAGCCTCTGGGGTCAGGGAGGAGCCCTTCCTGGGGTCTGCTTGCAGCCACACTACTCTGATCCACACTGCTGCTCCCCCAACTAAGGGGGTCTGGTGTTCCTTTATTGCAGAGATTTTCTTCACTTTTCTGGTGGGCTTTACTTTTTATCAAGGAGCCTCAGAGGGGCCCTCTTTCTGTTGTTCACTTCTGCTCTATCAATGCTCAGAACAATGTCCTTCATGACCCCTGCAACTCTGGGGAGTGGATCCAGGTAATGCCTCGGCACAGCCATCGGGGGCATAGGGGGTGCTGGCACCCACACAGCTCACCTCCTCTGTGCTGGGGCTGCCTCTGGGGCAGTGGTATGGTGGCCCGAGAGGCCCACCTCCTCTGCCTAGTTATGTCTTGTGTCAATAAATGGTACTATCAAATTACCCAGTTGCTTCAGCTTAAAACAAAGGTAAAAACCTATGAAGACAAAATACCTGGGAATCATTCTTGATTTGGCCTTTTTCCATGGCCTGTGTCCAGGTTGACAAGTGAATCCTGTGGGTTAAAATTCCAGAATATGTTTCATATCTATCCACATTTCTCCCTCTCTTGCTCCTAACTACCCAGTTATTCCAAAACCCTATTTATGTGTTTTCCTCTGTTACTCCCTATTCCAGTGTCACGTATATTTTCCTCATTTTACTTATCACAGTCAGTAGCTAATTACTTTGCTTATTTTTCTTTCCCCCTATGAAAATGTAGAATCTCCTACACTAGGAACCTTTCTGCCTTTTTCTCAGTGTCCTGGCACCCAGAAGTACGTAGTAGGCATATTCATGGGATTCCTTTAGTTAAAATGTGGTAGCCCACTCTGTGCCAGACATTCTAGGCCTGGAGCATGTGTCAGTGGGCACAACCCAGGTTGGCAGTCTCATCGAGCTCACCTTCTTTCTGGATTTAACTCTTCAGTGTTTTTCATGACATGCCTTCAGACACAGATGCACTTACCCTGTGCTAGGCCCTCTGAGAATGTGCATGCCCCAGTTTTGAGCACAGATAAAAGTCGTGTGTGAGACAGTGACAGTGGCTTTCGACAGCTGGGCCTTGGTTGGAGTTGGTGTCATACTGAAAGGAGTAATGCAGTCTTAAAAAAAATGACTTGTGTGTACAGTGAGATCTCATGTAGTCATTATTTATAAAGCCACATGCTTGCAGTGAAGATATTTGAAACTATAAACTCCATAAGCTTTAGAAGCCATTTGGTTCTGTTTCTTTGATCTGATATAGAAGACTAATTTCCTGAAGAATATCATTTCTTTCAAAGATGCTAGCATATGTTTTGTGTTACAGGAGGATTCTTTAGGAGAGCATTATCCGTATGAAAATAATCATTCACAGTTAGTCCAGTTCTCTGTTTATGAGAAGTAAAATGTTTTCCAGATGGAGTGGATTTATGTCAAAATGAATCCCTCATAATGAAACTTAAAAAACAGGGACTTCAATTTCAAAATGATTGTTTGGATCAGGAGATACATCTCCCCTCAGAAAGTTTCAGCAAAAATCACTTTCTCCATTTGTACAAATCTCCCCCACACTTTTTTCCAAACTGACCTATGCCGATTTGATAGTTGCCAAGTATCATGTGCCTTTTGGTAGATAATTAGCCTCCTGTAGTTAGAGCTGGGTAAAGGTTGTAGGCATCCTCCCTCTAATTTGACTTCCAAATTACAATGAAAGCAAGTAGAAATTCTGTACTCTCACCTGTTTATTAGCCAGCAGGCACCAAAAGCATTGTGTAAGGTGAACACAGCCCAACTCTTAAGTACTCTGCCCAAAACTGTCCCTGAAAGATCTACCAAGGGAGGGGACAATAGCAGAGGCAGAATTCAGTCTGGGCCACACAACCAGCATCCTCCAACGGCTGCACAGCCATTTTCGAGCCAAACCAGCATGAGTGGTCCCAGCGGCTCGGCCTCCTGGGCCTCGGAAGGAACTGTGGACAGTCTGGATATTTCTAATCAGTCCGTGTCTCTTAACACCACTCATATTATCCTGGTAATTTCTACTATCCATTACACTAAGTAACAGGCCCATTTAGTTTACATGAAAACTCATTTTACTAATAACAAAGCCTCTGGTGTGGTTTGGAGATTAAGAGAGCTGAAGCATTTAAGGTAGCCATCTGGCCTTTGGATTAAATGCAAGCTAATGACTCCTAGAAAGGGTTTTCTCATGTAGGGCAAGTGCTGCCTCTAGAATGAAGATGAAAACTAAACCAAATCCATACAAGATATCCTAGCTATGCCAAAGTGTTTTAAAAGTCAGTTATAGCTCATGGAACCACTTTAGGAAAAGAAAAAATATTTTCAGAATATAAAACAAACGTGCATTGCCCCTATATTAAGTTGCTAAGTAATAATTAGCCTAGGTTTAATTACTACAAATATATTTTAACTGTTCCAGAAAATTGATATCGATTTGAAACAAATGAAATTTCTGAAACTGAATTAGGTAATTTTCTTTTATGGTATCACAATACCAAATATGTCCTTTTGCACCTTTTAAATGAGATATTTAACAGTTTATGTTTTAGAGCTAGGACTATAGCTCAGTGGCAGAGCACTTGCCTAACATGAGTCTCCGGATTCAATCCCTAGTAACACAAAAGTAAGTAAATAATTTTTAAGAATTTTTGTTTTACACAGAGAGGGAATTCTTAGTGTCTTTGCTATTCAGAACACTTAGAGTAGTTCAGTTCTTGGATTGGTACAATCAAAATATGTAACTATAATTAATATATATTTATTTTTCATATTCTTGGGTTTTTTTCTTTGTTGTTTTCATTGTCAAGATTCCTGTTGAGGACCCCTAGTACCACAATCTGACCTTTGTGGAAATCAAATGAGTGGGCATTTTCAGCACAAGTATTTTTGCATAATGTTGAAAAGATAAGAAGGTTCACTTAAAAGTAAAACTCTCCATTTGTTTTCCAGTTTAGTCTATGTTTGTATTTTCTTAAAAATACTAGTTCTAAAAGAGTTGTTTTTTTTTTTAATGGTACCGGGGATCGAACTCAGGACCTTGTGCTTATAAGGCAGGTACAGTGCCACTGAGCTAAATCCCCAGCCAGGCCTAAGAGTATGTATTTTATATGTGAGAAACTTTTTAACTTTCAGATTTTATTCCCTGCCCCACCTCACTCCTGAGGAAGAATGAAGTCACCTTTGCTTAACTACACAAGTACCTGGCCATCTCACACTGAAGTTCTGTCATGTCCTAATAACCTGCTTCTCACCTAGTTTCCTAGGGTGTTCAGCATTAAGAGGACTATTTGGGGCCAGGGATTTAGCTCAGTGGTTTCACTGCCTGCTATGCAAGCACAAGGACCTGAGTTCAATTCCCGGTACCAAAAAAAAAAAAAAGGACTTATTAAATCCCAGAGTATTTGAGGGGATTCAATAAAGTATTTCTGTTTGATCCTGAGAGACCATTTTATCATATTGTCAAAATGGCTCTATCTTGCAAAATGCAATATCTGAGCATGAACACCATTTAGCTTAGAGAGCTGATAATTTTTCAAGGTTTTTGTTTGTTAAAGGGTTTTCAAAATAGATTAAATTCTAGAGCTTTGGCTTATGATGAAGATTTATTAGTTACTATGTATGCTGTTGTCAGAGATGTTATTTTTTTGGGGGGGGGTTCATAGAGAAGAAATGGGAAGGAACCCTCAGACCCATTCTCCCTCTTCCCCTGCTATAGCTCCAGCAGCCCCACCCCTTTCCTCAGAGTGGCTCCTCTTCCATGTCCCTCTGCCTGACTCTTGTCCCTTAACCCAGTGATATTTCCTGGCTTTCACTATAATGGCTAGAGCATTATAATGCCTATGGACCCAGTTCTGAAAAAGGAAATTTGGCTGGTGAAATTAGAGTACTGTATTACACTTCGGAAACTTTGCTTATTTATCCAAGTAGGTGATCGCATGTCTAAATTATTTTGGAGTATTTCTTCATAGGTTACCTATTCAGCAGGCCAAGACCTTAATTTTCTTCCATTTCTTCTTTGTGTCTAACATTCTTTTCTATTTTGTAATCTCTCATGAAATTAAGGAAAAAATAAATATAAATATAAAAGGGATGATTCCTAAGTTCAAAGTTATTTGTGTGATAACATTGTCTTACTGCCCAAATAAGGAATTTCTTTTGTTTGATGGATTTTTGACCTTCCAGTTTATCTTGAGATGGTAAAGAAAAAGGAGTAGGACATAGTATAAGGAGTTGGAAGCTTCAACAGCATATTGAGAATGCTCAGTGAAGAAGTCAGACATGTTGGTGAAAGCTGTAAGTTTGTATTACTGGATATAACAAATTTTTTAAGTGAAATATTTTCTTTCTTGGTACCAGGGATCGAACTCGGGACCTTGGGGAGTAAAATATTTTCTTAAGTAAGATTTAGGTGATACCATATGATTTCAATTAACCTTTCTGTGGTGTTAAAATGAAAAGTTTGAGAAAGTGTTTGCTTGGGCAGTTCTGTTAGTAATGTAACCTTTATAGCTTTGGAATAATAACATTGCCTTTTGACTACTGTCTCTTGAAATAGCAGTTCTTAATTAACTCAGTGAGGTATTGTATAGATGATACAGCTGTTTTAAATTATAAAGAATTTTAACCCTCACAATATCAGGATTCAATTTTAGTTTTTGAGTTTCTTTTTTAAACAGTTCTAACTGTACATATGGTCCAATAGTTTAACTTTATTCCTTCTTAGGGGGTCTACCTAAGAACAAAGGCAAACTATGCTTATTTTTAAAATAGAATAAATTTATTCTCTTGTAATTACCATATGAGTCCACTGGGCCATTATATGAGCCTTAGATACAATAGGAAGTTATTAGTGATCTTATTTTTTTCCATATCTTGAAACATTTTGTTTTTTAATCAAAGGAACTAGTTCATCATTTTTGTCATTTATTACCTACCAACTATGCTAAAAAAAAGGATTAAAATAAAAATAGAAGAATTGACTAGAGGATGCTTAAGTAATTATTGTATCAGCCTGTAGCTTGCTTATTGAGGTACCCAAAATAAAAGAAGAGTAGAGACACATTTTTTTGTTGTTGTTGGTTTTTTGAGACAGAGTCTCACTATGTAGCTCAGTCTGGCTTTGAATTTACAGCGATCCTCCTGCCTCAGCCTCCCAAGTGCTGGGATTATAGGGATGTGCCACCATGCCCGGCTTAGGGACAGATTTTTGAAGTCTACTTTTAGCTTTCAGTGATCATTGACAAATTAGAAATTTCCATTTTCTACCCATAATGGTAAGGAAATTGGCAGAGGAAAACATTTCACAGGTACAGTATTAGACAAATCAAAAGATGAATGCATAGGGGTTGATAATACTGTGGAACTCTACTAATGGCGGTGAAATCGAGTCTATTAGCAAAGTCTCAGGTTGAGTCTTCAGATGATAGCCTACAATTTTCTCAAACTCAGGAATAAGATATATTTCTAAGGACAGAAAAAAAACCCCATGGCATTAGCATACAGTTAGTCAATCAATAGGAGGGTTTCTTTATTCAGTATTTTGCAACAAGAATCTAGACCATTTGTTTCACTCTATTTTCATCTTGTATGATGTGTGTGTATTAAAATGTGTGTGATATGGTTCAGAAGTAGACAAACACTGAAAGGTGGATATACGAAAGTTATTAGAAGGAAAGAGATGATATAGAAGTGAAAAAATTTGTTGGATTGACCATTCTAATAGGTGTTTATGAACTAAAAATTATAGTGTTTCACAGTTACAGAACAAAAAAGGCTTTTTCTCTTCTCAAAATTATGAACTGTTAAAGTTTTTAAATATATAAGTACTGCATTCTGAAAAAGCAAGAGTATTATTGTAATAAGTGAGAACCTATTGGTAGAAGCAGAACAGGTGCCTACAGCTGTTACTTTGAATAGCTAGCTGTTAGCCCAGAATGTTGTATCTCTTGAAAATAATGACTATAGATTTCTCTACAACTTAGAAGTTGAAATAAGGTTGCAGTGTTTCAAGAATCACTGCTCTTTAGAGTAGTTTAATTATAAGGAAACTTAAAAATAAGACAGAAGTTACCTTTAAATTATGATTTAACTTGAAACAAGTAATGCACTTAATCAACCGTCAGACCGCTTCATTCATGTGGTACTGTCTCTCTGCACCTTCCCTCCTCTGGGTTCCTATAGTGTCCCACCAGCTATGTTGTTCTTCAGGTGTGAAAGAGCTCGAGTTTGGTGTCCTACTTAAATTTAGGGGCAGCAGGTCAGCATCTCTCAATGCTGTTACATTATTTGCATAAGGGTTATTTCTTCAAAAGTAATACTTATATGATGTCACAAGAGCCTGCCCTTATAAAAAGGAGGAAACGTGCTCTCCCATTATTTAAAAAAAAAAAAATTCCAAGGGCTGTGGATATATCTCAGTGGTCGAATGTTTACCGTTGTACAAAACATGTACAGGACCCCAGGACCACAAAAAAAACAAAAATAGAAATCCAAACAAAACTTAAAACTTGCCCCACTATCCAAAGAAGCACAATGTCCAAAACTATCCAGAGAAGCAGATTATCATTTTGTTCTGTGACTCCTAATTAACAGGTTCTCCAGAAGAAAATACTAAATGCTCTGTACTGATGATCAGCAGCCTCCTGATGATGGATTTGCATTGCAGTCTGCATTGGAATGTACATCAGTATCTCATTAAGTTTGGTGACATAAGATCAGTTTTCTCCAGGTTAGGGGGCATAGCAGGTGTTGGTGACTGACACCCTTCTACCTTCTCAGGGAGTCCCAGTGTCATATATATATTCTGTTGTCATATACTCAGTCATATGCGTTAAACCCATATTCAAAGTATCTTCAGTTTTGATATTTACTTTGGTGTTTTATTATGTCAAATTTATGTCTGGACATGACTCTAAGCGATGGTCATGGTCTGTTTGCCATGAAACACCTTTGCTTCTCACAGGAATTGTGCTTTTAACTCCTTCTGTGGGGTTTGGTGGCCTCAGGAGCAGACCCTTAGTGGAAGGCACATCTGTTGGAATGATGGCATGGGCCTTTTGTGTGGCAGACTGCCGTGTGTTTCTCAGTATAGAGAAAAGCTTTTAGACACTAGGAAGTAGAGTGTTTATATTTAGGGGCCAGGGTTAGAAGGGCACTTAGATGTGGTGAAGGAGCAGTAGGGGAGCTCTTTTTTTTCAAGAATCAGTTATTTTTGTTTTTTATCCCTTCCTTCTCTCTCCCCTCCCTCCATCCCTTGATCCCATTTCCTGCTGAGAAGCATCTGTCTCCCTACTTTCTATCATCTATCTTTTTCTTTATTAATATCTACTCATATTACATTAAGACAAAAAAATTAAAGAATATAGTTTAGAAACTTCTGTGGTAGCTTCCCCAAACTGACTTTTTTTACTTACAGTAGCTATTTAAGCACTGGAAAACAAACATACGTGGAAGAGTGAGAAGGGTTCTGAGCCAGGGATTTAGCTCAGTGGTTCCGCCGCCCGCCTCACAAGCACAAGGTCCTGATTTCGATCCCCGGTACCAGAAAAAAAGAAAGAGTGAGAAGGGTTCTAACACAATAGGTAAAAGAATAGACAAGGGGCCTGGAAGTGTAAGAAGTGTGTGAATCTAATGAGTTTTACTTTAATCAGAAAGGAGCATGTTTAGTATATTTGTGTAGATGTTGAATTTTTTTTTTTTTTTAGTATCAGGGATCGAACTCGGGACCTTGCACTTGTGAGGCAGGTGCCAGAACCACTGAGCTAAATCCCTGGCCCTAGATGTTGAACTATATTTTAAACATTGGACCTACCTAGGGAGCCCTAAGATTATTCTCTTAATTTTTTTTCTAATTTTCCATACATTAAATTTCACCCTTCACAGTTCATTGAGTGTAGATAAATGTATATGGTCAATTTTCTCTTCCTACTCCTAACCCTGAAATCACTGATCTATCTTCTGCCCCTATAATCTTGTTTTTGGCATGTCAAAGAAAGAATCATCCTGTATTCATGTTTTACATCTAGCTTCTTTCACACACCACAGTGCTTTTTAAATCCATCCATGTTGTCGAGTTTGTTCCTTTGTATTGCTCCACAGTATCCCATTTTATAACTATGCCACAGTTTCTTTATTCATTCACCAGTTCATGGAATTTCTGTTGCTTCCTGTTTGGGCTATTAAAGTGGCTACAGATATTTATGTGCAATTCTGTGGACTCATGCTTTCCTTTCTCTTAGATAACTACCTAGGAGTGGGATTGTTAGGTCATGTGGTACCTGTGTTTAACTTTTTAAAAACTGGCAAACTATTTTCCAAAGTGGCTGTACCATCTTGCATTCTCCCCAAGTTGTAGGAGAAGTCTGGTTCTTCTATATCCTTGCTGGTCTTTCTTGAAAATTGTAGCCATTCTAGTGGCTATTAGGGCTATCTCATTGTGGCTGTTTTAATTTTGATTTCCTTGATAACTCATGATATTGACCTTTTTTTCCCTCTTCTGGGAATTGAGCCTGAGACCTTTATAATAACCTGCATCCCTTGCCCCTTTTTTAAACTTTTTTTTTTTTGAGACAAGGTCTTGCTTTGTGTTCAGGCTGGCCCTGAACTCACTTTGTAGCCCAGGCTGGCCTCAAACTCATGGCGATCCTCCTGCCTCGCCTCCCCGAGTGCTGGGATTACAGGCGTGCGCCACCACACCCAGCCCCTTTTTTACATTTTTGAGACAGGGTCTCATTAAGTTGCCCAGGCTGCCTTGAGCATTTTCTATATACTATTGACCATTTATATATCTTCTTTGACAAGGTATCCATTCAAACCTTTTAGTCAGTTTCTTATTGGGTTATCTTACTGTTGTGTGTGCTTTACAAATATTCTCTCTTACTCTGTGGCTTTGCATTTTCTTTACCATGTCTTTTGAAGAGTAGAAGTTTTAATTTTGATGAAGCCAGCTTATGAAGTTTTAATGTTATGGTTTATGGCCTTTGAATTCTAAGAAATCCTCATCTAATTTAAGATCAGAAAGATTTCCTCCTGTTTGAGAAGTTTTATAGCTTTAGTCTGTGGTCTGTTTCAAGTTAATGTTTGTATATTGTATAAGGATCTAGATCCTTTTTGTTTTGTTTTGCATATTTTTCAAAACCCATAGTTACCTTGGCACCTTTTTTGAAAGTAAATTAGCCTTACATGTGTAGTTTATTTCTAGACTTTGTTCTGTTCCATCAACCTGTATCTCAATGCTTATACTGATACCACACTGTGATAATACATTTCTAGTTTTTTGAAATCAAGTAGTGGGAGTCCTCCAGCTCTGATCTTTCTCAAAACTAACCTTGGTATTTGTTATGACTATGGTCTATTTATGTTTGTTTTCTCTTTTTTCCTTCAATGGATTTCTATTTCCCTAGGAAATTACCTGTACTATTCAGATTTTCAGAATCTTATCAGAAGACTAGATAGTGTTCCTTTAAAGCTGTTAAAATCTCTCCTATCTCAGGTTATTTAGAAAAGCTTTTTAAAGGTTCTAAATGACTAGTGCTTACTACTTTCCTTCAGTTGACAATTTCTAGTTTTACTATGCTATGGTCTGGGAAGGTAGTCTATCCTGCTATGCTTTTTCTCCCTTTTTATTTGAGGCAAAGTATAGATCCATTTTTGTAGCAATTCATAGATGCTTGGCAGGGCACTTTGTGTTACTATCTGTGTCCCTATTCATTTTTGGCTTTTTTCTTTTTATTTTCAGGGCAAGTTTATTCGGATCAACTTTGATGTAACTGGCTATATTGTTGGGGCCAACATTGAAACATGTATCCTTTTTCATAGTTGCATGCCCCAAGAGGACGGTTCAGTCTCCCTCCAGCCTCACAGCAGCCTTTGGTGACATCGCTCCGGTTATCCAGGTGGTAAAACTTAGACCCATGGGCACAGTTACATGTGCAGATACCTTCAGCTATTGAATATTGACTCCACAGAGGTGTAGATATTTCTGTTGTTCTTAAAACTAGGCCATAACATGCAGGTCTGGGGAGATGGGGAGTCCTACAGCATTTGTGTGGTTATAGGACATTTAGATGAACATTACCCACAACTGTTCTTCAGCTACTGTCTTTAGCTACTTTCTTGTTGCTGAGACAAAGTAGCTAACATCCACAACTCTAAGGAGAAAAGGTCTACTTTGGTTCACACTTTGTAGAGCTTTCAGTCCATATTCAGCTGCTCCAAGGCAGAGTGGCATGGCAGAGGAGAAACAAAACAGCTCATGGCAGGGCAGCAGGAAGCAGAGCAATCAAGGGAAGAGGGAAGGAGACAGATCCTTGTAGACCACACTCCCAGTGACCTGGGCTTCACCTTCCAACATCACATTGAGCTATAAACTCATCAGTGGACCAATCCACTGATGAGCATCACACCTCCATGGTTCAGTCACCTCCCCAGCACGCCTGCTATGATAGCATGAGGCTTTGGGGGACATCCAGACATAAACTATAACAGCAACTGTTGTGTTTGCCCATGTTTTACCATCTGCTTCTGATGTTGTAAGTTAAGCATGTACTCAGTAAAACAAGTCTTAAAAATTATAGTTAAAGTAATTTCAGTTAGTATTAATATGTTAGAGGAAAAAAATAAAATGCCAAATCTGGAGACTCCTAAGAAATGTCACATGCCAAAAAAAAAAAAAAAAAGAAAATACCACATGCATAGACTGGCCTTAAGAAATAACAAGTACATATAAAACAAATTTGATTAGAGATGTAATAAAACAGAAGGATTCTGCATGATAATGTCTTAGCTAGAAAGCATACAGGGGACAGTTCTCTGATGAATAATCTCCAGTGATAGAAATATGTTGTTTGAATCACTTAGGTGAGGGATATGGTGAAAATTTTTTGTTAATTTGGGGATAGTATTTTATGTCTAAATACTTTCAAAGCTGGGGGGCGCAGAAACACTTGAAAATGACAGAGGAATGAATCTACAGTTTTAACTTTCATCATAAAAGCCTGTCACAGTATCATTCAAATGAATGTGTTTTTCACTACATATGGAGGATATGCTTAAAATTCAGGCTATCTGGCACATACAGAATTCATTCCTTTTGTGGCCCCAGGGAAGGCTGCAGTCATCTTGCAAAGTGGTGGACCAGATTCTGTGAGAGCCCGTGTGCCTGTCAGCCCTTAGACACTCCTGGGCATCCAGACCATCTCAGAGTGAGCCTGGAATACTCACACAGGTGGGTGCGCACTGCACCACTGTTCCCTGGGAAGACCAGGCAGGGGTGTGGCAGCAGGCTGTAGATGCTGACCTCAGTGCTTCTTGTGCACAGTGAAGGGAGGGCCGGGAGTCAGTCTAATCACAGCTTTCATGTCACTGTAGGCACCTCTTGGCGTTCAGGGAAGGAATCTGAGGTGTGCTGAATGTGGAGGAGCGAGCACAAGGCTTTCAGAAAGGGGCTCTCATGGTAGCAGAGCAGTCAGGCTCATGCACTGAAGTCAAACCAAGGTTTTTCATCCCTTGCACTCAGTAGCTGTGTTATTTTGACTAATTTCCTTATGCCTTGGTTTTCTTCTTTGTAAAATTTTGTTAATTTGGGCATTATAGGGCTTCTCTTGCCTTAGCAGCTGTATATCTTTAATAGATAGCATCTTACAGTTCCTTGTATAGTACTATGTTCTTCAAATGTCACCTAAATTGGGTTGAAGGGGATGGTCCCTCCTAGCCAGTGATTGTAGATTAGTGAGAAGCGTAAGTTGCATATATTTTCTTTTTTTCCACATACAAAGGACAATTCTATAGAATGGTTCATTATAACACAATTGATAACCAGGCATGATGGCACACACCTGTAACCTCAGCACTTGGGAAGCTGAGGCAGGAGGACTGCCATAAGTTTGAGGCCAGCCTGGACCACACAGCAAGACCCTGTATCAAAGAAAGAAAACATTTTCAAATTAAATTTGTATAGACACTGAAAAAAGACTTCCTTATGATGAACTTAGTCCTTAACCATCTGCTCAGACCTTCTGGAAAAGTCTCGTGCTGTTCGTCAAGCAAAAGATGAACGTACTTTTCATATCTTTTACCAGTTGCTATCTGGGGCAGGAGAACACCTGAAGTGTAAGTGACAAGGGCGTTTAGTATTTATGTTCAATTGAATCTCTTTTTAATATTGAAAATTTTTATACAAACCTCCCAAATCTCTAGCTGTTCAAATCATGAAAATGAAATAGAAGTTCCATGCCATAAAGTAAGTACCTTGTCTTAAGTGACAGGTTGTTACATATCTTTTGTACTTTTCTTTAAAAAAATTTAAAGTAGAAGACAAATGATGTATTTTTGTATGATTCTGCTTGAACATTTACAAATGGAAAAGAAAAAAAGTAGAATAAATATTTTTTATTCCTAGATTTACAACTAAATACATATTATGCTTCCACTAGTCGCTAGAAAGAGCACTAAAGAGCCAGCGGTGGATATCTATTTATCTGTCTATCTGTCTGGCCATCTATCATGAATCACAAGGACTGGAAGCTTAGGTTAGGCAAGGTAAAAGGTTGAATTGTGGGAGTGAGAATTTTGCTGAGTCAAATATATGAGAGCAAAAAGGTGTACAACTTTTCAGTCTCTTCTGAGTCTCAAATTCAGTGTTGTTTCTTTACGGTTATTATATATACCACCTAGATATTAAAGTAAATGCATATGCAGTAAAGGTTTTGTCATCTGAAGTCTAGGCTTTGGCTAACTACAGGCATCTGTTAAACCACTGAACCCAGAAATTAACTAGAGAAAGACCTTTCAAAGGAAGAAAGGTAATAAGCAAACAGTTATTCTGAAGGAGAGGCTTAAAATTCCAGCACTGTAAAAGAAATAAAACCCTCAAGCTTTCAGACAAGCAATAACTCTGCAATAGGAATGAATCAAAAAAGGGTGATGAAAGTGTTGAGAGGGACATAAAAAGTGAACGGACCATACCTAATAGAAGTTATATATTTAAGAATTAGGGGATGGAGTTGGGCATGGAAGTACATGCCTATAATCCTAGCACTCTGAGAGGCTAAGGCAGAAGGATTTCAAGTTCAAGCCCACCCTGGGCAACCTACCAACTTAGTGAGGCCCTATCTCAAAAGTTTAAAAAGGGCTGAGGATGTAGTTCAGGGCAAAGACCCTGGGTCAATCCCCAGTCCACTTCTCAAAAAAAACAAAACAAAACTCTGCAGGAGAACTAGTGAGCTAGTTACAGGAAAAGCTTGGAGCACATCTGCATATCTATTAGAGAAAAATAGCCCTTTCTGTTTTAATCCCTCCTGAGAAGCACCCTTGTGCATCATTTAGCACACTTGTCAAAAGAGAAAATTCTTCCTAGTTTCTCCCGAGCCAGCAGTTCCTAGTGGCATCCATTGCAGTCTGTCTTCATGTGACCTGTTCCTCATCACTAAAGACTAGGAACCACTAGCCACCTGGCTTGGGGATTAAGGGTGTAGCTCAGAGGTAGAAAGAGTACATAGCCTGCACAGGCCCCGCATCACACACACACACACACACACACACACACACACACACACACACACACAGTCATGGCTTAAACAAACTGGCTAGAGATGTGTTTGGCCCATTTCCTCACATAATGTTTGATGTGAACCACTTGATAGGAATATAGAATATGAATCTCAAAAACTTTCCCTCTAAAGATGCCTAAAATATTTTTTTGATGCCTAGAATATTTTAATCTGAAAGCAATAAAGTTATCTGGAAAATTCCCATCATTCTCTAGCTGTTGAAGTTGAAATATAATGTTGTACAAACTACTGTCCTACGAACTCCTTTTAAAGTTTTTACATTTTTCGCATCTTCATGGGAAATTGTGTATGGTTGTGTGTTTCTGTGAATTTATATAAAGAAGGAAAAGTCTGCTGCTGATGGGAGGTGGCGAACACCCGGTGTTCTGTGAGATGTTAGCAGTCTGAATTGGGGTTGCTTTAGTGTGTTTATGAATATTTACTAAATCTCACCACATTATGTTTCCATTTAGCTGATTTACTCCTTGAAGGATTTAATAACTACAGATTTCTCTCCAATGGCTATATTCCTATCCCGGGCCAGCAAGACAAGGATAACTTTCAGGAGACCATGGAAGCAATGCACATAATGGGCTTCTCTCACGAAGAGATTCTGTGTATGTGTGATTTCTCCAAGATTCTGATCCTCACTTTGATAAGCCTTATACATTTGGGGTAAATAACCTAAACTAGAAAATGATTGGGAAACTAATTAGAAATGTCTTTACTTTTATGAAATGCTGAAGGTGATGTATCTTACTAAAAAGTTTTAGATAGCTGTTATATCACAAACTAATTAGAATATATCTCTACTGCAGTTGGATCAAATGTTTTTATTCTTTTTTTTTTCTTTTCATCAATATGAAGCCATGCTTAAAGTAGTATCTTCAGTGCTACAGTTTGGAAATATTTCTTTCAAAAAGGAGAGAAATACTGATCAAGCTTCCATGCCAGAGAATACAGGTAAACTGATAAATATTAATTTTATTTTCTATTTCAGTACCTTCTGGTGTTCTCCAAGAGCATGTTGCCATACAAGTATTTTCCCAGGGACTCTTTTTCGGTTTGTTTTTTGTTTTTGTTGTTGTTTTTGTTTGAAGCAAGGTCTCCCTTTGTAGTTCAGGCTGGCCCTGTGAATTCACTATGTAGTCCAGACTGGCCTCAAACTCAAAGTGATCCTCCCACCTCAGCCTCCCAAGTGCTGGGATTACAGGCATGCACCACCACAGCTGGCTTCCCCAGGGACTCTTGTAGAGTGGGAGACTTCTGTGCCTATGTGAGGATCCACCTGCTTCCCCAGATAAGGGAAGACAAAGCAGGGCAACTGGCTGCTCCCTGCCTTTGCATGGGGGAGGCATCAGGAATGGAGGGAGGAACCCTCAGCTGTAGGAGAACACACAGATCACCTAGAAGGGAGCTGTCAGAGGACAGGCCCAGTGTTGCCAAATACACAGCTGGTCCCCAGCTTAGAGTGGTTTAACAACCTTTCAACTTTCTGATGGTGTGAAAGCATACCCGTGCCATGTGTGCTTCTCTTTCAATGCAGTATTCAGTAAACTGCATGAGTTATTCAACACTTTATTGCAAAACGGTCTTCATGTTCTGCCCAACTTTGGGCTAATTTAAGTGTTCTGAGCATGTTAAAGGGAGGCTAGGCTAAGCCACAAGGTTCAGTATGTTAGGAGTACTAAATGTGTTTTGATTTAGGATATTTTTCAATTTACGGTGAGTTTATTGGGACGTAACCCCATCATAAGTTGAGCAGCTGTAGTTGATTTTGCAAAAAGATGGAAATCTAGATTTTAATATGAAATCTTGTTTTTGAATGTTGAAAAAGTATTTAAATTTAGACTGTTCAGGAGGGAAAGTATGTGAAGCAAAAAAAAAAAAAATTAAAAGCCACAGGAACTGTCACTGCTTCTTATCATCTGAGAAGAAGAAAAGTGAGGAATTACTGTATCACCTAGAATGCTCAACTGTCTGAATAAGTTTCCTTGCTTCCCAGGGACATCCACACTCACTGTGGCCTCTGAGAGCTGACAGTCATGTTCCTGCCCTTGGAGTAACCCTTTTTTGTAAACAACTTGAGGCTTGGTGACAGTTTAACTCTGTGTGTCTCTTCTAAGGGACCTGCCTGTCCCCTGCTCCAGTCATCATTTTCTGACCCTTAAATGCAGTGTCTGTCATTGAGTCAAAGTAGCTAGATTGGCACATGGGCCTACACCCATCATATGGCTTTCACACAGTTAAATCAGACTAAAATGCAATACTTTAAGATTTAGATAAGACATGCATTACTATAGTTAGGCTCTAAAATTTTTAAATGACCTCCAGGTAGAGGAGGACCAGGTCTCTACTACAGGTCAAGGAGGGTAGACGCTGACCCACGTCTCTTACAACCTAAAATGGGTATATTATTAATCTGGAAGTGTAGAAGGTGGTTTTCATCAGACCTAAATCTTTATCTGACTTCAGGGCTTTTATTTAGTTTATTTCTTACTACAGCATGCAGATTGCTAGGGTTTTTCAAGCGTTGATTGAGTTGTGATGAGATCTTGAGTAGCAATGCAGTACTTAGGGGGCTTTCCCGCTCAGTTGCACAGAAGCTCTGCCATCTGCTTGGGATGAATGTGATGGAGTTCACTCGGGCCATACTCACTCCCCGGATCAAGGTCGGCCGAGACTATGTGCAGAAAGCCCAGACCAAAGAACAAGTAAGTTCAACGTGAATTGTTATCACAGGTTTGTTTGAATAATAAGCCAGGGTCTTTTGATCTTCTGATTGACAAACTAAATCAGTGAAAATCCTAATACATGGATGTTTCCTAGTACTAAATGAGTATTTTTTGAAGTATATTTATTTTTACTTTCCCAAGAATTTTAAAAAGTAATTTTTTGGAGTAAATTGGAAACATCTCTGCTTGTCTTGGGTGGACAGATAATCTAACAGACAAACACGCAGAAAGGTGGCCGCCTGGCTTCTGCTGGGTAATGCAGCATCAAGAGCAGAGGGTCATCCTGACCACCTAGTTGTGGGCTGTTTTAAGAAAGACACTCATGGCTCTGGCCAGGAATATCCAGGAATATTGAGAGGGCACACTTGGTGGCAAAGTGCAGTTGACCCAGCTGATGAGACAGTGCCACTCAGAACCCCATGGACACAGGGAAGGGGTTATTCTTCCTAGGATCCTCTTAAGTGATCATTCCCACTTCTCATTTAACTGAACTAATAATGCTATCTATTGATAAGTTGAGACCTGTCTAAGCAGTAATTGCCATTTCAGGGTTTTTGAGTACTATATAACATCAAACCCTATATAACAGCTATTCATGCTTTGTTAAGATTGTTTCCAGGATAAAAGGTTGATGTTATCTAATTATAGGCAGATTTTGCAGTAGAAGCATTGGCAAAAGCTACCTATGAGCGGCTCTTTCGCTGGCTCGTTCACCGGATCAATAAGGCTCTGGATAGAACCAAACGTCAGGGAGCATCTTTCATTGGAATCCTGGATATTGCTGGATTTGAAATTTTTGAGGTATTCCTCTTCCTCTTCTTCTCTCCTGCTCTTCTTTCTTTCTGTTTCTTCTTTTTAACAAATGTTAAGGTTCATTATATACCAGATCCAGTGCCAGTTACTGGGAAAGTAATGACAAATGAGCAGATAAGATCCCTGTCATTGTAGTACAGAGTCAGACACTGAAAGGCAAAACCCACTGAGTTCATGAATTTGGGAATAATGCAGTGAAAGATGCTATGATCAAAAGAACTAGGAAGGCCATGTGTATTTAGGGAAGGCACCTACTGTGGTGATAGTTGAGCATTCTTGAAGGATGAGAAAGGATTTGGTGGTAGATTGTATCATTGATCTGACTAGATTTGTCCAAACATTTATTCAAGGTCACATATGGCAGCGGTCAACATACCTGCTGTCAATTTGCAGAGAAACTGATAAAATTTAATCTCCGAAAAATATTATAAATACAAATACTGATAGACTATCTATAGAGATATAACTTCTGTCTTCCTTGATGGACAAATTATGTATTAGGCACAAATATCAAATACTTCTTGTGATTAATGTCTTTAGCCACTTGAATATTGAATCATGTTGTTTTAAAATAGCCTCACAAACACAAGGTCCCAAGTTCAATCCCTGGTACCAAAAAATAATAATAATAACCCCTTTAAGGGGCCGGGGATATAGCTCAGTGGCACCGCGCCTGTCTGGCAAGCACAAGGTTCTGAGTTCGATCCCTGGTTCCGCAAAAAAAATCCAAAATTTAATATGCTAAGTCGTATAGTAAAAACTGACCTAGTACCAGGATAAGCAGTTGCATCTACTGAGCTTGCCACTCATGCTGTAAGATTGCTTTAATGTCTACTGATTTGTAAATAACAAGAAATCTTGAAAGGTGACTGGATACAACCAGATATAATGAAAGAAAGACTCCCATTTCCAACTGCAACAAAAACAGATGGAATATCGAAAAGTAAATTTAAGTCAGGCGTAGTGGCACACACCTGTAATCCCTGCACTCAGGAGGCCGAGGCAGGTGTATTGCTGTGAGTTTGAGGCCAGCCTGTCTGCATAGTGAGACCCTGTCTCCGAAAGTTAATTAAAGAAGGAATGAGCAAATAAATTTAAGGAAAGTCGCAAGTTGGAGTCCAGCCCAGGCAACTTAGTGACTTAGCAAGACTCTGTCTACAAAGAAAAAAGATTTGGGGATGTAGCTCATTGTGAAGGCCCTAGGTTCAATCCCCAGTACCACACACACACACACACACACGCACAAAAGAAGGAATGGGCAACTTTAGATAAAGGCGACTTTACAGTGCTGCTGCAAAGAACAATGAAGAGATGTTCCCTGTTCTTGATGAAAAAAGTTAGCATCATAAAGATATAAACCTTCAAAATATTTATCTATAAATTGAACATAGTTGTTTAAAACTAATTAGTAGGAATTTTAAGGGATGGAGGGGACTAAGCAAACTTGTTCTAAATTTAATTTGAAAAATTTAAAAAGGAATAGACAATAAAATACTAGAAAGGAGTATTTATAAAGAAAACACTAAAAGAAATGTGGCTTTATAGGACTATACAGAGACAAAGATGCATGTAAATTTTAAAATGCACATTTGTTATGAGAAAGGAAAGCCTTAATGTCCACCATTCAGATAATGGTTCAGTTAGCTCATGTTTGTATACAGTGAATATCACACACCCATAGAAAGAATGAGGTAGCTTTATATACTAATATAGAAAGACTCCAAGATATGTTAAGCTTTTTAAAATCAAGGTTCTGCACACATTTGAGAATGCATAGATTAGTATCTCCAGAAAGACCACAAGAAATATGTGATACAGTTGACATAGGAAAAGCAAGTAAGGAATTGAATTGAGACTAAATAACTTTTCAATACAGCTCTTTGTACATTTTAAATCTTATACAATGTTTTATCGATTTTAAAATCTATTTTGGCTGGGGCTGTAGCTCCGTGGTAGAGTGTGTGCTCAGCATGTGTAAAGCCTAGGGTTTGATCCCCAGAAACACAAAAACGATAATTATTTTAAAATGGTTAGTGGCTTAAATATGAAAGAAAAGTAGAAATTCATTTTTTAAAAAATATTTATTGCATATAGTCCAAACTAAATAAAACAATAAAATGTCATAATCCTAAAGAGAGCTAAGTCCATTTATCTAAACATGAATAAGCATGTTTCTTAAGTCTCTTAAGTATCTCTGTGGCTTCTCTTAGATGCTAGTTGGTAAACATACAGTGTTGAGCAAGGCAACCACTGGCCTCCCAGCACGACCTCACTCTAAAATAGTGAGTACAAAAGCTCCATGGGATGTGGAAGATTGGAATGGCTTTTTCAGGCCATAAATCTATTCTTTGGAGATTGATTGAATCCTCTCTAATTGAAACTCGCTTTTTATAATGAGAGAGGTTATTTATGGGTGCATTTTACTCATGTGAACCATGTGGAAGCATAATAAAAGTTGTGCACTTGTAATATATAGGATGATTGCTTTAAGAAAATTGTACCTATTCATCTATCCATTTATTCATTCCATAACACAAAGAAAATGGAACAAAGTTCACACAAAAAGAACAGAAGTGACTGTGTGAGAAGATGCTCAGATTCACTTAATGAGACCAGTGCACTTTCACCTTAAATATTGGCCAGGGCCAAACATTTGATGAGAAGAACCTGGGTAGAAAAGCAACCCAGACCCCCATGCTTAGCATGATCTGTGTGTCAGGTGAGCTGAGCTCCCCACTACAGCTCTGTGGAGTAAAGATGATTTTTAGTTGACTCTCCCTTCTCTCACTCTGGGGCCACAGCCTCAGCGATGAGTAGAGTGGGGCAGAACCAGGTGCACAGCCCACATTCATGTGCTCACCTGCTGCACCTCAGGCCTCCCAAGTCTCTGTTCCTCCCCTCCCCCCACTTTCTCACTCATTTATTCCTTCATTTCTATTCCTTACTCATCCACTAGTAAGAACTGAGTAGTTTTCTTTGTCACTTAGCATATAGTACTAAGTTTATCATCTCATTTTTTATAATTCAGTAATATGTTGCGTGCACTTGTCTTCATCTATTCTCTCTTTTTCAGAAAGAATTCGGGTGGGGGGGGGAGTGACAGATCGGGAGACCCCTTCCTTGGTATAGTCAGTATCATTAAGTAAAATCAATAATGTTGATACCTAATGAGTAATTTTCACTGCACTTTTTGAGTATCTAACTGGGTAATTCTTCCCATCTCCTTCTCCTGCCCTTGTGTGGACAATGACTCCTTCAACCCCTGCAGCTCAACTCCTTTGAGCAGCTGTGCATCAACTACACCAACGAGAAGCTGCAGCAGCTGTTCAACCATACCATGTTCGTGCTGGAGCAGGAGGAGTACCAGCGCGAGGGCATCGAGTGGAACTTCATCGACTTCGGCCTCGACCTGCAGCCCTGCATCGACCTCATCGAGAGGCCAGTGAGTGTCTCCACACTGTGTGACTTCCTGTTACAGTTCCCACAGAACCTTAGGCTTTGTTCTCCGAGACAGAAATTATCCTACTCAGTGTAATCAGTTTTAGAATAAGTTTCTAATCTTAACTTTTCAGCTCTGGATGTAGCTCAGAGGGGGAGCTCTCGCCCAGCATGCACAAGGCCCTGGGTTTGATCCCCAGCACCACAAAACTGTAAAATAATAATAATAAATAAATTTTCTAGGAAGTGATACTTTGATAGACTAAACCTGTTTAAATGTGTCATCTCAGTAAAACCCTTGAGCTCTCCTTTCTTGTAGCTTTGCTCCTACCCTTGCATGTGCAGGTATGTTAGAGAATGTGCTGTGGTCTTCACAGACTACAGAGGCCACTGTGGTGGTGGTCTTGGCATACACCTGGCCCAGAGTGTTGGAGCATCACCTGCCACCTCAACTATCCATCTCCATTACCACTGTCATAAGCAGTAGAGGGACTCTTTATTTAGCTGAGGATGAGACATGTCACATAAATCCATTTATTGCATGACTAAAACTTGCCCTTGTAAGTACAAAAGTGTTTTTATTTTGGCAGATTTTTAAATTTGAAGTCTTAGGTTTTTTAGTGGGGAGGGGGAATGGGTGTTCTTTGAGGCAGGTATATTTTAATGGCAGTTGTAGAAAGCATCAGAAATTATTTTCTGGTTGATTTATTGTCATGTAAAAACACAGAAATACGCATAATTCATTCATTTTTTTAAACTCCCCTTCATGGGATCTTGAACAGATATGTGTGTGTGTGTGTGTGTATGTGTGTGTGTGCATGCGCATGCATGTATATGTGTGTGGTACTGGGGGTTGAACCTAGGGCCTCCTATATTGCTACTCATAATCTATGTAAAGTTCCAGTTAGGAACTTTAGGTTAGGTAGGCAAGCTACAGCAATAGCTCTGAGGTCTCTCCTAGGAGATGAAGGCTGTGAAGAAAATCTTTCTGTTGCTGTTCAGTGTCTGGTTGCTGCCTGTGTTCCAGGCATTTGGAGATGGTGGAGGTCCAGTGTATAGAAATCTTGGATGGCATGGTACCTGTAGTGAGCAAGAGTGGTAGCAAATAAGAGGAGGAACCTAGGAGACTTTCTGTCCCTTTAAGACATAGTGATACCACGTTAGAAACTTGTGTTTAAAGAACACAACTGATAATTTTCACTTGACTCCTATGCAAGAAAAAGGCACCATAACTGTATTGGTCAGCTTCCCGTTGCTGTGACAAAATATCTGGCATACAGGATTTACTTTGGCTCATGATTTCCAAGGTTTTAGTCCGTGGTCAGCTGGCTCCAAGCCAGAAGCATCATGGCAGAAGAGCATATCAGAGGAAAGCTGCTTACCTCATGGCTACCAGGAAGTAGAATACAGAAGAAGAGCCCCAGAAGAAGGGCCAGGGACCAGATATAATCGCCAGGGTCATGACCCACCCAGACATACCGAGAAGCATGCTTTACTAATCTCCTAGGCATCTCTCAAGCCAATCAAGTCAACAGTCAAGATTAACCATCTCAATAGCTGTTGGGGCAGAGTTCAAATTGCCTATAGTTGTGGGAATAGCTGCTTCTGTGTATCTTGTAGCATCTTTTAGAGGTAATATTCACAGCATACTTGTAGTAACTTCCAGTTAACTTTCATACATACGCAAGCACATGAATATGTTTTACTGCTGCCCTGTTGCCAAAAAATAAGGGAATGGAAAAAAAAAAAAATAAGGGAATGGAGCATTTCCCATTGTTACTATGGTGACCTATTACCTGGGGTGGTCCTTGCATGTGTCTGCATGACACTGGGGGTCCTGCATTTTCAGATGAGCTGTGTACCTGCACTTGTATGTTGGGGTGGAAGAGAACACATAAGTTTGCTCTGTTTGGGCTGGGGATTTAGCTCAGTGGTTCCAATGCCTGTCTCGCAAGCACAAGGTCCTGAGTTCAATCCCTAGTACCAAAAAAAAAAAAAAGTTTGCTCTGTCTGTAGGAATAATTGTGCCAAAACAATTCAAATGAAAAACTATCAACCCTATTTTTTTTAAATGTTCTTAGAGGATTTTAAAATCTAGTGATTTTGTGACCCTTCAGTGTGTTCCACAAATGTACAATCTTCTTAATTTCTCAAGTGCATTTCTTTTGCTTTATACTCTAGGACAAAATCCTTTGTATACTATTTTTCATATTTTAAAATTTTTACGTAATTTTACTCTAAAAGTCACAGTGATGCAGAGAGCAATTAATTTCAACTTTCATGATCAATTCATAGTATAATAGGTAAGGCAAGAGGTTTTGATATTCATTTTTTCAGTTTTTGCAGGTATATTAAGCATAAATATTATTGGGTTAGGATAATATTAAGAGCTGGCAAGAATTTATTAAATCCTTCATGGTGTTCTGAGAATGCAGGTGGGGGAAGCAGGCCACTATGGAAGAATAGATAGCATCACCCTGATCCACAAAGACATGATCTTAAAGCCAGAGAACAGAACAGACCATAGTGGTAGCTCATTGGTGTAAGCAGTGCTTTGTGAATCCAGAAAGGCCAAAGGCTAGGGCTGGGGATTTAGCTCAATGGTGCTGCCTCCTGCGTCACAAGCCCAAGGTCCTGAGTTCGATCCCTGGTACCAGAAAAACTCAGAAAGGCCAAAGGCTGAGAGTGGCATAGAAAGTTTCATGGATGTGGATGTTATGAAGGAAGTAAGGTTTAGGGGATGAATTTTATGGACAGAAATTATCAGGTGAACAACACATTGAAAGCAATATCTTGGGAGTCACTTGGCTGAAGTATTCAGAAAGTACAGGAATGGGGAGAATATGGCATTCACAGTAACTGGCTGTACCTAGACACTGTGGGCAGTGAACTAAATTAGTTGATTAATTCCCTCTTTCTTTTCCTGCCCACTTCCTGCCTCCCTCTGTTCTCTTTTCTATCCGCCTTTCATTCTCCTTCCTGTACTCCATGTGTTGGCATTCTAGGCTTTCCCCTAGATTCTTACTCCCTGCCTGAGCTGTCTTCATTTAAAGGAGACACAGCTCAGAAAGGGAGGGAAAGAATTCCAGATTTAATGCCGACCCACTGTTCACCTCAACTTTAGGATTATTCTATTTATTCATAGAAATGAGATCTGATTTAGGGAAAAATTTAAACTGTATAAAAGAGTTTATTGGTAATTAGGTGAAATGGAATTAGTTCATAGTTCCACTGATCTTCCTTTCAAAATGGAGAGTAAAGATTGGTGGCACCCCCTATCCTGTCCCAGTGTCACCTCACCACTCACAAGCCCAGGCCTTCCCTGGTGTGAGGTGGTAGCAGGCAAGGCTGTGAGCCTCTGGGCTCCGGAAGCCGGACCATTATACAGAAGTGCGGTCTCCTAAACTTCCAGTTCTTTAGAAATCTTGGCTAAAAGGAGGAGTGATACTAGAGATCTTGACACAGAAGGCTGAAGTAGAAAAAATAGAAATGAGACTCGGTAATGAATATTCATCATCATCCTGCCACGGGTTATTTAGAAAAAATTAAATCACATTTGGAATTCTGTGGGATTTGGGAATATTTTCATTAAAATGGATTAGAAATGTAAAAATTATGGTTTAAAAGGTGGATGTTTCGGTTAATATGGAGCTTCATTTCTCCAAGCTGTCAGGTGATAGGGGTGGGTTGAGTTACCTGCCACTCTGAGCCCTCGCTCCTCTAGGGTTACCTAATTCTGGTCACTTCTGATCAGTACCTTCTTTCAGCTGATTTGAAGCCCTGAAAGTCTTTGCAGGTGGAAGAACCATGGGGTAAAGTTCTCGACTGCAGAAAGGTTCTCTCAGCTTCTACCTGCTGGCATTCACCCTTTGCTGGCCACATTTCTTACACCATTTTGCGTGCGTGCGTGCGTGTGTGTGTGTGTTGGCCAGGCATCACTACATGTACCTCTAACCCCAGTTACTCAAGGCTGAGGTAGGGGATCCCAACTCGAGGAGACAGGCCTAGACTTAGTGAGGTTCTGTCTCAGAATTTTTAAAAAATTAAGGACTGGGAATACAGCTTAGCACTCCCTGGGTTCAATCCCCAGTCTAATAAAAAAGACTGATTTTATGGGTATACCTAAAAATTGGTACAAGTTCAGTCTTGTAGCACACACTTATATTTGCAGTATGGCAATTAGTGATGACCCAGAAGCATTGTGAAAGTAGACCATTTCTATATAAATACTTCATTTCATTTCCATGTGTTATTTACCTCCAAAAGAAATCATTTCAGAGAATGGCAAGCTCTAGGCCTTTTTTATTTTTTAACTGAGACAAATCCACTTAATATTCATCCTTTTAAGGCCACAATGCAATGGTTTACATGCACCCATCACCACTAATTCTACGAGATTTTCATCACTCCCCCAGCCCCCCAAAAAACGCCCATACCCATCAGCAGTCATTCCCCATGACCCTCCTCCCAACCCTGGCTGTAAAACTTGTCTCTGTGGATTCATTGAGGCCTTTTTTCAATGAACTTATAATTGAGTGACATAAAGTAGGCACTCAGATGTTTGTTAAAATATATAGAACAATAGATGAATTATTTCGTCACTTTCCATACGCTGTACTTAATACTATTTTAAAATATTTTACCAAGTGCACAATTTATTTAGTCATCACTTAAAACTTATACCACTTAGGATGTAAAATATCTGAAGCAAGTAATTAGTTCAGATTTTAGAAAAATTTACCAAGCCAGTCATTAAACATTAATACTCCAGTTTTGTCTTTCCACCATTTCCCCACCACCACCACACCAGTTCCTTTCTGACTCCTTTATTTGCAGTTTTGGAGGGGCTATTTACTTGAAATTAGAATACTTACAATTTATATATTTAGGAATGTACTAGATAAGTTACTTATCAGTTTTCTTGCCTGTTCTTAGAAGTTTGAGATCTCAGTGTATGAAACTTGTTACATTTTGGGCATTGTTTTCCATCCTAGTAATAGATTTTTCATAGTTTTTTTTTTTGTACTGGGGATCGAACTCAAGAACTTGCACTTGTGAGGCAGGCAGCAGCACCACTGAGCTAAATCCCCGGCCCTCATAGATCTTTATTAAGCTCTAATTGTGTTGGAAGTTCATCTGTCAAGCCCAGTGGCATCAGTGACATGCAATTCTTGCCTCTCGTGACCAGGCTAACCCTCCTGGTGTCCTGGCCCTTCTGGATGAAGAGTGCTGGTTCCCTAAAGCCACAGATAAAACCTTTGTTGAAAAACTGGTTCAGGAGCAAGGATCCCACTCCAAGTTTCAGAAACCTCGGCAACTGAAAGACAAAGCGGACTTTTGCATTATACATTATGCAGGGAAGGTAAGAGGCCTTACACTGAATAACTCCATAAAATTGTGTTTGGGCTGGGGATTTAGCTCAGTGGTTTCGCCGCCTGCTGCGCAAGCGCAAGGACCCAAGTTCAATCCCCAGTACCAGAAATAAATACATAAAATAAAATAAAATTGTTGTGTTTGTAATTTTACCATGTTTTATGAAGGTGTAACAGAGGTGCTTATAAATAACACTTAAATATGTATTACAAATATTTTGCATTTGAGACAGTCCATTTTTTTAGATTGTTCTACAAAAATTTTTGGCTAAGTCTTACAATGTCTGTTGCTTCTGCATCTGGCTTTGTGTTTTCCATTTCACCACATTACATTTGGTTTTGGTGTGGGATAGGTGGACTATAAGGCAGATGAGTGGCTGATGAAGAACATGGACCCTCTGAATGACAATGTGGCCACCCTCCTACACCAGTCTTCGGACAGATTTGTGGCTGAGCTCTGGAAGGATGGTAAGAATGTGCTTGTGTTTGTAATTAAGCCTGGCTGGAACCTACTATAGTTAAGGTTTATTTATGGTTCTTTGTTTATATATATAATTTTTTTCTTTTAACTTTAAAGTCTTTCCCTAGAGCAGGGCTGCCATTATATCAGAAGTTATCCATTTTGAGAGTGCTTGGGTTAAGAAATAGATAAAAACATCTGCCCTCTTGGTCAGACGCTGTGGGAAATATGGAAATATTCTAAGCTCAGGCCCACAAAGAACTACAGGGTGCCTCAGGCACCCCAGTAACAATTCAGTTAGAATATAAGGGTATGGGGATGGAACACCCAAGAAACCCTGCACGTGCCTTTTACCTGGTGTTGTGTACAGGTCTGCCAAGCTGTGTCCTCCACCAGTGCTGCCCCCTTCACACACACATACACACACTCACAGAGTGGCTGGTGAATGAACTCTGATAACTTGCACAGATTGATTGGTTGCTTCTATTTCCACTAGTCCTTATAGTTCTTTGGGGTATGTGAACCTCATATGAAGGTTTTTGGTGATGTTTATCATAGACTAGATTTTGCCTAATACCAGAAAAACCAAACACCTCTGTGTTTTTACACATAACAGGGACACATCTCCTCAGTTTAGCTCTCACTGTTTAACTTCATCCTAGTTCTGTCTCCTTCTTTGCTTAGCCTCAGGCCACATAGGACCTTAGCCTTGGAACTGCCTCTGCTTTAGGCCTTGACCTTGAGGCCAGGCCTACTGAGTAACTAGTATACTTCTTTCTCTGTAGCATCTCAAGATCTAAGAATCTAGCTGTCTTCTCAGAGAGAGGGAAAGAAATGCAAAAGGCAAAAAAGAAAGGGGTTAGGGCGATTGAGGCAAAGGGAAAATTAGAGGAATGAACACAGTGAGCAGGGGAGAGGTGGCTGCTCCGGACTGACCACGTGTGCCAGGCCTAGTGCAAGTGAGAAGCCTGCAGGGACAGCATAGGGTGGTGCACACATACATGCCCGTGTCCTGGGGAGAGGCTGTGCGTGAGACTAGTCCAAAAGGAGGTATGAGGGGAAGCCAGCTTTCTTATAAGTAAAACTTTTAAAGAGAAGTCTCCAACTAGTTATTGAGTACCCGCTGTCCCTTGCAGTGGCCTAGTCAGCTGAGGGATGCTGTCTGAGGACAGAGAAGAGGGCCCAGGCCCTTCAGAGTGGATCTGATCTGAGCTGCCCTGCTGGGTGATGTTGGCATGGTATCTGAGAAACCAGAACTAGAGTGAGAAGGAAGACTGAGCGCAGGTTGTCACAGGTCCCCGGTGCTAGAAAGACCAACACTGGCGAGTTGGCAGCACAGATGGAAGTGGTGCCATGCTGCCCATCATAACTAATTAAATAAATAATGATAAATAAGTCACATTCTCTCAGGAGCTGATTCCGTTGTGACTAGTGGAGTCTTTGTAGGTCACACGGGCACACACGCTTGCTCAGCCCCTACTCCTGGCACACTTTTCCAAACCTTACAACAGGAAAGTTGTAGACCAGGCGATCCATGCACAGACTGTTGAGTGTCTGTGTTATCTGTGATGAAAGCCATGTGAATGGTGTGGAGCAAGGTTTTAAAAATGAGCAACAGGGCCGAGGATGTAGCATGGCAGCACAGTGCCTGCCTAACAAGTGCAAGGCCCTGAGTTCGATTCCCGGTACCAAAAAAAAAATGAGCAACAGGAAACAAAGACCTTTTTCCTGAGGTGCTAGAGCGGAATGTCATGAAGGATACTGTTTTCTTTGTTCTTGAAGGATAATAATATTGATTAAACTGTGGAGCTAACCTGTGTTGAGCCACACGTTACTGAGTGTCCTCAGCACTGATTTATGAGCGTTCATGTTCCGATTACACCCTCAGCATCTTTGGGTAAGAAGGTACATGAAGTAACTCAGCAGGGCCTGAGTACCTCGTGAGGCATTTTCAGAAGTGAGGTTGGTGTGGGGGAGGAAGGAGCATAGGCAGTCACAGGACAGAAACAGGGAGGGGCTCTCAGTGGTTTCCATTTTGGCTTTAGAGTAGGGATAGGGCAGGAAGGGTGAGTGAGCAGGAAACAGCGTGATGGCCAGAGCCAGGCTCACTTCTGAGGGCTCCTTGATGGCCCAGTTCAAGGGGAGTTTAGATAAAGACCATTTTCAGGTTTGTTCAGTCTCAATTTGAGGAAGTAAAAAGGAGCAGTTTGTTAGCTAGATTGGGGTAAAAGATATTGAAGGTAGAGGTGCAGAGGGAGGGGACTAAAGGTGACAGTGGACCTGGAAGGAATGCTGAGGAAAAGTTGCCGAGGGAAGAGTTTTCCCTGTCAAAGCCTCAGAACCTGGTCTTCTCTTTCTTTTGAAGAGGAGTAGGCATATTGAGAACACTGCAGATTAATAAAGGAAATCAGGTCCTGACTTTATATACATGTTCTGACATTAAGACCCCTCTTTTGACTCCTATTTTCATATTCAACCAAAAACTATTTCTTACCCCATTTCTATACTACTGCACGTCTAATTAGGTACTTCCCTTGGCAATATTGTGAGACAGATGTGGAAGCAAAATGAAAGACATGCCCCCTCTCTCCCCCTGCCTCCCAGCTTGCTGGGCTTCCTTTTTCGACTTTGGACTCATGGCAAGGACTTTGGCAGCGGGGTGGTACGGTTTCAGGACCAGAAAGTTGGCCAGGTCGTGGTGGATACGAGAGGCTGGAATACTGAGTACAAGTTATAAATCACATGTGATAGGTCTTACAGGTAGGACCATATCTGGAGATTCCTTACCAGCACCTTTGTGATTTCCATTTGCTAGGTACAGGGAAGTTATTTATCTGATTACAGAAGAGGAAACTCCCACAACCTTGCTGAGCCCTATACCCCCAGCACCATCCCTGTTCATCTGTACCATAGTTCTGACATCACTGGCTGCACTGATTGCATGGCCCTGCTTGTGTCCCTCACCTGCTCAATACACACACCATGAGAGTGCATTTGGCTACTCTGTCACAATAGGCTAAGAGAAGTCTTACCCTGGTTTTTGATTTGGCTGTCTGCTTCTGCTCTAACAGTTATACATGCTTGCTCTCCTATTCATGCCACTATTGGGGGGAAGTCCTGTCACCCATCAGCCTCGGTGGACAGCCGATTGAATCTGAGTGACAAGACCTCAGGGGTCACTCACAATGGGGAGTGCTGTCATTCAGGCCAGAGGCAAGTGGAGGGGCAGTGCCAGATTTGTCTGAGTTTGGAGACTGTATGTTTTGTATACAAGGTCAGTGGCAGGCACTAAAGTTGGATGAGGGTTCTAAGGTGGGGAATCATCACTGTTCACTTATGAGGTATAGTTCTCCTGGGACAAGAGCATCTTTTTGGAAAAGAAAAATGACATGATTATTTTCATAGCCATTGAAATGCAAAAGTAGAAAATCACAGGTTGACCATGAATGAATGAATATATGATGTATACATACATCTTTCCTATGAGGGGTTAGTGCCTTGAGTATAAGACATTTTATGTTAAAATCCATTTTGTTTCAGGGTTTTACAGTTTTCTCAAGGCCAAACCAGAAGGAATAAGATGTATTAGTGGCAGCCCTGCCCTAGAGATTTATAGTGCCCTAGTTTTTGCTAAAAGATATTGTATTGGGATCTCTCTACCAGCTACATAGGATTTCTTACCACTTCTTAAGGCTTATTTTAAAAAAAAATAGGGATTGCATTTTCATGTAAATGTTCCTTCTAGGGTATTCTCATGATAATAGTATAATCCATTTCTTAGGATTTTATTATTTTAACATTTTGCTACAAGAGAACTTGAACTTTGTTTTCCTTAATGGTAGTTTCCAATCTTTCAGTAATTTGTATTTGAAGTAAATTTTGTTTCCAAAACCTGTTACTAGAAATAAAACTTCATAGCCATATGAATTTTTGACAATAAAAGACACTAATATTTACCTTTACCACGGTGCTATAACTTAACTACAGTCTTGTTCTGATGTACTAAATGCAAAATGTTTTGTGATAGACAACTAGTAGCTTATTACTCTCAGATACCACCCTGCACGTACTTGGAATAATCAGGTGTGCTCACACCTGGATTTGGAAGTGTGCTCTTCTGATTCAGCTTAAGCTTATTTTATAAAAACAGTAATGTTTGCATGGGATCTGCCCTGGACTGGCTGCCGTTATAGCCCAGTTCCAAAGTTTACTTGTGATGTTGAATGTCGTTCACACTAACTGAAGTGTTTGTGTATTTGCTCTTCTGTCCTGTTTTTACTGTTTCTCTGCTTTAGAGATTCAGAATATTCAGAGAGCTTCTTTCTATGACAGTGTTTCTGGTCTTCATGAGCCACCAGGTGAATGTATACAGCCTGTAGGTTTTCCAAAACAGAAGGGTTTTAAGCCCACAGGAAAAATTGGAGGGGCGGGCCGGGTGTCTGGGGAGGGCAGGGTACACTGGGGGTTGGGACTGGTTTCTGGGTTTCTGTTTTTGTTTTGCTCATAGGCCTGCATGAACCTCTCATTTCATGCTCAGTTTTTTTTTTATACCTCAAGGCAACTGTTTGAGTGCATAACCAATTCAATTGCTACTGCATACACAGTCCTTCTTATTTTCATAGCACTTACAGCATTGCATATTAAAAGGTATGTCACTACCTTTTCCAATAGTGCCATTTTGATACACGGTCCTCCAAGGGAATTGCTAGGAATTGATCTGCTAAATGCCATCTCCTTTGTCTTTGAGTCACTTTTAAATTTTCAACTCTTAATTTTTTTCTTTTTAAGTCACTAATATTTTGCAAACAAATAACTACACATTTCTCTCAGGAGTACTGGTCTCATTATTGTGCCTTTGGTTTGGAATTGGTATGCACAACTAGCTGTTGGCCTTTTGGTTTGAACTGGAGGTGCCAAACCTTTCCACAAGGCTTAATATGTGCAGTTTGAGACTTATAGAATGCAGTGTTCCATTTAGACTTTGAAACTTGAAGTTGAGCTCCAAATGTTTTGGCTTTGCAGTCTAAATCCTTAGCCCTGAATACATCCTACCATGGCTAGAGGGCCTCCAGAAGCTCAGTATAAAAATGAAAATTGTTTAGTGAAATTGGCAAGTAACAAAATTCAAAGGAGAAAGTCGAATTCGTCTTATAAAATTTCCCTTATGAATTTAGAACATGATAATGCTAAGATCTAAATTCATCTCAGAATTCATCTAAATTCATCAGAATTCATCTCATATTTTAAAAATGTTAAAAGACTATGTCTATTTCAGTCCAACTCAGGATTCCTGCCATCAATTCCAGCTCACATACTATGAAAAACATAGGTTGAAAGCTTGGGGTAGGAGGAGAGAATAGATTATGCCAAAGAAAGCAGGAGGTGTGATGAAAATTCCACAGAATTCCAAAGGAAGAAACCCGCAAACTGGGTCATCTTTGGCCTTGGGGGGCATTAACAGTGCTGCTTAGAGGGACAGACAGTTAAGGGCAAGTTAGCTGAGGTTGAAGCAGCTGATGCTCTGCTGAGGACTTGTGGGGGTTTTTGGGGGTGGTTTTTTTTTTTGGTACTGGGGATCGAACTCGGAACCTTCCGCTTTCAAGGCAGGTGGTGGCACCCCTGAGCTAAATCCTTGGCCCCAAGATTTGTGTTTTGACAAAAGGTTCAAGCTTGATTTCTTGGCAGTTCTCCCAAAGTAAAGTGTCCTCTTTGGATTCCTAATCTCCTAAGAGAATCCCAGTCTGTGGGGTCATTGAAAGTAGAGCAGGGCCTGTTGTTACTTCTGTCATTTCCCTAGCACCTAGCACAAATGAGATCCACCATGAATAAGTCATTGAGTGAGAAACTGCTGCCTAGATAGACGGGTGCCAATCCCACACCTGAGTTTTCCACATAGCAGCTTTGCCTAACACTCCGACCATGGACTTTTCTTCCTCTAAGGCGCAAATGCTCTTTCCTGTGGGACCGTGATCTTTAGGGGATATAGATCAGGCAAAGTCCAGTACAGAGCCACTCCCGGATGGCTTTATTTTAATGAATAAATAGGAAGTGAGTTCATTCACCCCACCACATTCTCACTTTGACCCTGAAAATGTCCGCGGTTCTGTTGCTGTGAAATGGCCTTTGGTTGAGTTACTTGGATAAACCAGCTATGGAGGGTCTCAATTTCTGCTTCTCCTTGAAGGCCCGTCATCTACCATGGCTAAATATAGTCTTTTAAGCTGTATATATTCTACAGCAAATTCTTTCTGTCTTTAGTATATGTCTATGGCTTCAAGAGAACCCAGGGAAGGGTAAGGAACTTAAAAATGAAAATGGAGAAGATTGGTATTTTCAGTGTTTCCCCTGAAGGCAGTGGATGAAGGAGTTTCTGGGATCCAGATTGTGATTGCCTGTGACTACTCACTTTAGTGAGCCTCTCTCTAAAGGAGGGCACACAGAGTTAATATGGGCTCTGTGCTTTTCTGTATATTTATATTTACATATTATGTGTATTTATAATGTTGGGGACACGAAGTGTGCAGACTTTTGAGGACTAACAAGAGATTGGGATAGAGAGATGTTTCTTAAAGTATCAAAGGATGGATGCAGAATGAAAAAGGAATTCTTAGTAGCAGAATGTGAAGTCCTACAGGTTTTTGCTATAATCTCTAATTTTGCTATAATCTCATTTTCTTCCAAATATACTTGGAAGTCTGGACTTCTGAAATAATCCAGTAGTGGAGACTGAAAAATGAATGAACCAGCAAAGAGAGATTGTAACCTCAAAGTTACAATCAAGGCTTTGGGACAGAAGGGAACTGTCAGTGGCTTTAGACCTGCTCCAAACCATTTGGAGGGACAGTGACATATAATATGTCTTAACACTGGTTTACACCGCAGGATAATCTCCTTCACAGAGTAGTGTCATGTTAGATCCTTGCACCCTGCATGTGCTAGATTGCAGCTGGCACATCCAGAAGGTACCATGAGAGGAAAAATAAGAGAGAACCTGAGAGGCACCACAAAACACATTTTAACTGTTATTGAAAGTTCCCCCCACCTCTTCTCAGTTTTTCATAGAAGAAGCCCTTGATGGAGTTACAGTGATTGACTCAGGCTGAGAGTCCCTGAGGAGGGCTGGCTCCTGCCACAGGAAGGTTCGCCCACCTGACTATCACCAGCTCTTCCGGGCCCTTCATGCTGTGATCTCTGCTGGATTCTTACCTACCTTCTTGCCATTACTTAGGCAGAATTCATCCCTTAGCCATGCTCAAAACATAGCCGTGAAGATGTTCTGACTTCTGATGCTCTGAACCAGCCTTTTTCTTTTTTTTCCAGTAAGACATTAAAGGCAGAGAACAGTAGCCATTGAATCTCTTCACAGCTTATGTCCATTGGTCAAAATCTCTTAAGTGCTGTTTGGGTCTGTGACATTTTATAGACTTAGCTGAATCATTTTCAGTGGACTGTTTGTTGTGATGGCAGTAATATAGATAATCATTTCAGGTTTACTAGCAGTTGTGAACTCAAGGAGAAATAGTGTTTGGGTACTGCAGTTGGAGATTCGGAGGCCAAGTGAGGGCAGTGAGACTTGGCCCTCAGGGTGATGGTGAGCCTGCACCTGGCACATGGGAAGTGCCTGGGTGCATGATGTTGAGAGTTGCATTTTCCCAGGCTGTGCCTGCAGCTGCCGCAGCTGTGTTATACCCTGGTGGCTGCTGTTCTCGTGAAAAACAGAAACATTCAATAAATACTTATTTGCTTGTTTTTTGTTTAATTCAAGTCCACTTGTATTCATATTGTGCTGCCAGTATCAACGTAAGTTAAAGACTTGGACCTGATGGAGAGAAGCAGGGGCAGCAGAGCAATAGCAGGCTATCCTGACCTGCCAGGGGTGGGTTGGGGTGAGGAAGCTTCCCATTGGCCCCAAACCCTGGACTTCCGAAAGGGATGGGGAAGAGAGAGGAGACAGCGTTCAAGTTCAGCTTAATACTAGTGCTTGGGATAAGAAAGGTTGCTTTCTCTTTAAATCACATGCTTCCTCTCAACCTCTGGACTTCCTAGAATTCTTCTGAAAATTTCCAAATACTCTAAAGAAATAACTGTAACAGATTGGTTCTAGCAACAGTTATGTAATGGTTATAAATGTGTTGTTACTGTGTAGATATTATGGAGATATGCTATTTGAAGCTGATTGTTTTTAGGAATTCATGCAGTTAAGTATTTGTTTCCTCTCTGTCTTTAACTGTTTAGTTACATTTTCATCAGTGTTAGAGTAGAATTGTCTTGTGTTACCGAAATAAGGAAGTTAAATACCTACCAGTAACCCTGCCCAGGCTGTCCTGGCCCCTCAGAGAGAAGTGCTGGTAGAGGGATGAGCCTGTGTCCCCGCTTAGCCCAGCCCAAGACTGTGGGCCAGACTCCTGCCTGTTAGGTCCCCAGCAGCGGCTGTGATCCCAAGTAGTCACTGCCGGATTTTGTCTTGTTTCCTACCTTTTTCTGTTTGCTGCTATAGCCATTTCCACAAGAAAATACTTTTAAAATTGAAATTTTTCTGGGTCTTGATTTTTGAGTGAAATCATACATTACCCATGTGGCCCAAATCATTTAATGAATTTCTTAAAGTGCTTCTCTGTTACCCACAAGATAGTTTTATTCGTAGGCAGAATTTAACCATGTGTTTAAAATTTTTGAATTAAAGAAATAAAATGAAAGTCTAGAGCATCACTTTTTTCAAAATCTGAATATTAGGTTTGGATCACCATTATTAAAATTAAAAATCAGCCACATTTTATGATTGTAGTTTCTGATAACTGGAACTGCAGTGCTAACACAGCAGCATGCTATTTAAATTAGCCTGTTAGCTGCAGGCTAACTCACTGCAAAACCAGTGTAATTACATCCCTGCAAAGAAGACGTGATCACTTGCTCTTTCGGGGTGGCAGTCATTTGTTTTTTTGGTTGTGTTAACCAGCTTCTAGGTGCTGGGCACTGTCCCCTGGCCAGCACTGGGCGGTGGGCGAGCAGTGGGAACCATCTGAGCTGGTGGGCACGGGTCAAAGAGACATGGGAACAGCTCCCACAACCCTGAGTGTGTAGGATGCTGGGCCCCGTCCTCTCTCCATCCCCACCCCAAGCTCAGCTGTGTCCTGGGATCTGTCCTTAGGGGATCTGAAGCTCAGAGGAGGGAGATAGCCTGATTAGCCTCACAGGCAGGTGGGAACCGAGTTTAAGACTTCTCTGAAGTAAAGAATGGAGATCTACAAAATTGAGGAGTTTACCCGATAACTGGAGGGAATGCAAACAGAGAAAAGGAGGAAGGAGAAGTCATTATGTCTTTGGGGAAAGGCAGCCCGTTTGTCCAGTTGGAGTTTGGAGGTTGTGTGGGAAAATGGCAAGAGAGGTGCCAGCAGAGAGCACTGGAACATCTTTCAGATGCCACTGCACTCTGTGAACCTGGTCTCCTTGGCTCCATCTCACAGAGGAAGGAGCTGAGGCTGGAAGAGGTTGGGGAATGTGTACCCCCTAATTACACAACCCATGGGTGGAGGTGTTTCTGACTCTAGCTCCAGTTCATGCTGTGCTGTATCCCTGGGCTAAATTATTTCGACTGAATCTGATAGGCAAGGGGAAAATTCCAGGATTTCAATGCTTAGTTTTTTCTTATAGAAATGTCTGTTAATCATTACACTGGGACAAAAGGCATAGTGGGAAAAACTGTGGCAGCCAGGGGCTAAGGATGAAATGGAGGTGTGAAGCCAGGTGGGAGAACTGCAGAATCTAGGTCAGAGGGAAGAGCCAGACTAGGGCAGCTGAAGAGCGAGGATGGAGTGGAGACCTTTGAAAGTTTGGATGAGCAGCTGGGTATCAGAAGGAAGCAAGGCTAGAGTGACCAGTGGTCATATTTGGACAGGAGGAACACCCTGGGAGTGGGGCATAAACTGGCTGCGGTTTAATGTGTCTGTCCCTCCTCCTCTGCCAAGCTCCTTAGGGCTTGCTCGAAGGCCCTCATCTCTCTCTGTTCTGATAGCCCATTCAGTTCCATAACTTTAAATATGATAACTCCCAGCTTGACTTTTTTTGCCCAGATCTTTCCTGTTAGCAGCAGACTGAGCTTTCAGCTTGTCTCCTTCACATCTCGCCTCCACTTTGATGTCTTACAGATATCCAGAACTTACACAGAGTTTGGGTCCTGTCTTCACAGCTACAAGCCTATTTCTCTCCCCATCCTACCTGTGATCTTACCCATCAGCCACTCACTTGCCCAAGCCAGGGTCCTTGAAATGTCTACTTACCATTCCATAACAAGTTAATCATAAAAGCAAGTGGTCCTCCCACCAACTTCCTTCTCTGTGATCTCGCTCGTTCGAGCTGCTATGGTCTCGCTGAGAGCCTGGCCTTCCTGCCTCTTTCCCCAGCCCTCTCCCCAGGCCATCCAATCTAGAGCAGCGAGAGGAATACCATGATCTCACTGATGCTTAGTCCATGGCACTGGCCTCTCTGCCTTCTTCCTACCCCTGGAGTTTCTCTCATGCTGTTTCTCCTGACTGGAACGGTTTTTTCCTATTGGCGCACTCTTCATCTTTGAGTACACAGTAACATTTCCCTAGAGAGATCTGAGGTAACTCAGTTCCCTCATAGCATTATTTTTTTTCAGTGCATTTCCCACTCTCTGTAATTTAAATGTATATCTACTTCATTTATTCACTAACATATGTGAATAAAGGGTTAGCGCCAGACATTATGTGGGGAGCAGGGATGCATTATTGAGTAAAAGCAGACACGCTAGCATTTCACAAGAATTTATAGAAGGCAGAGGCACCTTTGTGACATCTGGATGGGAGAAGAATGCTGGTATCTGGTAACTGGTGCTGGGTAGTCAGGTATATCTAGTTAGAGTCATAAATGGAATTACCCAAGATGAGACTATGGCTTGAGGAAAGCAGAAGGCCACTATCTGCGTTTCTTACTGTATTCTAGAAAGATTTCAGTGAGCTGAGATTGGTTCCCGAGAAAGTGCCATGAGGTACAAGGAAAGTAGAAGAGGGGTCCTCAAGGACCCAGAGTCTGGAGGAGGCACAGGAGAACCTGGGGATCATTAAAAAGCTAGGTGTGAAGAGAGTTTTTAGTACGCTGCTGTGATGGTTCATAGGTAAACAGATGAACAGCACTGGTGGCACCTATTGGCTGAGTAGTTGGCTGGGCTGGAGGCCGTTGGCCACACAGTGTGAGGTTAGGGGGAAGATACAGAGAGGCAAGTATGTGAATTACTCCAGAAAGATTCTAGAAAGAAGTTGGACTTGGACAAAGTAGAAAGAAGTGGTGGATGCAAGGTCAAGAGAAGGTCGCTGCCTGTGGGGTGCACAAGGGTGGGATTTGGCACTGTTCGTACTGGACAAGTGAAGAGGGAGACGTGAGGGCTCAGGAAAGAATGGGACTTCTGAGGGAGAAGGTGCACAAGAGGAGCTTCAGCCCCTGGCAGATTCTGGTGGCTTTCCTGGGAGCAGCTGGAGTACGGCTTGCCTCTGTGGGCCTGGGGCTGACACAACTCCTCCCGCCCTTCTCCAGCTTGTATTCCGGACCTGCAAACCTGTGGCAGGTACTTCGCCTCGTAGGCTCAGGTTTCCTCTTCTGTAAAATCCTCATTGGAAATGAAGAATCAGCTGAGATCTTGTACTTGAAGCCCTTTTCCCAGGGCCAGGTCTCCGCATGCTTCTCACAAGGAATGAAAGAAATGAGGCGGCTGTCCAGCTTGAGGAGGGCATTAATAAGAACAGGCTGACTGACATTCTGGTTGTTTTTCAAATATTTTAGTGGTGTGTTTCATTCATTTATCAGTTTTTTCAATAAGAGTATATGGACATTATGCCAGCACCGGATGTGCTGGCAGCAGGTGCATGAGGTATAATCTCATTGTTAGAAGTGTTAGGTCTGTATAGATGATGTGAGCATTTCAGCTGCTTTAATAATAGGGGAGTGTCTGAGGGCAAGTCCAACCCTTGTCCACATAAGAAGCCTGGACGCTGGTTCTTTTCCAGAGGGCCTTTCCCTTTTGTGTTTTTGCCTTCTAATGAGTCTTACTCATGCTGTGAGCTGAAAGCTGAAGTTTATACATTTCTTAAAATCTGAACTGATGTAATTGAATCTCCTGCATTTTTTCTTAGCTCAAATGACTTTTCTTCCTGAAAACCTAATGACTAATAAGAGCTAACTCTGGTCTCTAATCCCTGAGCATCTTCATTAAGTAGATTTGTACAGCCACATATTTTGTATATATTTTATGAGCCATTTCCTGTTTTAAGATTTTTTATAGTATCAGTTTGTGTATCAATAATGCCTGCCAGTGATCTTTTATTTACCAAATACTTGCAAATGTAGCAGGGAGAATGTTACCCAAGACAGTGAAGTCCTGGTCCTAGCGCAGTGGAAAGCACTTGTGGGTATGTGGTAGCTGAGACTGTGCTATCCTGCCATATAAGTGTGTGGCTGTTGGTTCCACGGCTTGTGCAGTGTCTAAATATGCTGACTGCCCTACCTATATGGCACCTCTTCTCATTTGTTCACAAAGCTTGTGCTGCTGCACTATCACTGTCTTTTCTTCCCCTGAAGAAAGCCACATCTGAAGAGTCACATGTGGCTCACATTCCCTTTCTCTTTTCTTCTCACCAGTGGACCGCATTGTGGGTCTAGATCAAGTCACTGGTATGACCGAAACGGCTTTTGGCTCTGCATATAAAACCAAGAAAGGTATGTTTCGCACTGTCGGGCAGCTCTACAAAGAATCCCTCACCAAGCTGATGGCAACTCTCCGAAACACGAACCCGAACTTTGTTCGCTGTATCATTCCAAATCACGAGAAGCGGGTATGTGTGAAGCAAAACATAGGCTGGCAATTAAAGTTGACCAGGGTCGGGTGATGAAGATTAAACTAGAAAACTATTGCTTGTTTGATTAGGCTGGAAAACTGGATCCTCACCTAGTGTTAGATCAGCTTCGCTGTAACGGTGTCCTGGAAGGGATCAGGATCTGTCGCCAAGGGTTCCCCAATCGGATAGTTTTCCAGGAATTCAGACAAAGGTATTGTTTTTACTTTTTTCATATATGTATCAAAGCTTATCTTAACATGAATGAAAATGGTAATGTAATAAGGAAACATTTCTCTTATTCCCTAGACTCATTTTCTCATATAGCAAAGGAACAATCCTTATTACCTTGATTATTGCTAGAAAAATGAGTCCCCATTTTACAGCAAGGCAGCGAGCTAAGAACTATTATGAATTTGCAAATATATGCTCAGTCTTCAGAACCCTCACCAATAGCTGTGAGATAAATGCAGAGAGCTGGAAATACACGGTTTACTCATTCAGACAATTCTGCCTAAAATCTAAACATGTTTTGTTTTTTAATGTTTAAAATAGATGAATAATAAATGCTCCTTTTTAAAAATTCTGAAAATACAAGAGAAACTAAAAGTAAATAAAAATCATCCAGGAATAATTCCTAAAAACATTTCAGGGTATTTCTTTTTTCACAGAGTATGTATATTTCATGTATTTTTTTCTAATAGAGGTGTGTGCACACACCATTATAGTCTTATAACTAGAATAAAGAAGGCAATAAGATAGATTAGAAAAGGATTAAGGAAAAAAAAGAAAGGAGATTGATCAGTCTGCAGTAGAAATTGATACAAACATGGGAAATCACTATTTTAAAATTTTATTTGACAATTTTCCTTAGTAGTTAAGTTAGCTGGTTTTTCCCTTTTTGTCTTCTGTAAATCCAGTTTCAAAGCATCTGTTGTGCCATGGAATAAAAAGGGACACCAGAGCCCATCAACCTGAGAAGCTACCCCAGTCTTGTAGATGGGCCCCTATTGTGGCTCCATTGTGTGATAAACACTATGCTAGGCTTTCACTTTCTATCGATAGGAGAAAGTGACAAATAATTGGCATCTGAGATACTAATAGCCAAGATTCACCTTTTAATCTAGCCACTGTCTTTCTGCCACACTTTTCCTGGTTGAGGTATAGCTGTGTACAGTGAGGTACACACACTCAGTGAACATGTGTACACCTAGATGAGTACCATGATGAATTGGTGTTTCTAGTATTCTCAGTAGAAGCATGCAGACGTTGCTCTCACAGCCTTTTCTGTATTCTAGTAAGTGTCTACAAAACAACTGTAATTTAAAGGTCAAAGAGCATCTTTGCATCTTAAAAATGTGAATTTTTTGTGAGAAATGAAAAATGAAAAGTTTTTTAAGCACCATACTTCTCTTCGATACTCTCCTAGGCCTAGGCTTTGGTCTGGGAGAATGAACCTTGTTTCTACTTTATAAGGAGTAGAAATTAGATCTGCTCAAAAGCCTTAGATTGTCACCCCCCCCTTGCTATTAATTCGCATATTACCTACCATTTTATCAAGCAGAACTCAGATAAATATCTTCATAGATTTCAACAGATCTTTTTGGAATCTTGTCTTACAGATATGAGATCCTAACTCCCAATGCTATTCCCAAAGGTTTCATGGATGGCAAACAGGCTTGTGAACGAATGGTAAGCCTTTCATCATTTTTTTGTTTGTCAACTGTCAATATAATCTTTCCTATAGCAAAAAATAAATGAACTCTTTCTCTCTTAGATCCGGGCTTTAGAGTTGGACCCAAACTTATATAGAATTGGACAGAGCAAAATATTTTTCAGAGCCGGAGTTTTGGCACACTTAGAAGAAGAGAGAGATTTAAAAATCACCGATATCATTATCTTCTTCCAGGCGGTCTGCAGAGGTTACCTTGCCAGAAAGTAAGTGGGTAATGGTGAATTCAGCACCACCTGGGAAGAGAGAGTGTGTGAGACAGAAAGTTCTTGTCCTTGTGGGAGCTGTATTCCCGTGGGAGACAGAGCCAAGGCAACAGTGGACCTTCTGAAGAACCACATGGTGCATGAGGGACTCCCACAGGGGCCAAGATGTAGAGCAAAGGAACTGGAGTCAGCCTCAGCCTACAGCCTTGGAGAAGACGCTGAGGCCAAAACTGAAGGAGAGAAGGCTGGCTCTGAATGGAGGAGGGAGAGGGGGACTGTGCACCAGCAAAGGGACATTGAGGGACATCTACTGCCTCAGGAAAACAGGAGTTTTGTGCAGCCCCAGGAGCGCACTCACATATGGGTCCACAGATGAATGGCAGGAGGAAAGTGTGTAGGGTGCATCTAGGAAGAAAGTGCAGGGGTTGACACATGCTGGAGGCAGCCAGGTGGGCCAGTGAGTTGAATGAATTCGAGTGGGAAGTCCCACTTCCCCTGCAAACTTCACCTGATGGTTTAATTGAAGGCTGCTCTCTGTTAGCCATATAGGAGTGCTTGCTTTTAGAAAGTCTTGTGACAACAGCTGTTGAAGCATTTTTCTTCACATCATTTTTCTTACTGTTCTTCAGGGCTTTTGCCAAGAAGCAACAGCAGCTCAGTGCACTAAAGGTCCTGCAGCGGAACTGCGCCGCCTACCTGAAGCTTCGGCACTGGCAGTGGTGGCGAGTCTTCACCAAGGTGTGCAGCGCTGACTTCCTTCCAGAGCCTTTCCACACAGCAGGGCTCTGGCAGTGAGAACCCTGCCAGGGATGTGATGGTAAACTGTGTGATTTGGTTACAGGTGAAGCCTCTCCTACAAGTGACTCGCCAGGAGGAGGAGCTTCAGGCCAAAGATGAAGAGCTGCTGAAGGTGAAGGAGAAGCAGACAAAGGTGGAAGGGGAGCTGGAGGAGATGGAGAGAAAGCATCAGCAGGTGCGTGTGTGGAGCAGCACCCTGTGCTGCGCTGGGCTGGCATGCATAGCCCATGGGTAGCAATCTGCCCACACCCTGAATAAGCAGCTACACCCACCATATTGCCTTGTTTTATGGGAGGCATTTCACTCATTGCCAAAGCATACACATTTTCAGAATACAGTCAACAGATGCATTATCCCTTGTGTATTACATTTACATAAGTTAAAACCAACCTTACCTCTCGAGCATGTTTGCCTCTCTTTTATCTTTTGAATGTGCAGATAGTCATGTTCGCTATGCAGCTTGTATTTAACATCTGTTTGAGATGAAGGTCCTAGTATTGGACCTTTTCTTATCTGCTAATGAGGGTAAATAACAAAAAGTCAAAAGGTGAGATGATTGGGCACCAGGCCCCGCCAGCCTCTTCTCAGCAATGCGTCGAGTGTTCCTCCATGGCGATTTCTCTTCATGGACAGAGCAGAAGCTTAGCAGTGTCACTGGATGGCAGTCGAGGCCAAAGGTGTTCATGATACAGGCCAAGAGTATCACTTGTAATTAAATAGGCTTTAGTAGTCACCAAGAACCTTATGACTTTTAAATAATATTTTCCCTCCTATTTATCTATCCCTTTGTAACTGTAATAGAAAGAACTGTAATTCTCAAAGTGGCATGAATTTAATACATATTCAGGATAACTTGAGGCAACAGAAACAACCAGAAATACTTTCACCTAGCTTATTTTACTGTAGCCAAAATCATATCTGAAAGTTTGCCAGTGGTGTGATATATTTTAAACTCCAGCTTCTTTGTTGATGGGTGCTGACCATTGACATCATGGAATATATCACGGGTGTGTACTGGGGCAAATCATAGTACTAGCCCCTGTGTTGTGATTACAGCTCTTAGAAGAGAAGAATATCCTTGCAGAACAACTACAAGCAGAAACTGAGCTTTTTGCTGAAGCAGAAGAGATGAGAGCAAGACTTGCTGCCAAAAAGCAGGAATTGGAGGAGATTCTCCATGACCTGGAGTCCAGAGTGGAAGAAGAAGAAGAGAGAAACCAAATCCTTCAAAATGAAAAGAAAAAAATGCAAGCACACATTCAGGTACTTACAGTGGGTTTTACTTAGAATTATATTTTGTATTTTCAAATAAATAGAAGCTGTGTTTGGATTCTTTGGCTATGAAGAAGCAATGGATTCTGGACTATGTATACCTACCCTTCATTTGAAGCTCAACTGTAATAATAGTTTTTTGGGGAACATAGATTTGTTATTTTGTATAGGAATACTCTTTATGTACAGTATACAAACAGAAACTATCACCACCCCCAGGGTCTGTAGCATTCTGTAGCGGACCTAACTGGTTCTTTATGTTGCCATTAGTAATTCTGGTGCTCTCTCCACTCACTGGACAGGTATCTGCTAAGTGGCTTGGTTCATAAGAAATGTTCAACACTGATGGTAGTACAGTTTAGCCCTTCCTGGTACTTTCTTTCTGAAATATAAGGTATAGTCACACGAAGCACAACTAACACATGGTTGGATACCCAGACAGATGATACAGGTGATGGTTATTCTGTCCACACCCTAGGACACATCCACCTCCTTTTCTCCTACCTCCCTCCAGCACCCTCTCTCAAGATGTGCCTATGTCGGGTGTAAACATCTGCCGCCACTGCTTCATGGGCCCAGTATCAGAATTTCCTCCAGGAATATTTTTCCCGTTGCATTTTCTCACCCCTCACTTGTCTCTGCAAAGCACAGACAGTTCAGACATTTGTCAAAACCGCGAACACCCTGTGTAGTAAATCAGCCAGACACTTTGCTTTCATTCTTCAACACAAACAGCTTTCACATACCTCATAATAGACTACTAGAATATCATAAAAGCTATAAAAAGTACCTACTCTGCAATCCAGCAATTCTAATTCTAGGACTTTATTCAAAAGATAAATCTATTATTTAAAAATAGGGGATTATTAAACCTTAGTGGTACTATGGTTATAAATTTTAAGAAGGTATTTATTAAGTATTAGGTTATTTTTCTCTTTGGGAATGTCAGAGGTTCCTTATTAACCACATGACCCTGGGAACACCCTACCTTGCCTCCCCACACCCACCCACTAGGGACTAAGACTTTGTAACCTGCCCCCTTTCCAACCACAACTACTAGAACTGATTTTTGTTTGGTTTGTTTTTAAGATTAATTTCTTCATTTTAGTATTACTAAATCATTACTGCAGAAGTGAAAGTACAAAGAGCCTTCCTCCTCATTACCTCTACTCTTGTTGCATTATTCTAAAAAGATGTGTATGGATTCATTTATTCATTGAAATTATACATACTGTTAGTTTATCTTATTTTGTCATCGTATGAGTGTACAGGACAGGAATGCAGTTAGTAAAATCAAGACTATAGGAGTCGGCAGGCAAAATAACAGAGAGAGACAGAGGAGAAGGAACATAGGGAAACCTAGAGATTATGGGAGTCTCACAAGACATATTGGTCACTCACAACATCTTTATTTCTTTGAGATACAGCCTAGAGATTTTTTCAGATGAAATAGAACATCTGGGATTTACTTCCATATAAGCCAGGAGAGAAGGGAGAAGAGGGATCTGGATGAAATGTCCTGAACACGAGTTGATGCTTGTTAAGGCTGGCATGAGGCATGTGGGTAGGGCTCACTGTATGACTCTGTGTGCTTAGATATTTATTCAGTTTCCCCAAAATATAAAATTCATCTTTTGTAAGGGTTTCAGTCTAAAATTAACCATGAGTAAATTACTTAGACAAAATTACTCTTGAAAATTTGCTAAATTAGCCATACACTGATTTGTATGTACACTCTGTTCACTAATATATATATTGAGTAATATAGGGTGTGAAATAAAAGTAAGCGTTTTATAGTAAAAATAAATTAAATCCTAGACCTCCGCTTAGTTGGGTAAGATGCTCATCTTGGGAAAATGGCACTGGAACTGAGACAGCTAATTTCTCACTGATTGGAACTGTTGTTTCATGTTCTCTTTCTTGTCTCTTTGAACATGTACAGTTGAATTCAACTAAGTTAAATACGTATTTGATGTAGTTCTACTGTATTGCTCATATTCCCTGTCATTCATTGCAAAATAGGACCATGTTATTCCATTTTACAAATGTACCAACACTTAATTACCAAGACCCTTTTTATAACATGTTCATAGTTTTTCATTATTACACATAACCCTTCACAATACTTTTTTTATACAAGTAACATCTGACACTCTTGTGAAATTGCTGGTTTTTTTAAGAGATGACCAGTTGCAAAGCTTGCTACACTTTGCCATGTTGGCTTTCAGAAAGATCCAAGCCACTTTGGTTTTTTGTTTTGTTTTGTTTTGTTTTTTTTAATTAAATTCTTTTATTGGTACATTGTAGGTACACAACACAATTAACGTTTCTCATTGGGAATTGTACCTTTACATAATGCATCTTGGTTCTTATTTTTTCCCCATTCTTAGCCCTCCCTTCATGCCCTCCACCCTTCCCTATTTACAAAGACTTTTTTTCCATTTTCTCCATTTCTCAACATTTTTCCTTTCCCTTCTTTCCTTTCCCCTGCCCCTTCCACTACCCCTACCCCTTTGGACCTTTTCTTCCTATTTTGCATTATCGATTATTCATTCTAATCATTGGTACATTTTAGGTATACAATATAATGACATTCATCATTGGAAATTTGCACCTTTACTAGTCTCTCTTGGTTTTTATTTTTCACCCTTGCCCAGCCCTCCCTTCAACCCCTCCATTCCTCCCTATTTACAAAGAATTTGTTCCTATTTTTCCATTTTCTCATATTAATCCCATTCCCTTCTATCCTTTCCCCTAGCCCTCCCACTCCCTTCCCCTTTGCCCCTTTTCTTCCTATTTCACATTACCTATTATACATTTAGTCCTTATTTACACTTTCAGTTTCTCACACCAGAGAAACTATTCGGTATTTATACATGTGTGTCCTATTTATTTCACTTAAGAGTATTGCCTCAATGTGCATCCACTTCACTATAAATGTCTCTAATTTATCATTTTTTAAGGCTGAGTAGTACTCCATTTATTAAAAAACCACATTTTCTTTATCCAGTCTCCAGTTGATGGGCATTTGGCCTGTTTCCAAGTTTTAGCTATCACAAACTGTGCTGCTAAGAACATGGGTGCACATATATCACTGTGGTGTGATTCTTTTAATTCTTTCGGGAAGATCCCCGACAGTGGAATAGCAGGGTCAAATAGGACTTCCAGTCCTAGTTCTTTGAGGTATCTCCATACTGATTTCCACAGTGGTTGCACCAGTCTACACTCCCACCAGCACTGGAGCAGGGTTCCTCTTTCCCCACAGCCCCACCAGCATTTGTTACTGGTTAATTTCATGATAGCAGCCATTCTTTCTGGAGTGAAGTGGAATCTCAGTGTTGTTTTCATTTGCATCTCTCGAATGACCAGTGATGTTGAACCACTTTGTACTTTAACATGTACATGGTACAAATAAATCTGTTTCGTATTTTTTAAATGCCACTTGGAAATCCAAAGGGAGTGTCTCACTTGCATGCATTGCTGTGCACACTGAGTGTGCCATGGACTCTCGTTCAGAAGCGAGGACACTGACCATGGATTCTTCCTCACCAGGACCTGGAAGAGCAGCTAGATGAGGAAGAAGGGGCCCGGCAGAAGCTGCAGCTGGAGAAGGTGACGGCAGAGGCTAAAATCAAGAAGATGGAAGAGGAGATTCTCCTTCTTGAGGACCAAAACTCCAAGTTTGTCAAAGTAAGGGATTTGTTTCATAAAAAGCTGATTTTAGAATCCAGGAGATCCCTGTGTTGAACTCCTGGAATGTGGTCTCCAACGGAAAATTCTCAAGAAGATTTTAGGTTCATTGACTTAGTTTTCTTGTAAATCTCTACCTGTCTACATTTCTAAAGACACAGGACACTGTTCAGCTTTATAAATCTACCAGTTACCCTTTGAATCCTGTAGACTTTTAACTTGTGCATTTTGTGCACAATGGCTGTCACTGATGACTTGTTCCCATCTGTGCCAGCTCTAGTGTGGGCTCAGCCCCCAGCAGGCTCATGGGCCAGGGGCCCCTGCCTCTGCAGGATGCCATCTGCTGGGGGAGGAAGGGCCAGTGTGACTTTTCTCTTCACCAAAGAAAGTTGATTTTTCTTTCTGAGTAATACCAAACCCAAGCTGTTATTTTGAATGCCTTTTCTGAAACAGTCAATTTTCTCTATTCAGGAGAAGAAACTCATGGAAGATCGCATTGCTGAGTGTTCCTCTCAGCTGGCTGAAGAGGAAGAAAAGGCAAAAAACTTAGCCAAAATCAGGAATAAGCAAGAAGTGATGATCTCAGACTTGGAAGGTCAGTGTTTGGGGCTAGAGAAGTTTTGAAAGAGGCCATGAGTGTGTTGAGATTTTACTTTAATTGGAGATGCTGTCGTAGGAAGCACAGGTAACTACTGGTGATAAAAGCCTTCATTTTAGGTTCACTATAACAGATCTCTTCCAGCTTATTCTGTCCTGCCTAGTCACTTTGTATTTCTGATGGAATAGCATAAAAATAGTTTTACTTTTTAAAGTTTGGTACCATACTGGAAGATACTGCCTTTGGTGGTCTTATTTGAAATCCACAGAACATCAGCTGTTCTGGGTGTCTGATCTAAAAACCCACAGGGAACAGCCCCTGACATAGAAACTGGCAGGACAGAGGAAAAACCACCAAGGGTAATGATGTCTCACTCTGATGGCAAAAGTAGGGTTAGGTTTAGGATTAGGACTGCTGCAAAAGAAATCACTGAGGCTGGAAGTTATAGAGCATATAGAAGACTTTTCCTTGAACTGACAGAGAGGTGTGGGTCATCAGCAGAGGGCGGTTGAGTGGCTGATGGCTGACGTCACAGCTCTGCTCAGGCGCTGCCGGGGTACACCCACTTCTTTCCAAATGTGCTTTTATGGTGGGAGAAAATGAGCTTGGGGTTTTTGAGAAAACACTTAAAGAGAATTGGTTTTGGCTTTTTTGTTTAGTATCAACAAAAGATAGAATGTCAGTATGAGATTCTTTTCATAAACCATTTTTACCCATACATAATCCCTCTGCTAAGGAAGTCCCCATAAAACAGATGTGCCTGTTTTTCTCTTGCTGTCTGATCAACCTTGTCTCTTCCTCTCAGCACTGGGCTCCTGCTGGAGAACCCAAGGCCCACAGGTTACCTGTTGTGAGGAAACCATGTAAACAGAACAGGTCACTGGACTTAATGAAGGAGCCACCATAGAAGTGTAGAGGGGATGGTGGGGAGGTGCACAGCCCTCCCTTGCTGGTCCTCTGTCCTTTCTGCCCCAGTGCTTGGGGGCAGTTCAAGCCAGGGATTCCCACCAAAGGGAGTCTGGAGCTCAGGAAGTGACTGACACAGCTGTGGCACCTGCTGGGCCACTTTCCAGATCTGAGCACAGTGATGGTTTTGACATGGGATGGTTCCAGATCACTTCGGCTCTTACAGCATGGTCTCCCTTTCCAAGAAGGGATATCCTTAGGCTCTATGGGACTTCCTCCTTAAAATTCTGACCTTGAATTGATTTGTCTCACTAATTTGATCTTGTTGGGTTTCAAATGACTAAGCAAGGCAACAACATGTCTTAAAATACAATGGCTTATTCTTAGCTTTGATCAGTTCACATCTTGGTTTTGTTGTGGGGAGTTCAATTTTTAAAATTTTTATGAATTCATGTTGGCAGTACATAACAATTACATTCATCATGGGGAGTTGGTACATGTACATTACACAACACTTGGTGTGTGTCCATATGGTGGCATAGGTCTTTTGATGTGTTGAAGAACTTCTTTCCTCTTGCCTTAAAGAACGCTTGAAGAAGGAAGAGAAGACTCGTCAGGAACTAGAAAAGGCCAAGAGGAAACTTGATGGTGAAACAACTGACCTGCAGGACCAGATTGCTGAGCTCCAAGCCCAGGTCGATGAGCTCAAAATCCAGCTAGCCAAGAAGGAGGAGGAGCTTCAGGGGGCATTGGCCAGGTCTGTCATTCTGGGAGGAGCACGCTGCTGCCAGCCAGAGTTCCGGCAGTGTGTGTCACATCCAGATGCATAGGAAAGGCCCCGGGGAGTGAGGTGTGGTTTACTTGCTATTGGATATGACATAAGTTCATGAAAAACCCAGGAGTACATAATTTTGTGTCAGGGCAGCAAAAAGATCTCACAAACCATTGTCCATATTTATATGTAAATATCATGAATTTATATGTAAATACCATGAAATCCTGGGAAATTCACACCAGAACAAATTTTATCATGTCAAATGTTTTGTTTTCTCTACATTACAGATTAGTTTCAGTATCCTTTGGATCTTTCAAGAAAATTATTTTTCACCTATAGCATATCTTACAGTTCTAAACCATTTGGTTTTAGAGTATATATCATATACACTCAACATATTTCTGATATTTTATTTCTTTTTAAAGAATATTTGGCTACATGGTCATAGAACTTGGAATTTAATTTATAATTAGTTATAATCAACATCTTAATAAAAAGTTCTCTATGGCCCTTATCACTGGTATTCTGGCCAAATCAGCTGCTTTTCCACTTAGAGACGAGCTCTTTTCATTTATAAGAACACAGATTACATTTTTCACCAGTCACTGTCATATCTATCAGCTTCTCCCTTCCTCACCTCAAACAGTCCAACTGCACTGTCAGATATCCCTACTGATTCCGCTGCCGCCTGCCTTGTAAGTGTAAGGATCCGAGTTTGATTCCTGGTACCAAAAAAAAAAAAAAAAAAAGATGCTGATGATGTCCTTCCCGGGCTGGGGATTTAGCTCAGTGGCACCGTGCCTGCCTTGCAAGCATGAGGTCCTGAGTTCAATCCCCAGTACCAAAAAAAAAAAGAAAAAGAAAAAAAAGAAATCCTTACTGACATTTAAACCACAGATGTAAGTACAAAGACCCTCAAGAGGAACACAGTGAGTGACAAGTGTGAAGGTAGCAGTCCTCTCTTCTGTGTCCCACAAGCGTTCTTGAATCTGTATATTTACTCCAAGCTGGTGGGCTAGACTGCTACCTCCAGCCAGCAGTGCTGTGACTACAGCAACACTTGGAGGAACATTGGTAAATATTCTAATCATTCAAGTGAGATTGCCCCACCTTTAAATGGAGAATTACAGTCCATTGGCAAGGGTGCTGGGCTTGATTCTAATTCTGGCTCCCACTACCAGCTTCAGGGCCTTGCCCAGGCTACTGACCTGGGGGCCTGTCATATCCCAGCAGAAGGAGGTGTAACTGGCGCCCCCTCCTGGAGAGGGTGGGGACACCGCCCATCAGGACACTGTCCTGAGTGCCTCTTGGGCCTTGCTGTTTCAACAGAGGTGACGATGAGACACTGCACAAGAATAATGCACTGAAAGTTGTGCGAGAGCTGCAGGCCCAAATTGCCGAACTTCAGGAAGACTTTGAGTCTGAGAAGGCTTCACGGAACAAGGCAGAAAAGCAGAAAAGGGACTTGAGTGAGGAGCTGGAAGCTCTGAAAACAGAGCTGGAGGACACTCTGGACACCACAGCAGCCCAGCAGGAACTTCGGTGAGTGTGGAAACGGGCCACCACCTGGCACTGCAGGCTCTCAGCAGCCCCTGCCGGCGCTATGGAGATGCCATTTTGGGACACAGTACATTTTCTCTAAGATGTCATTCTGAGTATCCTTTCTCCCTCCTGGGAGTGATGGCAGATGGAACAATGATGAATTAACAAAGGTCAGAAACAAGCCAGTCAATGGGCAGAAATACCTGCCCTGGCCCAGCAGAATGTGGTCAGAAAGTCATAGCCAGTGGTGGATGTTACGCAACGACAGGAACAGAGAGAGGGCTGGAAAGAGGCCTATTGAGAGGAGAGATGCAATAAGTACAGAGTAGCCAATGGGTGCTCAGCCATCTGCCAACAGTACCAGGTGGCGTGGACAGCAGCAGATGAGCAAGGAGATGTGCAGACACAGAGACAGGCAGAAGGGTGAGTGCAGGTCCTCAGGTGTGCACAGGGCCAGGTGCAGGCCCACAGTGGCATACATGGTGAAGGCAGTCAGGTCCACAGGACCTGTGCACATCAGCCTCGGAGTGGTGGTGCACAGATCAGGCCAGTGGATGTCATTCTCACAGCTGTGCTGGAGCCGTGTAAAGAGGTGGGGGGAGATGGTCCAGCGTGCTGCTCAGCCTCTTGTGAGCATCTCCTCCCTCCTCCAGACTCAGCCTGTCTGTTACCCAGGAATCCCAGCTAGGTGGCAGTCCTGCTGGCCACTGGGTTGTGAGAGAAGAGTAGCCCATCACTTGGGGAGGTGCCAAGGGCTGGAATAAAAGCAGGGACAGAGAAAGTCATGAAAACAGGTGTCTCGGGTAAAAACAACTTGGGGCAACCAGGGAGGTGGGTGATCAAAGGCAGCCTCTTACCTGGACAGACAGGGTGTGGTCATCTGGGTCCACCCAGCAGCTGGAAACCTGGATGTGGACAGGATGAAATTACGGTATCTACAGAGCAGTGAGACCAAGATCAGATCAGTTTCCAGAGCACTCAGGGGTAAGGAAACAGATGGAGAGCTTAATGATGTACATCCACAATTTTGACCATGAACGTGTACTTCTGTAGCAGCAGTTCAGAGGCTAATGAGTGTCGTTCCCAGCCCATGTTTCCCACATAGATGGTTGGAGCCCATCTGAACCAGACAGTTAGAGGCTTCCTGTCCCCTCAGGAGTTTTAGCAGTTTTAAGCACTGGGTTCCCTTCAAAAGATCTGCTGTTTTTAAAATCTGGAAACCACTGAACTAAACTTTGGGGGCTTTTGATCAAGTAGAAAAAAGATTCTAATCATTTTTCACATTCAATTCTTGTTTTTTGGTTTTTTTTTTAAAAAAAAGTTTTTAAAAAACAGGGCTGGATTGTACTCAGTGGGAATGCTTGCCTATCACCTCTGAAGCCCTGGGTTTGGTCCCAAGTGCCACAGGAAGAAAACAAATGATATGTGCAAGTGCTGAACTACAGCACTCACTGATTCTGTTTTGTGAAGAATCTGATCACTTGCCGCTCAGATGTGTGCTAGTCTTGCTAAGGACCTACTTTCATCTGGTTCTTCCCTGAATTGTGCATCACATGATGAGCATAAAAATAATGGTCCCAACAAGGCGTGGTGGCACATCCCTATAATCTCCGTGCTCTGGGAGCCTGAGGCAGGACGATCTCAAGTTGGAGCCCAGCCCAGGCAACTTAGCCACTTATTGAGACCTTATCTCAAAATTTAAAAATAACAACGCTGAGAGTGTTGCTCAGTTTGAAGGCCCTGGATTCAATCCCAGTACCAGAAAAGTGGGAGGGACTTCAGCAAATTAAATTCTCTTCCGCATTTTAAGTCTTGTTAGGAGTTACAATGAGAGATCTGAGAGATCACTTCTCGGCCTTTTGGCTAAGATCAAGTGTAGGAGTTACGATGAGAGACTGAAAAGAATTGGGTTGTTGACCCAGGGGGAGAGAAAGGTAAAAAGGTCCTTTTTGCGTTCAAGTGGAGATCAAGAGCAGAGCTACTCACCCAAGAGATAAGGGGTAGGCAGGGGAGATTGTATGGAAGACTGATAAATAAAAAACACCAGGGTGAACTGAAGTAATCTTGATGGACACCAGGCAGAGGCCAGGCCAGACCACGTGTGTTTGACGACCAGCCGAGCCACTGAGACGTGTGGCTGAGCTGGGCTGAACCACAAAGAATCTTCAATGATTCCTTGTGTCTGGGCAATGTGTGACCACAAAGCTGGCAGCCACAGAAGCCTTTTCTCTTGGCAGTGATCTCAACCCTTAAGATCTCGCAGCTCCACTGGAGAGGGGAGAAAATGTGTCTATGCAGGAATCAGCATCTTAAAGTATACAACAAATTTGCCAGCAATATGCTTCAGAATTATGAGCTACAGCTAATGAAACAGTAGTAACATAGGTCTTAGCAGGAGTGGTACTGTGTTGGTCTTACTGGTTTGAGTCTTTGTTGTTTGGGGGTTTTCCCCCTGTAGTGCTGGGGATGGAACCCACAGTTCAAGGCATGCTAGGCCCAGCCCTTGGTTTCAGTCTGTTAAATATTATACTTACAGTGCTCAGGTTGAAAATCTTAAAGAATGACTTGTGATTGGGTGGTAGCTGTGTCACTAATTCATGTTAGTAAAATAACTTGGTTGTTCAAGTTACCCAGTGTATATAGTAGATAATTAGAAAAATATTAGCCATGCAGAGGTATGTAACACTGATATGATTTTGTACTTAAATGCGGGTTAAGTAGAACCTCAGTTTTGCTCAGAACATTCCTATCTCTTGTCTTACTGCCTGCTCTGTTCTGTGAAACACCAGAGAGCCTTTCTGAACCAGGAACGTGGCCTTTCAGCCTGCCTCCTCCTCTTCCTCTCCCCAAACCCAAAACTTAGCCTGTTGGGATTACCTTCTGGATCTGTTGAAGTCTGCTGAGGCTGTGGCTGGCAGTTTGGCACCTTGTGTTTACCAGTTCCTGACCCACAATGAATCCAGACTGCCCAGAACAATCTGAAGACCCTTAAAGATATCTGGGTTGTGAGTCAGATGTGGAAGGGAAGTTGCGCTGGTTCTAGAAGGGTTTGTAACATCACAGTGATGGATGTGCCAGCTTACTGGAGCATTGTGTCCGATATTTATCAAAAGAATTGCTATAAGGGTTAAAACAAAAATAGCACTTTTTAAAAATATGTTAGTTGACTAATTCTGATCTTTATTCTATAAAAATGTTTCTCTAGCACCAAACGGGAACAGGAGGTGGCAGAGCTGAAGAAAGCTCTTGAGGAAGAAACTAAGAACCATGAAGCTCAAATCCAGGACATGAGACAAAGACATGCAACAGCACTGGAGGAGCTCTCTGAGCAGCTGGAGCAGGCCAAGAGGGTGAGGGACCCTGGCTGTGTGCCCATAAGACAGGCCCCCTACTGTGTGGCCGCTTCACTCAGCACACTGATGCGTTCTGGGCCTCTGCAAGGCACTGTGCCAGCCTGACAGGGAACCCGGTTGCTCAGAAGGTGGTAGCTACTTCCAAAAAGCACATCCCTTGGGGCAGAAAGCCATGTGCCCTTGATTGGACTCTTTAGAAGAACGGAGTGGATCCAGCTATCACCTCATATCACACGCCCTTCCCCAGTTCTGATATCCTTCTCCCCAGGGCTTAGCACTCAGCCCTGAATGCTTTCACAGTCATTCTCATTCATCTGCTGCCAGGAAGTCACCGTCCTGTGGGTGTTCCCTTTGAGCGTTCCTTGTGTTTGTATTTCCCTTCTTCTTCTTTCCTGCCTCATCTCACCTCAGAGCTGTCACATGGTTGCCATTCATCCCTGTGAAAGCCCAGCTCATCCAGGCTTTCTAGCCTCCGACTCCTCCCCCAACCTGTGCACACCAGTGTCTTCTTCCTCCTTAGTTCCGAGTCATCTTTTCTTCATGCCTTTTCTGTCTGCTTTCCCTGTCTTTCTCTTCTCTGCCTGGCCACACGCCACCTTTTAACAAAGGCGATGACAGTGGTACTGCATTTTTACACAAGAGTAGATCAGTCACTGTGCTATGTCCTCTGCCTGCACTGCCTCTTTAGCTTTGCTTACAGCCTGATGGGGTACTTTCATTTAAAGGGTGAGGAAAAAGGTGCAACAGTAGAAGGTAAATAGGCCAGGGCCACATAGCTAGTAAGCACAAAGGCAGGCTGAAGCCAGGCAGTCTGGCCCCAGAGGTTCATGGAGCCCCATCTCCTCCCTGCAGCAGTCCTCAGAGACCCTCCCTGCTGTGACCACCCCATACCATGATGCTTACTCATGTTAGAGAGGGGTTATTTTTTCGTGGTGCTGGAGATTGAGTCTAGGACCTTGTGGTGGTAGCCCAGGACTCTACTACTCAGACGCACACATGCGCACACACACAGTCTTCTTACGTTATTTTGAGACAGGGTCTGTGTTTGCCCAGGCTGCTCTTGAACTTGTGATCCTCCTGTCTCAACCTCCTGAGTAGGTGGGATTATAGGCATACACACCACACCTGTCTTACAAATGTTGTTAAACTAACAAGATTTGGTAGTTGTTATATGATATATACAGTTCCCCCTTCTTGCATGGACAAGGAGAATTGCATGGTGCCATGGCCCTCTAAAAATCTATAGCTGCCCAACCCCAAGCAGTGTGTATGGGGCATTCCTCATGTAAAACTTTTGCCACCCAAGTAACAACAGATGTTTTTCATTCATTTATTCAACAAGCATTGCCTGCAGACTGTTGTGCACATTTCTGCAGACAAACAGTGCTTTTTGTGCAGTTTTGTAAGAGAACTTATAAATTATTCTTCCCAACCATCTCCTAGTTCAAAGCGAATCTGGAGAAGAACAAGCAGGGCCTCGAGACAGACAACAAGGAGCTGGCATGTGAGGTGAAGGTGCTGCAACAGGTCAAGGCCGAGTCTGAACACAAGAGGAAGAAGCTCGATGCCCAGGTCCAGGAGCTCCATGCCAAGGTCTCAGAAGGAGACAGGCTCCGGATGGAGCTGGCCGAGAAAGCAAATAAGCTGCAGGTAAGCTGGAGCATGTTGATTCTGGGTGCTGCAATCCTGGGGAAACCCGGCGTACACTGCCAGGGCAGTCACACAGGATGCAGTTAGCTCCTCCAGCAGCAGGTGTACGATAATGTGCGAGCTCGTCAGAGCTCCATGCCCAGGTTGTTGTGGGAACTGGCCATGGAAGCACTCAGCCAGGCACATCACAGTTCTGGACTCCCAGGAGCAAAGCAGGTATGCGTAAGCCCTGTCAGGCACCAGTAGTTAGGGACAGTGAGCCACACTTACTCCTTAGGAAATGAGAGAGTCTCGAAATCCAGGTTCCCAGACACCAACTGGGGGCAGCAGCACAAGTAGGCCTCTGTGAGGAGAACAGTCTCCAGCCTAAGGTGTGAGCTTACATGTTGTGTGTGTGCTGTGCACATCTGGAAAGACCTTCCTAAATGGAAGATCTTGCTGTGCTAGGAGCTCTGTACAGCATGGAGGCAAGGTGAGTGACACTTAGCAGGCCTGAGCCATACCAGGCCTATGACGAGGCCCCATTTGTGTACATGGTTCCTCCATTGTATCCTCACCCCAACCCTGAGTGATAGCCAAAGACTCGATAGGCCTGCCTCCCTCCAGGGACTGGCTGTCAGACTGCAGAGCTTGGGCTGAAGGCAGGGGTTTCTCCTGACCCCGGAGCCCTTCCAAATTACCACACTGTTCCCAAGACTCCTAACATGAGCTCTCTGGAGAATGTTGTTAAAGAGTAAGAAGAGAAGCAGCATTGGTTTGGACTGTACATACAGATGTGGCCTCCACACACTTAACTTTGCTGACGGGACGAGAGAGCATGGGTGAGAACAAAGGGCACGCTTCTGTCCCTTCTGAGTCTCCCCACTTCTTTCTGTACCCACTGTCCTCACAAAAAAATTAATACAATATTTAACACCATGGGAAACTTTTTGGAAAATATTTTAGAGCTATCCTTAACTGAGGAGGAAAAGAAAAAAGAAAAACTACATTATTTCTGGAATCTGAGCATAAGAAATAACTATTTATGGTAAATACATAATACAAGATTCTTAGACACTAAAAGAACTTTTAACTAAATACTGGAATTAGAGTTTCTTTGAGTCCTTAAAATAACGTTTTCAAGTTCTGTAAGAAAATGAGTTACACCTAAAATGTACCAATAAAATAAAATTAAAAAGAAAATGAGTTACATTTAACCACAAAGCATGTGCTTAATGCATCTTGATGTGGAAAAGATTAAAATAAACATCTGCCGGCCTCACAGCCTCTTCACTTAGAATAGCTGTCACCCTTTCAAAGGATTTGCTGTCATCTTTATTTCTTCATGGTGAAAGTAGGACCAGGTGGTCCACTACTGTTAGGGGAAAGCCCTGACACTGCCACCCTCCCTGTCCTTTCAGTAGGAAGAGATTTCCTGAGGTGTCCCGGGGCCAGCTGTCACCACCTTGAGCACTGTCTCAAGGCAACCAGTTCTATGCAGTGTGATTGAAAAACACAGTGACTATTGAAATTTTTAAAAAATTTATCACAGTAAAACACACGCCATTAACCCCCCTCAAAATACTCCCCCTCATCTCTCACACTTACACGTTGTGCTTGCCACTTTCCGCTGCAGTTCTGGAAGTCCTCTTTCATGTCTTCAGTTGCACTGTAGTGGCTGCTTCAGTGTCCTGAATCCATTTAAAACATTTACCTTTCATGAGCATTTGACTTTGAGGAAGAGCCAGAAGCTACACAGTGCCAGAAGCAATGAATACGGTGGATGAGGACGCAGTGTAATGTTTTTACAAGCCTGCCTTTCTGTTGGATGGCACTCGGCACCCATGAAAGAAGACTTCCAGAACTGCTTCAGAAAATTGCAAGAAGGATGGGATAAGTGTGCTTAAAGCAAAGGGGAGTATTTTGAGGGGAATTATTAGCAATGTGTCTTAACTGTAATAATTTCTTATAAACAGTCACTATATATTTCGATTACACCACATTGGTAGTGAAAGTCTTCCTTAATTGACTTTGGCAATTTCAATTTACACATATGCCAGACACTGCTCCATTTGTGTTCTGTTTAAGAGCTATGATTCCAAATCCTTTTTATCTATTTACAGTTGAATCAAATTAATCTTTTACTCCTCCCTACAGAATGAGTTGGATAATGTCTCAACCCTTCTGGAAGAAGCAGAGAAGAAAGGTGTTAAATTTGCTAAGGATGCAGCTAGCCTAGAGTCTCAACTACAGGATACACAGGTATTGTTGGGGGGCGGGGGAGGAGAAGTCTTGAGTAATAACTAACATTTTATTATATATAGACTGCTAAAATCTGCCAGCTCTAGAATTGCTCTCGGTAATATCCCCACTTACTAATTTCATGTCAGTCTTGTATTAGGAGCCATCTTTTATCGTACCTGACCTTGCTACCTCAGGTATCGCCACTGAGGCTCAATGCTGTGACACAGAACCTACGCTCCTGTGTCCTGCAGGTGTGCAGGTGGCCAGGACATGGCTCTAGCTGACACACATGGTGCTACACACACTAAGATTTACCCCAATGGAACCCTATTTTGCTATCTTAAATAAGATTGTTTTATTAGGGTTGTTTTTCATTTTGTTGACCTAAGAGTTCTAAATCCATTTTGTAAAAGGGTAGGTTGATGCTTGCTTATCATACAGGTCCAATAAGTAAATCATCTATTTGGGATTTTTATGTGTCAAATAAAAGTTAATTAAAGATAATGTAGCACATTTTTCTTGGAGTTATACATCTCATTTTTTATTAAACTTGCAAGTATTTGTAGGTATTTATTTGGCAGGTTCTGGATTAGATGCTGGATAAAGGGACAAGAATCTTAAGACAAACAGCAAATGGGGTAGTTAGGCCATTGAAAATAAGTTCAGTGTAATTAGGTTATACACGCAGCCGGTAAAACCAAAAGAAGAGCCAGATCACAAAAACCTTCATAATGCCTTTGAAATTTTTCAAGTATAAAAGTAACAGAAAAGACATGTTTGCACTTACACTTTAGAGAAGTTAAGCTGGCAGAAAATATAAAAGACAGTTAATTGAGGGAATACCCAAGAATCCTACCAGGCAATGCCAACAGCCTGTTTTGAGGCTGAGGAATGGAAGGAAGAAGAGAAGGGACTGAAGATGCAGGAAAGCAGGAGTGTTTGTGGCCTGGACCCTAGATGCAGGGGAGGAACTGCCATCCTCCAGTGAGCCTAAAGCCTTGTCTGAGCTAAGAGCTTTACAGAATTGTCATGTGTGCCATGGGTGTTCTTAAGTCATTTGTGTTTGTTACTGGATATTTCTCATCCACTAAGGCTCTTTCTTTTGTTTTGTTTTTGATGACATGAATTTTTTAATTGAGGTTTTTTAGTTTTGGTCATCCACCAGCACCATCACCAACTCAGGTGCTGGGACTCAAGCCCAGGTGTTAATGTAACTTAATTTTTTTTAATTTTTATTTTTATTAGTACGTTTGCAGTATATAATGGTTACATTCCTTGTGAGGTGTTGGTACATGTACATAACACATCTTAATTCATTTTACTTCTCTTCCCTTCTCCATTCTCCCCTCTCCCAAGTGTAACTTAAGTACTGACTTTTTAAACAGGAGCTCCTTCAGGAGGAGACACGCCAAAAACTGAACCTGAGCAGCCGGATCCGGCAGCTGGAAGAAGAGAAGAATAGTCTTCAAGAGCAGCAGGAGGAGGAGGAAGAGGCCAGGAAGAACCTGGAGAAGCAGGTGTTAGCCCTGCAGTCCCAGGTAAGTACCCTCTTTAGGAAGCTGAGATGCCCTAGATACATGCTGTAGGCAGCTGACGTCCCTGATGGACAGGACTGTTTCAAACTCCCATTTGGAGCATTTAATTAGGTTGTACTAAATTAAGCCTGCTACACATCTTTTCTTGGACCCAGCCAAATACTGATAACCTATGCTGGTCATAATGAGGGAGGCAGTAAAGACAGGACAGTGGCAACTATGTAAGGTTGCAATCCAGTCATCACTGTAGAGATTATTACCTAAAAAATTATGTTACAATTGAAGACTCATTTGTTTTAAAGTCATACAGTGTCAATTTATAATACTGGAACCAAGTTTTTGTATTCCTTACATATAAAAACTAATTGAATCCTTTAATGTTGATATTCTTGTTTCTCCTTACCCCTCACCCAGTTGGCTGATACCAAGAAGAAAGTAGATGATGATTTAGGAACCATCGAGAGTTTGGAAGAAGCCAAAAAGAAGCTTCTGAAAGATGTGGAGGCACTGAGCCAGCGCCTGGAAGAGAAGGCACTAGCTTATGACAAGCTGGAAAAGACCAAGAACCGCCTGCAGCAGGAGCTCGACGACCTAACAGTGGACCTGGATCACCAGCGCCAGATCGTCTCCAACTTGGAGAAGAAGCAGAAGAAATTCGATCAGGTGGGTTGTCTGCATCCAGGCTCCCTTGCTCAAGATCCCACTCCACATGTTGTTTCCATCTGGCAGAGCTCTTGCTTTTTTTTTTGGCATTCTGGTATAAAACAATGTTTCTTTATTTAAAAACAATACAATCTTATATAAAAATTGGAAAAGAGAACACAACGTGAAATACAAAAACTCCCATAACCTAATTCAGGTTGAATATCACTTGTCCAAAATGTTTGAGATCAGAAGTGTTTCAGATTTAGGATTGTTTTCTGACTTTGTAATATTTGCATCTACATAATTAAATATCTTGGAGAGATGAGCCCTGTGTAAACATGAAATTCGTGTCTTATATACACTTATCCTCATGGACTGAAGGCAGTTTTATACAATATGTTTCAGTGCACCTGCGTTTTGGCTGTCCCCTGTCCCAGGGCAGGTGTGGGATTTTCCTTTTGTGGCATCATGGACGTTCAGATTAGGGATCCTCAATCAATCTCTGGTAGTACTCTTAGCAGTAAGCCATACCATAGCAAATGTTATTTTTATTGTCTTATTGTGCAGCTGTTAGCAGAAGAGAAGAACATTTCTGCTCGCTATGCAGAAGAGCGGGACCGGGCAGAAGCAGAGGCCAGAGAGAAAGAAACTAAAGCCCTGTCCCTGTCCCGGGCCCTCGAGGAAGCCCTGGAGGCCAAGGAGGAGTTTGAGAGGCAGAACAAGCAGCTCCGAGCAGACATGGAAGACCTGATGAGCTCCAAAGATGATGTGGGGAAGAATGTAAGTCACCTCTGGGCCCCATTGGAAGGCAGCCCTGGGGCATGGAGCCTTGGGAGTGAAGAATCAGGGATACAGAACCACAGCAGGGCTGACCAGGGGCACTTTGGCCTGTGTGAACAGGGCACTGACATCTTCAGGGCCAACAGTCAGGTGGCCTGCAGTCTGTTCTCCATTACCTCTGCCAGGCCCTGGCACACCCCTCAGCCCCAGCCCTCCTGCCCCAGCTCCATCCTGGAAGGGGACCTTTCAACAACAGTATTTCGCTGTTCTGCAGTCTCCAGTAGTTACCAAACCTACCTACCCTGAGATCAAGTGAGTAGGGGCTGCAGTCTCCTCTGCCCTGGCCTTCCTAGCAAGGCCCCAGCTTTTGTCTTGAAGGCTTCTGTGGCTTTGGGGGTTTGTGCAGATTTTGGAAATTTCTATGGCATTGCTCCTCTTTCCTCTGTACACATCTACAAGAGCCTCAATGCTTTTTACTTAACCTTCTGTCCCTCCCTTAGTATATAATACGTTGAGGCTAGCAAAACAAACTTGGACCTGGCATTCAGAAGTGAGGGTCCAACCTTGGCTCTGCCACCAGCTTCCATTATGATTGTGGGAAGCCTCTTAAACTTGCTAAGCCTAAATGTCTTCATCTGTCACATGGACACTATACTTGCCCTATTTCAGCTGCTTTGAAAAGCATGAAGCCCTCTATAAAGTTAAGGACTCATTTTCATGGGCCATGCCATAAGTACAGGAGAACCTTCCTGCTGGATTTCCTACATCCTGGCACCCGGGGGACCACCTCTATAGACAAGGAGAGGCTCCTCAGAATAGAAATGATTATGATTACAGTACAGTGCAGAAAGAATCCTACAGTCCGCTCCATGGTAGTTCTCTTTAGCATAATCAACATTCTCATCGGCATTCCACAGACATGTCTTTGGTGCCTGCTGACTGCCAGACACTGCTTAGAAAATGGACCCTCCTGTCATAAAGCTTCCTCTGCTCACCTCTGTGAGATCTGACATGGTCGGGGGTAGCATGGCTCTCAAAAACCACGCCTCCTTACCACTGAACCCTGCTTCTTGGGCCCAACCCACCTTAAGATTCACAAGTCTATTTGCGGGCCTTTCCATTCCGAGTGATCTTTTCTGCAGCAAGAAGTGAATCCTCCTACCTGTCACACACAGCAGGCAAGTGGCCAGCTAGCATGCAGTTTCCTCTAATGCTGCTGTGTTTTCATTGTCCTTTGGCTTTGCGAAGCTCTTACCTCAAAGATCATCAGAATGATGATTACAGAACACGCATTAATAAAGAAGTTGATGTTGGAGTTTTAAATTGTATCTCTGAAATGAATAGCAGCCCTCAAGGAGAAGGGAAGGGTGTGTGCAGGTGTCAAAGGGCAGCTAAGAGCAACCAAAGTGGCTATCATGCCACATGTAGATCTTTAAGTGGGAAAGCTGCTGTCCCTAACTTGTGCCTCTGCCAAGGTTCACCTCTTCCTTGATGCTTCCTGTGGTTCAGGTTCATGAACTTGAGAAATCCAAGCGGGCCCTAGAGCAGCAGGTAGAAGAAATGAGGACCCAGCTAGAGGAGCTAGAAGATGAGCTCCAGGCCACAGAGGATGCCAAGCTCCGCCTGGAGGTCAACATGCAGGCCATGAAGGCCCAGTTTGAGAGGGACTTGCAAACCAGAGATGAGCAGAATGAAGAGAAGAAGCGGCTGCTGATCAAACAGGTAAGTCAAAGGAAACATGGCTTCCAGAACAAAGGTGTGCCTATTGTCTAAGCCCACTCTGGCTCAGGACTCTATCTGTCCACATTAGCTGGAATAAAATTAGTTTTTTAGTCATTTGAGAATGTCATGGTAAATGGTTTAGATTTTCTGCTTCTCAGACAATACTTCTGCTACTTACAGTAAGCCAGGCCACTTAGCAACTGAAAAGCCTTCAATGAAATCTCAAGAAAATGTGCGTTAGGTTCAGGTTCTGTGTCTCAGAGGTGTGTGGGTGAGGAAAGAACACTGCACACCGTCAATGGCATGCCTCAGGGTTCTGTCATTCACACTACAGGTCCTCCTTAAATCACTCTTTATGAGGAAAGAAAGCAGAATTTAAATTATTTCTTTTAAGAAGTTGCTAAGCACTTATGATCTGTATACTTTGTGGAATGTATGTTAAGCTTATAATTTAAAAGTTAACTTTTAGGGCCGGGGATTTAGCTCAGTGGTTCCGTGGCCTGCCTCAAAAGTGCATGGTCCTGAGTTTGATCCCTGGTACCAAAAAAAAAAAAGTTAACTTTTAAAGCTAGATATTTTGACAGTCCCTTGGAATTTATGGTAACGTTTCTTGGATTTGGGGTATACTTAATTTTGCTTTATTTTGCAATTTTCATTCTGCTGACATTAATTCTTAATAGGCATTTATCATTGGATTACAAATTACCCCAAAGTTAGTGGCTTAAAATACTTCCAGTAGGGCCGGGGATTTAGCTCAGTGGTTTGGCCACCTGCTGCGCAAGTGCAAGGACTGAGTTCAATCCCCGGTACCAAAAAAAAAAAAGTCCAATGTCCCAGTTTCTGTTGATCAGGAATTCAAAGCAGCTCAGCAGGTGACTCTGGCCCAATGAAGATCTGGACCCAGGTACAGCATCTGCTGGCCTGAGCAGCTTGCAGGAGCCAGGCCAAGCCTCCCACCCTCAACCCTGGGTCTCTGAGGGAACCTTCAGAAGAGATCCAAGGGATCGAGCAAGAAGGAAGCTGCCCTGCCTCTTACAGCCTCATCTCCCAAGTCACACACTGTTATTTTCTTTTCATCCTGTTCATGCATAGAGCCAAATCACCAAGTCCAGCTCCCATGTAAGAGAACGTTAGCCTCTTAATTCTTGAAAAGAGAGCATAAAGAATTTGTGATCAGGGCCGTGGATTTAGCTTAGTGGTTCCACTGCCTGCCTCGAAAGCGGAAAGTCATGAGTTCGATCCCTGGTACCAAAAAAAACCAAGAATTTGTGGTCATATCTGAAAACCACTGCAATTAAAATATTACGGAAGTAGGTATACCTGAGGAGCTCCTTGTTAATCTGCCTGGAGGTGTAGCTCAGGTCTCTGCAGCACAGAGCTGGTGATGGGAAATTCGTCTGCCCTGCTCCTCCTCCCTGCCAAAGCAGGAGCAAGAGAGGCCTTGCTCTTCCCCTTGGAGAGGACCAGTTGAGCTGTGCCCTCACCCCAGGCCTCTTAGCATTACTCAGAGCCCCTCTCTTCCCAGGAGGGTGCTGATTTCATAGCCACCCCCATGCCAGGGGCTTTTCCACTCCTGGACAGCACCTATAGCAGACCCCTCCACTGCCAGTTGGTCACACCTAGGACACAGCAGCCTTCATTAGCACTTCCTGAATGAACATGAAATGGAGGCCTGGGAAGCTCACGTCATGGCCCCAGTGAACTCGTGAGCTGACTGAACTTACAGTTCAACAGTTTCATGTGTGGTCCTCACTTTTGGTTCATTCATAATCACTGGTTATTTAGGTATTAGGATTCCATTTAAAAAATAAAGAGCACTTTTTCCCATCCTCTCTTAAACCATGCCCAATCACCATTGTGCAGCTAGAAGCCTGCAGGAAGGAAGGCCAGAGGGAGTGCCCGCTAGGGTGTGTCACTAGGTCCCAAGTCTGTCTGCATCAGTCTCCTGCTCACACTGCTTCCTGTGTTCATCTGCAACCCCATAAGGATACTCTTGAGTCAGCCCTCATTCTATGCCTTCTCCATCAGACAATTTTTACTACTTCCTTCTTTCCTGATGTAGTTTCTGCCTGAGTCTGAAGCCCCTGTAGTCAGGCTATGCCCACCTTTGCAGACCCAATACCCAGCACTGCCAACACATGCTCAGCACAAGGCAGGCCTGGCCCCTCACAGCTTCAGGACATGCTTATGCCCACTTTTCCCCTTGCGCCTTGTACCACATACTCCTTGACCTCTGTGTTTTGTCTTTCACAGCCTTTGTGGCACCTGGACTGTGAGCTTGAGGTCAGAGCCTCTGTCTTATGTCCCTTTCTAGCAATCAGTGGGAATGGTGTGTACCAAGTATCGTTTAAAAATCCTTTGAGCCTGGGCATGTAGCTTAGTGGCACAGCATCTGCCTTGGCAATCTCAAGGTCCTGAGTTCAATCCCTAGTTACAAAAAAAAAACCCTTTGAACTAGATTCAGCTGCTGAGTCTTTCTGTTAATAACAGGGACTACTGACTAACGGAGACCCCCACTATGGAGCAACAGAAGGCTCCATTTCCCCATGGAACCAGAGCCTTACATGACAACAGGCTACAACCAGCTTAACTCCGTACTTCCTTAGGTTCGGGAGCTTGAGGCAGAGCTGGAGGACGAGCGGAAACAACGGGCCCTTGCTGTGGCTGCAAAGAAGAAGATGGAGATAGACCTGAAGGACCTGGAAGCTCAGATAGAAGTTGCGAACAAAGCTCGGGACGAAGTAATCAAGCAGCTTCGCAAACTTCAGGTACACACAGCCATCATCAGTCTTTGGATGGGGTCAGTGGCCCTACTGAGATCAAGCACAGTGTGACCCACGTAGCTTTTACACAGGGACAATCTGGCAAGCTAGGGAGAGAGACACTGCAGCACCTAGCCTGTCACTTTATCATGGAGCTTGGTGCTGAGCTACTGCCACTCTGAAGGGCATAGTGCAGCTGTCCCCTGGGCTGTGCTTTAGGGCAGCTGGCCATAAAGAGCACATTGTAGCCAGGGATTTAGCTCAGTGGTTCCGCTCCCTACTTCACAAGCACAAGGTCCCAAGTTCGATCCCCAGTACCAAAAAAAAAAAAAAAAAAGCTCATGTAGATCTGCTGTGTCTACAGGAATTGCTTTTTAGACAGAGCTGGGTATGGAGTCACCAAGTGTCACATTATTGCTGGGAACTGCTGGGACACGACACCTGTGGCCCCAGACAGCTTCTGGTGATGCTTAACAAAACACTACCCAGCTAAGTCACCCTGAAAGGAAGGTTGTATGCTTTGTTTTTTCGGTGCCATGAGCATTAATTTTCAGTCTGTTGTAACCATCACTTTTGCTACCAGGATGACATGCCAGTTTCACTGACATGAAGACAAAAGGTGATCTCTACAGTAATTCACTGTATGGGCAGGCATGTGATGGGCCCTTTCCTGTGCCAATGGGATCACCAAGAGGCACAGCATAGTGGCAGGGAGGGTTGTGACAAAAACTAGAAAATTTCCCTTCCTTTATGATTCCACATGTTGAGACTTTAACAAAATATAAAGGAGAAATTTTTACATACATGTATCTTAGCTGTAGTGTTGACAGCAAAGATAGAAACATCCTAGAGGTACCTGGGCTGCTGCTGGCCATTTGAGTGACAGAGTATGTGTGGAGGGACAGCAGGTCTTAACTAATCCAGCAGACGTGGGGGGCTCACAAGCCTGCAGCTAGACACACACAGGTGTAGACAGACCTAGAAGAAAGCTTAGGAAGAAAAGTCATCTCTGATAATAGGTTTACGAGTAACTTACTTGCTTCTTTATACTTTTTTTTTGAAACCTAAGTACAAAGACTTCTGACTAGCTAATTAAAATATTAAGCTACTTAATTACAAAGAATATAAATTATATGCACTTACTTAACAGCTACTAATTGTGATGTAATTCATATACCATACAATTAACCTATCTAAAATGTATTCAGTTTTGTTTTGCTTATTCTGGGTTATGGAAAACAGCTCTCACACAGTTAATGAGTAGAAACCTTCTACCCATCAACTGTCACCTCCCATTTCTCCTGTCTTTGCCACATCCATTGCTAATCTACTCTATTTTCCACCTCTATAGAGTTGCCTGTGTTGGAATTTTTATATAATGTGACTGGTCATACAATATATGGCCTTTTGTGACCCGCTCCTTTCACTTAACATCATGCTTTCATAATTTATGTTTAGCATGAATAGTTTGTTGCTTTATTACTGAATAATATTGTATTGTATGGATAGATATATTCACACACCACCATATTATTTCTACTCTGAATTGTTTTTAATTTTTTGGCTATTATGAATAATGCTTATAGGAACAATCCTGTATATTTGTGTGAATATGTGCTTTTGGTTTTCTTTAGTACATACCTAGGAGTACTAGGTTACTCTGTTTAACTTTGAGAAACTGCCAAACTGTTTTCTACAGTGACTGTACCATTTTACATTCCCACCAGCTATGTGTGAGGGTTCCAATTTCTCTACATCCTTGTCCATACTTGTTATTGTCTAGCTTTTGATTAAAGCCATTTCAGTCAGTGTGAAGTGATATCTCATTGTGTTTTGATGGCGCATTTCCCTAGTGAGTAACAATGCTGAGCATTTTTTTTATGTGTTTATCAGTCATTAACTTTGAGGGAAAAAATGTCTTTCAATCCCTCTGCCTATCTTTTCAGTTGAGTTGTCTTTTTTAAATTTTCAGTTGACACACTTCTGTATACACTATGGATGTAAGTTCTTTATCAGATAAATGATTTCCAAATACTTCTTTCCATCTTAGATTCTTTGTCCCCTAATGGGTGTTATTGTTTGTAGCACAGAAGTTTAAAATTTTCTTTTGTTACCATGTGTAAGAGTGGCTAATTCAAGATCAGGAAGACTCCTTTGTTTTCTCCTAAAATGTTTATACTTTTAGCTCGTCCTTTGAGGTTTTTGATATACTTTAAGTTCATTTTTATTGTATGGCTTGAGGTATAGATAAAACTTAATTTTTTTTATTAGAACTTCATTCTTTTGGATATGGATATCCAATACCCTAACACCATTCCTTGAAGAGTATTTTGTCCTCCACTGAATTGTTTTGACATCCTTACAGACTTAATGTTTTTATTTCTGGACTCAGTTCTATGCCATTAATATGTATATTTATCCTATCCCCAATACCAAAAAAAATAAAACAAAAAGAAAATGTATATTTATCCTTATACCATTAGCCCACAGACCTGATTATCTTTGTTGTAAGTTTTGAAATTGGAAAATACAATTTATCCAATTTTACTATTCTTTCTCAAGATTGCTTTGGCTATTCTGATTGTGTTCTTACAATTCAGTATACAGTATATTTAAAGAATAGCTTGTCAAATTTCTACCAAAAATAACAAAAACAGGCACACCTAGATTTTAAGAGTTGATGCCATTATGAATATAATTTATTAATTTTGAATGTTCATAATTGGTGTATAGGAATACAATTGCTTGTTGTACATTGATCTTGTATCCTGAAACCTTCATGAACTTATTTATTCTAACTTTTTTAGTAGACCCCTTAAGATTTTCCATATGCAAGATCATACCAGCAAATTAAGCAAGTTTTTCTTCTTCCTTTCTAATCTGATGATCCTGGTTATTATTTCTGTTACAATATTAAGTGGCAAGATCATACACCTTTATCTTGTTGCTAATCTTTTAAGGGGCAAGCATTCAGTCTTTGATCAGTAAATACACTGTTAGTTTTTCACTGATGCCCTTTATGAGAATTGAGAAAGTTTTCTTCATAGCTGATTATCTTTATAATCCAAAGGTGTTAAATTTTGTCAAATGCTTCTTTTGCACTTATTGAGATCATATATAAATATTTTGATTGTTAAACCTTGTATTCTTCCCCTTGATCATGGTATGTATTCCTTTGTATGTGTTGCCAGATTCAGTATTCTACCCTTTTTCTTAAAGATGTTTATACCTATATTCATAAGGGATATTACTCTACATTCTTTGTTGTAGTAGCTTTATCATTTCATATGTATCTTTATATTTATAATCAATGTGTATTATAATCTGGAAAAAATATGTATTTAAAACTAAGAATGAAAACTGCCCCCATACCTTCTTATTTACTCTTAGGCTCAGATGAAGGATTACCAACGTGAATTAGAAGAAGCTCGTGCGTCCCGAGATGAGATTTTTGCTCAATCCAAAGAAAGTGAAAAGAAACTGAAGAGTCTGGAAGCAGAGATCCTTCAATTGCAAGAGGTTTGTTTATTATTCACCCATTTGTTTGGCAAATATTTACCCTTGAAATTTCTCTAAGATCAGTCATATGTACAGTACATATATTGAATATCTTTGTAGCCTACTCTAATTTCATTATCCATTTGTAATGACTATCTTATTGCTTCAATTTGGCAAACAGAAAATGGTTACACTACTCGTGTATATTTCTCTGCTTGACTAAAGGCAAAAAAGATGACCTTTAAGCCACGTTCTAACCTTCATTGCTCTGAAAAAAAGAAGTGATACTTACTTGTTTAGTGTTGGTGAGCCAAACTAGGATCAAGTAACTCTAACCCTGGTGATACAGGAGTGCCTTGTTTTACATAGAGGCACTATTCATGTGAGCTTCAAGGAGAGAGAGAGGTATGCTTCATTGAATTCCTGGATGAACAATCTTATAATCAAACAACTACTGTCTTACTCATATTTTTCTAAGTTCTTATGGGGAGGGACTGATGAAGTGTTGCATATAGTATGGACCAGTATCTGTGTAAGACACTTGAATATAGACATTTGTGTATAAGTGGAGGATCCAAAGCTATTCAGAACTAGAAAGATAACTTAAGTTAAAATATTAATATCAGTTAATTTCCAAATACATACACATAGCATTGCTGGATAAAATAGTACCAAAGGCAAAAACTGAGCTGGTAAGAAAGAAAAGGAGCTTTCTAGGAATTAGAAATGAAAAATGAACTGAAAACCAGATCAGTGAACACTGATCCTCTCCTCTCTCCATTTCTTTTGTATTTTATTTTTCTGATTGTGTGCGTACTTGTGTGTATGTATACTAGGAATTAAACCCAGGGCCTTATACAAGCTAAGTACACACACTACCACTGAGATATACCCTACCTAGCCCCTCATTTTTTGTCTTCTTGGACACATCAATTTTCAAGCTTTTCTCTTGTCTAATGAGTGTCAAAAGAATCTTAATTTTCCCCTCTAACTTTTCACTTCATCCCACAAATTCTGATATGAAGTGATTTCACTGTCATTTAATTGTCTAATTTCTAGTATGGCTTATTCTTTATCCATGAATAATTTAAAAGTGTGATTTTAATTTCCACGTGTATGCATTTTTAAAAGCTGATTTCTAGTTTTATCATAGCGTGGTCAGTGAATGTTGAGAGTAGTTGTAGGGCCTAGAATGTGGCTAGTTTTTCAGAGAATGTTGAGAGTAGTTGTAGGGCCTAGAACATGGCTAGTTTTTATAAATATTCATGAGTGCTTAAAAAAATGTGTAGTATAAATGAGTGGAATGTTTAAGCTCTATGCATCCATCGTGGAGACCAGTGATATCAAATGCTTGTTTCCCAGACAGTTCTGGGCCATGACCAGAGTATCCAAGTGGCACTCCCTGCATCTAGCACTCTTGGTTATTTCTGAAACCTAGCAGTGTTTACTCCATATGTTCAGGCAGGGATAACACCGTGTTAAGAAGACACTGAGCTAGCAAGCCAGCCCAGCCCTCCCCTTCTGATTCTCTTCCTTTCCTCAAATACTTCTGTCCATCTGGTTTGCAGACCCCCAGGTCCTTTCCATTCTCCATGGGCCACTTAACCTTCCTAAAGCACACTCAGCCAGTGGGCAGGACCCCAGAGAGTCTCTAGGGCTCAAGAGGACTAAATATCAGAGACCAGATGGCAGAGCTATGATCTGCAGCCCTCAATTCAGCCCCAAAACATTCTGCAAGCTGCCATTACATCCTGCACAGCTGCACTTTCCCCTGCTGACCCCATCCTGCCCATACAGTAGCACTCTGTGAGCTAGAATGTGGCACTTCTGGAGGATCCACCTCCTGGGCACTAGGTGCACATGCCAGAGCAAACAGATGGGCTCCTGTGCAGCCCTGCCCCTCAGACACTGCCAAGATGTACACTGGCTTTTGAAGAGGGCAGCTGGTAGAAAGAGCCCTGGACAGGGCGTTAGAACTCTGGCTTTTGCTGCTGACCAGCCATGGGACTTTGAACCGGTCACTTCATCTATGTGAGCCTTAGTTTCTTCATCCATAAAAATTCTAAGGCTATGATCTGTCTTTACCCCATTGGGGTGAGAAACACACCATTGCTTCCCTCATGCCAAATCATCTCCTAAGGATGCCCAGGCTAGCTCTCCAAACACAGCCTCTAGGCCACACTCCACACACCTTCCCTCAGGAACTGTGATCTTTGCTGCCACACTGCCTTGACATTCATTGATCTTTCTAGTGCATTTAATCTCTGAACCTTATGTAGAAGATATTTCAAGACCATAAATTGGAGTAGCTCAATACTCCTTTAGGGTTCAGGGTAAAGTTTGTGCTCAATTTCTATTGAGGAACATCATCTTTCAAGGAGAGCTACCTCTTCTGCTGGATGTAACAACAAAGCCCTCATATAGACTAGGACTCTTCATGGGATTCTTAAGGATACTGACAACACACGTCACCTGGCTGGCTTTCTTCAGCAAGCTTGCCAGCTTCATTTCTCACATCTAAACTGCAGATTGAGGTACACATAAAAAAGTGATTGGAGCAAGGTCACCACAAACCCAGGTATTGTCAGTTTTATATGTGACAAAACAGTAATGGGCAAAGCTTAACTCTGTCTCAACTCGTTCAGGAACTAGCCTCATCTGAGCGCGCCCGCCGACATGCTGAGCAGGAGAGAGATGAGCTGGCTGATGAGATCGCCAACAGCGCTTCTGGCAAGTGAGTCTCCTGACAGAAGATGGGAAGGGACAGGCGTCTAAAAAGTAGTAGTGCCAAGACCTTCTTCTCCAAAGCCTGTTGTTCTCTGGTCCTGGGCATCCACTGCTTCAAAGGCTGGGCTCCTGCTGGACAGTCACCCGGTGTCTAGGAATCAGGAATGGGCTTGCTTATCTGCTCAGAGTCTGGAAAGATGAGCATGAGGTGCTGAGGCCAGACAGCCCCAGCCACTGGTCACCACACCCTGTGTCGGTGCTAATAGCCTTGTACACATTGTGATTTATGTCTATAGGCTGCACTGACCTGACATTCCCAAGTCCCTACTTTCAAGTTCATTAGGTTCGGCAAGCAGGTTCCTTAGATCTTTTTCTGGATTCCTTTTTTCATTAAAATCATTAACTTTTTTTCCAATTGAGTTTATATCTCCATTTAATGGAGATCTTCCAGGAAGGATCTTAATTTGTATTTTAAAAGTTGGCTGGCCCTCGCTGTGATCTGTGGAGAGCAGATGGACAGAAGCAGAGGCAGCAGCAGGGAGATGACTGGAAGGCTGCCACAATAATCCAGGCCAGAGATGATGGGGCCAGAAAAGGGAAGCAGATGTGGCCAGCAGAAACTAGGGCAGTGGGACTTGTCAATGGATTGAGGCTGGGTACAGGGGAAGAACCATCAGGTCCCTAGCAGCAAGGTGGTGAAGGAGTCCTCCCTGAGTTTCCTGGTGTGTGTTGCACTGCTGTTGAGCTGTCACCTCCCCCCTGCCCTGGCCAGGTCCGCACTGCTGGATGAGAAGCGGCGTCTAGAGGCCCGGATCGCACAGCTGGAGGAGGAGCTGGAAGAAGAGCAGAGCAACATGGAGCTGCTCAATGATCGCTTCCGAAAGACCACTCTACAGGTGGCCGTGTGGCAGCCCGACCCCTGGGAATCTGTGCTTCCTCTTTGCACAAGTAACCAAACCCATCTCTCCTCTTCCAGGTGGACACACTGAACACAGAGTTGGCAGCTGAGCGCAGTGCAGCCCAAAAGAGTGACAATGCACGTCAGCAACTGGAGCGACAGAACAAGGAACTGAAAGCCAAGCTGCAAGAGCTGGAAGGTGCTGTCAAGTCCAAGTTCAAGGCAACCATCTCAGCCCTGGAAGCCAAAATTGGGCAACTGGAAGAGCAGCTTGAGCAGGAAGCCAAGTAAGAGGTTTTTCTGCTATCAACCAAAACTACTGCATATCTACTACAGATTGGGGGCCTCTAGGCCAGTCTGCATCAGAGATGGTAGATAGGGTCCTTGCCCTCAGAGAGCTCCCCAGTGCAGAGCAGGAGATGACAAGAACATATATGACCAGAATGGGAGCTGTAAGGTGCTTTGAGCCAAAAAACATGTGCTGACACTGCTCAGAGGTTAGAAGGACAGATGGACTCTGTGAGGAGCTGGGAAGATAGCGCTTTGTCTAGAAGCTCCTCCTGGACTCAGCTTGAGGGCCAGTCATACTGGGCCCCGTGATTTCCTAGGTACCCTAAGTTTAAATCTCAATTCAGAATCAATTCCCCAAGTAGGAAGCATCCTGCGAAATGCTGCAGTTTGCTGGAAGAGAAGAAATGGAATGTGACAAAAATAAAAGCTTTTCTTCCCCCATAGAAAGGGATCATTTAACAGTTTTCCATTTTGCTACATTAAACTATGGTGGAAATTGTGAGAAACTGCAAGGTACAGCTTTTAGCAGGCCTTTACAGAGCGGTTAAAAATCAGTCAACCAGGGGTAGACCCAACCTTCCAGTTCACCTTCTTGTTGGGAAGCTTGGAGCCCAGCAGTCTGGCCCAGCTCTACTCAGAGGGCAGAATGTGTTCAACCCAGCACCCCAGTACTTCCCACTCCCCTCTCCTGTGGATTGAAAAAAAACAATTCAGGTTTTGTTTTTAGTTGTAATTAGTATACCTTGCCCTTTCATCTGACCCCAGTGTGGTACATTTTTGCATAGCATTTAAGGAGCATTTCTGTTTTCCATGGAGTCCTCCAAATAAGTTACCTCTTCTTTTAGGACAATAACCCAAGTTAAAATGGGGTGTTTTTTTTACTTCTAACCAATGACTATAGATGGGGTTTGTGATGTTTTGTTGTTTTTCAGTTTTAGTTGCGAAAGCTCCTAGCATCCATAGTAGTAAATTCTAAATTGAAATCATCACTTAATAAAGTGGGGCTTTTTTCTTTTTTTGTGTCCTCCAGGTTAGGAATTCTGATGATCAGACTAACCAAGGTTTTTGTCTCTTTCTTGAGACAGGACCTTGCTATGCAGTTCAGGCTGGCCTTAAACTCACGACATATCCCAGACTGGCCTCAAACTTGCAATGATCCTCCTACCTCCTACTCCAGAGTGCTGAGATTACAGACATGTGCCACCACACCCAGCTCTGGTTTTTGTCTTTTAAAAGTTTACATTCAGTGTAACTGACAGGTGGTTTATGTATAACATAGCAAAATGAGTAATACCTTTAATAAGCAAGAATAACATGCTTCTACTTGTCATCAGTGGAGAAATACATTAAAGACAATTCCTATTCTGACCAAAAAGAAGAAGTTTGAAAGCCATGTTAATAATCTTATTTGGGAAGAGTGGTCCAGGAAGATACTCCAACATGTGTCTTCTTCCAAAGCAAAAGGACTTTAAAAAATATTTTCCCCACTCAAAATGTAGTTTCAGGAATTTCAAAACTGCTGTTATTTTCACAGGGAACGAGCAGCTGCCAACAAACTGGTTCGTCGCACTGAAAAGAAGCTGAAAGAAATCTTCATGCAGGTTGAAGATGAGCGTCGACATGCTGATCAGTATAAAGAGCAAGTATGTGAAAAAAGCAGAGCAAACCTTGGAAATGCTTTAGCAGGGGGCCTGATGGACAATGAGCAGGCTATACAAACTGGCATAATTTTTAAAATGCTATTTTTAACTTTTAAAACTAATGTCCCAAACTAACATGTGCTACTCCACGTTCCCACTTTCCCACCTTCCCACCAGGCATTTGTGGGTGCTTGGGATAGAGAGGTGGTAAAGTGAGGGGCACTTAGTACATTATACATGGAGAAGGGAGGCAAGAGTCAGGCTTTGGTGTGAGGCCTGGACTGAATTTTAAAGATACCATGTTTCTCCCACTAGAATGGACATTTCATGAGTGCAGAGATTTCTCCCAGTCTGTTATCACCCTGGTACCCAGAATAGTTGCTAGATATAAAGAGTCATGAAATCCTGGCTGGATAGAGATAGATGCAGGAGACAGTGAATAGAGGGTGAAGGGAAATATATAACATGTAGTACCTGAATGGCCCTTATTTCCTGCAGCAGGGGCCCTGGCTGCAGGCCAAGTTTGCACGCACTTCGGCCTGAGTGCTGTGCCCTCGCTCCAGCTCACTCCTGCTCTGTGAGTCTTGCTGCTGTACACACTGGGCAGGAAAGTAAACAGCTGAGGACTCATGACCTTTGGGGTCTCCTATTCCAGTCAGGCCCTCTAGGCTTTCTTCCCCGCCCCCACCCTCGGGGCCTAGCAACACTAAAGCAGTTCTGGACAGGTGTGAACAGGATCCACAGAGCACTGGCTGGTACCTGTATGTTCAGGAGTGAAGGATCTGATGGGGAGGCTCTTGGAGCTCATGGCTCCCACAGTGGCTCTATACTCTGAATACTACACAAGAGTTGTAAAACATATCCTGCAGTTGATTATCCACATTGTTGATGCTTGTGCATTTGCAGGAATAGTAATTCTCTTTCATAATCCATATTGATTCTCATATAAAGATAAAACTAGGTCATTTATTCATGAGAAAACTCATGAGTAAAGGGTTTTAGGTTTAAGTTTTATTAGCTTAGTTTCTTCTGTAGATACTGGCTTTGCTGAGAGTGGTAGGCAAACTAAAAAGCCATAGACATGCACACAAATGTAAGTGTGCTCGCGTGCCTCACAAGGGTGCTGTGCAGACTGTGCTGACACACTCAGGTGCAGAGGCTGGTACTAGATTCACCATTCTGTGGTCTTGGTTCTTGTGACCCCAAGATAGAGAAGGCCAACGCCAGGATGAAGCAACTGAAACGCCAGCTGGAGGAGGCCGAAGAGGAAGCCACACGCGCAAATGCATCTCGGCGAAAGCTCCAGCGGGAACTGGATGATGCTACCGAGGCCAACGAGGGCCTGAGCCGTGAGGTCAGCACACTGAAGAACCGACTGAGGTGAGCCGGGTGAGGACAGAGTGGGCAAAAGGCACGTGGCAGGCTCAGGGCAAGCTGGTCTGCAGAAGCTCACCTAGAGATGGCCATTCTGCCTCAGGCTCAAGGCTGCTGACCTTGATAAGTGTGTAGGGAGCAAAAAGGGACAGGCCATTCATGTTCTTTGCCATTCACAGTGCACCAGACCAGTACAGCACACAAGGCTGGAGACCCAGGGGTCAAGTGTCCATCCACCCTTGTGTGAGGAGAGGTCCCAGACTCCATTCAAAAGCAGGGTACCAGCTCCTCACAGGAACTGGCACCATCAGCCCTGAGACTGTTCCTATGCTCCCACCAGTGAGGGCAGATTGTGAAAGCACTAAGCAAAACTGTTCCTCCCAGATAAACAGGCTAACCAGGTGGGTCAGCCGCTAGCCAGTGGCATGCCCAATCTGTAACCTGGTGAGGCTAAGGCAGAGGCAACAGGCTAAGAATGGCTTTGGGTGGAGTGGAGGGGTGAAATAGGTTCTCACTATGTAGTTCAGGCTGGCCTCAAACTCTCAGCAGTCCTCTTGCCTCAGCCTCCCAAGTACTGGGATTACAGGGATGTGCCACCAGGCCCAAATGGCTTTTTACATTTTTAAAGGGCTTTTTTAAAACCACAAAATTAAAGTCTGTGTGACAGAGACCATATATGGTCTACAAAGTCTGAGTAAAATTGGTGTTTTCTGGCCCTTTTCTAGGAAAAGGATGGTTACCAGGTAGAGCTTTGTCTTAATCCATCTTCGCTACCATTTCTATCACAGACAAGCTTAAGGTGAATTAGGCCATCCCCAGGTCTCTGAGGCTCCTGCTCTGTGTTGTGTTGACCAGGATGACACTGGGTGGGGAGGAAAAGCACAAAGCCTTTCCCAGTTACACCTGCCAATGCAAGACCCTAGGATGGGGCAGAAATGGAAAACTCATTTGAGGTTAAACCTGACTGCTGTGACTGCTTGAGCCTTTACTCACTCCCGTCTGCTTTCTGCTCTCCTAGGCGGGGTGGCCCTATCAGCTTTTCTTCGAGCCGGTCTAGCCGGCGCCAGCTGCACATTGAGGGGGCTTCCCTGGAGCTGTCAGATGATGACACAGAAAGTAAGACCAGCGATGTCAACGAGACACAGCCACCCCAGTCTGAATAGTCACAGGAAGCCAGAGGCAGCGGTACAGTGGGACACACAGGAACTCATCCACCGCCAGCCTGCCTGGTGCCTCCTACAGATTTTGGAATCGGCAAGCTTCAGGATTCCTTCTGGAAAGATCAACTGTGTCTTCAGGCTCTCAGCCTACACAGACTGTATCCTGCTTCAATTAGGTACAATTGCTCCCCTTTTTATATATATACATACACAAGACACATATTAAACAGATTGTTTCATCATTGCATCTATTTTCCATATATTCATCAAGAGACCATTTTATAATACATGTTAAGAGGAGAACCCTTTTTAAAACAAACTCCAGTCCCTTCGTTGCCAGTCGCTGGGTCGTGCGGGCAGCCCCGTGGTCGTTGCTCAGTCGCTCTGCATGCTGTTGTACAGACAGGTAACTTAGTTCTGTGTTCATGTGGCCCTGACTCCTCAGCTACATCCTGTCTCTTAGAACATTGTGGAACCTAAACTGCACTTGTTTCTCTCATATCCTTCAAATAATGATCACTATTTCAGTGAGCAAACTGTGAAAGGGGCTTTGGAAAGATTAGGAGGGGTGGGTTGGAATGGGAGAAGCCACATCCATTTAGTGTTACCATGCCTATCTCCCACGAGGTAGCTCCGCCCCTCGAGTTGGTGGTGTCCCCGCATCTACTCATGTGAACCGTCTCTGGCCAGGGCTGGTTTGTGCATAGAGAGGGTAGTGGCCATGATGCAGCTGAGGCCACAGGTGGCAGCCATCATAGTGACTTCCAGATGGTCTCCTCAAGTGTCTGGTTTGGCCAATGCCCTCCTCATCCAGAAGCACGCAGCCGTGTGGCCCCACAGGAGCTAGCAGAAGGCCCTTCCTCGCCAGCCAGGCCCTCAAGCTGACCTTACAAATTCAGCCACTGCTTTGAGCCCAAAATGGGAATGTTGGTTTTGTGTCTGAGGGTTTTGTGTCTGAGGCTTGTTCCAAGTTTATCAGCGAGGTTTAGAGGACCTCAAGAACAGATACCATCTGCCTGAATGTTGACATGCCAGTGGGTGTGAATCCTTTTTTCATTTTTCCTTTTCCCTTCCCTTTGGACAGTTTAGCATTCTGTTTTTGGTTGATAGTTGAGCAAACTGACATTACAGAAAGTGCCTTAGACACTACAGTACTAAGACAATGTTAAATATATCATTTGCCTCTATAACAATTTAATGTATTAAGTTTTGACTATGCTTCATATTATGTACCTCTTCAGTCAAAGTGGTATCATAAACATTCAGTGACAACAAATCAGTGTTAATGATAAATCCCTGATCCTCTGCAATGTGCTTGAAAACACAAACCTTTTGGGTTAAAAGCTTTAACATCTGTTAGGAAGAATTTGTCACGTGGGTTTGGAATCTCTGATTTCTCTCTGTATGAATTGTACTGGCTGTTGACCACCAGACACCTGACTGCAAATATCTTTTCTTGTATTCCCATATTTCTAGACAATGATTTTTGTAAGACAATAAATTTATTCATTATAGATATTTACGCCTGCTCTGTTTACTTGGAGGAAAAAGCACCCGTTGAGAATAAACAGACCTCAATAAACAAGAATAATCATGTGAACATGAAATTCGTTTTCTCACCTTCTGTTCTGTTTCCCATCTGTGACCTGACCGGAGGGGGGTTAGCTCCACAGACTCGAATGATGATACCAGGCCCACTGGATTCTCCCAGAAACTTGTTAAATAGCAGACTAATTCTCCAGGCAAATGTGGCTCAAAGTCCTGTTCTCACCTGTGGATTCCTAGTGTGTGGACACTCGGGGAGGGAAAGGACACCTGAAGGCAAATAGTGCTGAAGACCCAACTGCCAAGGGAGCGATCTAGGAGGGTTTGTTCATCAGCCAGTGAAGCACATCATTGGATTTTTAAGAGGTCCAAGAAGTTTCAAGCTGCATTTTCAAATAGGATGTGTTTTGAAAACACTTTGGGGAGGATTCAGTGGCTCCCCAAGGACAGTTTCACCACTGTAGTCCAGCTGGGGTTGGAGAGAAACCCCAGGAGAGCATGAGATCAGAGTGCTGACTTCTTACTCCACAACATTCTTAGGCTAGGCTGGTCCTGGGGTAAGCCTAGACACACCTGGGAAGAGGTGCATGTCTAGGCTTCTTGGCAGTGGCAAGGATGTGAGAAATGGACAAAAGTGCTCTTTGCTATGTCACAACCATAGAAAAAAGATGAACTGAAGTTCTGGTGTTTCAGCTACTTTATCCCTATATCCAGGAGTTTATGGACTTAAAGGCCAGTCTCAGAATTCTTTCCTAATGGCTAGCTTGACCAGTATCCACATCTAGTACCCTAAATACTCAGCTTACTGATTCCAGTTCCTGACTACACAAAGACAATAACATAAAAGAACCTTTCTTCACTAAACAAACCACCACGTCAGACCTTAGAAAAGGTAGTTTATAAAACCCCACAGGGCATTTAGAGCTCAAGGAAGACAGTTTTATGGCAGGCTGTCTTTGAGTGTGCCAAAAAGCCAAAGAAGCTGGCCAATTTCCCTCCACAAGTGTAGAACCCCCAGGCAGGAGGTTTAGATGAAGTGTTGGGGTTTTACCTCAAAGATGTTTTGTGAACTCCCTGCCCTTGCCACATCCTAAGACTTTTTTTTAAAACACTGGTTCAATGGGGCTAACACCTATTTCTAGCCTATTAGCCTGAGGTTTCACTTCCAAAACGCATTTGAAAGATTCTAGAACACACTATAGTTTCTTCTGTCACCAGTCTCCCCAGTACCCACAAACCTCAGCTAAGATGAAATGGGCCATAAAGCCAAGGTGCTGTACTGGCCAGCACACTCTATGGCTCTGGGTGTAACTGACCCTAACCCTTATCTCTGCCCCTTGAAGCCAGTGTTGCCAAGGCATGTCTCTGTCAAGACTAGAGAAGAAAAGAGCTCTAGGAACCAACCCTTCCTGCCCTGCCCTCACCTCTCAGAAGATAACAGCCAGAACAGGTTGGACTCTGGAAAGGGAGATGATGGCTCCTCTTCCCCTAGTCTGGCTGAGACCTGAAGGGAGACTATTTATAGGCTGCCTCATCACTGGGAGAGACACAAAAGTCCTCTTCCCTCACCACCTTTCTGGGACAATATGCACCAAGCGCTTTCCCAAACCTTGAATGTTTAATAAAATGCTATCCTGTGTCAGCTGTGAGGACCAGGCCTTGTAGTCCATTCCTTTGGTAGCTACCTGTCATGTGGGAATCCAGCACATCATGTGAAGTGTCTTAATCCCTGTCTGAAATGTACACGAAACAATCAAAAAGAGTACATCACTGGGGCCAGGTACTTAGCTCAGCAGTTCCACCACCTGCTGCGCAAGCGCAAGGACCTGAGTTTGATCCCCGGTACCAAAAAAAAACCAGTATTACACAGATAAAATGCCCCAAACCTCATGTATCACAATCGGTGTCAGTAGGTGGCAGCTGAGATGAGGTCATTGCCTCGCTCCTGGTAAAATTAAGCACAGCATCAAAACTTGTAGAGTGGGAGTCAGAGTCAGTACCTTAGAAAAAATTCTGGAGCCAATAGTAGAATATGCTTTTTGGGAATGCCACAGTGTCACCAACACTCAACATGGCACAGACAACAGCACTGCTCAGGAACATGGATGATGACAGCTCTGGGTCACAAGGTGGTTCAAAACATTGGACTCAAAATGTGAAGTTTCAGGAATCTCTCTTGCTTGTTCTTTTTGTATATGAATGTGATAGGATGAAAATCTGCCTAAAGCAGTCTAAAAGCTCTTTATAAAAAGTCTAACGATAAGCATTTTCATACTTTTAATTAGCTCATTTTTCTTAATTGTTGACAAAATAAACATGTGCGTTCTAACTGCTGGTATCTGGGATTCTAGGAAACAGCTCTCTGCTCAGGAGGCTGGGGCTAAGGAAACCTGAGAATCTCTTAAGTATTTCCCCAGCAGTGACAGCTAGTCACTGGGCAGGTCAGAGAGCCACTGCCTTATGCTGCTGATCAAAGATCTTGGAACTTCTTAGCACGACTTCAGTCCAACTTGTTGATGAAGGAAAATGTGTTACTACTTAAGCCAGTTTTTTTAAATAACTGGGGAACTACAACCACAGATAGTAAGCCATCTGCATCCTTTCCCTTTCATTTTTGATTTTAAGACTTCCAGTTTGTGTCCTCTCCCCACTGGACATTTCCAGTCTTGTATATTAGCATGGCTGCATACTCGTGAGTCTCTGCAGTATTCCACACTAAGTCATTCTCACCTTTCCCTAGCATCAGCCAATGTTATCACTGCTATAGAAATTTATTTTATTTGTCCTTACTCCCATGGAGTATTATCCAAGAAGTAGGAGTTTTCACACCTTATCATACTGTCAGTTTGATTGAAGAAGAGAATAACAGTAAAAACAGTGTCATAAAAGTGTGGGATTCTAAGTGCCAGTGGGATTAATGCTGATTTTTTTTCTAGTTAATCACCTTTTTGAACCAAAACAAGTGTATCTTAGCTCCATCCTCTACTACAGAGAGCAGCAGGGCCCAGATCCTCACCAAGCCATCACTCGTTCAATAGTTTACTTGAGCGTGTTCCAGAAAACCTATGTCCTGGCCACTAGCCCTGCACAAGGTAACCCATCACCCTCCTGCCAGGCCTTCACCACAGTCATAGTCCACACAGAATCTATGAGCTGTATGTTAGTGCAGATGGCACCTGACACCTCATTAGAAAACACCTCACAAGTGACAAACTTGTGCTCAGTATGCTTTACCTTTCCCTTGGGAAAGGCTTCCTACAGAGCTGATAGGAAATACAACTGTGGATGCAGATGCACAGTCAGACCCCAAATCATAAAATCACAGCACAAACCCCAATTCGTCCCCCATACAGGCACTGATTTGTTTTCAGATTTGCCTCTTCAAATATACTATCTTATAAAGGAAGTCTGTTACATTCATATTTACTCCATTGTTTTTCTTTAAAATTTAAAGAGCTATTATATTCCCCTATGTTTTATTTTTAATACTCATGGGACCACTTTGCAGATAAGTCATAGGAAAATTATTTACAAAGATGACCACTCCTCTCCCTGCACTTGTTTTTAAGAAAGAAGTAACATTTATATTAAAGACCAAGCTTATATTTTAGATTTGTTTTAACCTTTGGGGGAAAATAGAGAAAAATAATTCACCCAGTATAAAAGCTGGAAAGTAAAAAGGCTGATCTTAGCAACTTCTAGGCAAGCAGAGAAATCAACTGTCTGCTTGTTTCCTCCTGCACCCAGGCTGGTTGCTCTCAGTTTTGGTGGGGGGAAAAATGTAAGTTGGCTACAGAGTGCCCTCTCAAGCTGTGGCTGCACCGTAGGTCTCCCCTCCCAAATTTCCCAGCATTGCCAGTTTCCACCTCAACTCTCAGGAGGTGCTAACATTACCTCTAGGATGGCTTGTAAGAGTAGAGTGGACATGGCCCATCAAGAGCAAGATGTGGAGAAGAGGGGTGGTGCTACTGGATTCCTCCTGCTGCAAAGCTGTGCTGGCCCCACAGCTCATCATTTCCAACCCTTCAAAACCCACTCATCTCCTAAGAGACCGGGCAGACTGGGAGTGCAGCCAGTGTCACCTCAGGGTTAGAAAGGCACAGCAGATAGGCACTGGGCCCACTTCCACTCCTGTCTTTGCTGTGAGCCAGCTGTGTGAGCTCAGCCATGTCCAGCCTTGGGCACACAGTCCCTTCTGCCAACTGAGGGAAAACCAGCTATCCTGTGCTCAGACCAATCCTACACAGTTCTCACATGCCCACCTCACTGCAACTCAAGGGCCCAGCTTAGGCTTCTGGCCACTGAGATGGTGGGTGTAGTTTTCTGGCCACACTGGGCTAAAAAGAAGTAGAATACTGGCTCCTACTCCGATTGAAGAAGACATTTTGGGAGCAAGGGATGGGACCGGTGGGTGAAATGAAAATGTATGGCGGCAAGAGGCTAGGCTTTACCACCAGGAAGATTGGCCACTTAGAGGCGGGAAGATCACCAAGTGGACCCCAGCTCAGGGCTCATTCCTGAGGTCTCAGTGACAACCAGGCAACAGACACCCCTATGAAGATACCCCACTCAAAGACAACTTTTAGCTAGAGAGGCAAACAGTAAGTAGTAAGTAGCACATCAATAAAAGCCTTAAGAGTTTTCTTTTTGGGCCGGGGATTTAGCTCAGTGGTTTCGCCACCTGCTGCACAAGAACAAGGACCCAAGTTCAATCCCCGGTACCAAAAAAAAAGTTTTCTTTTCCACCACTCTGCCAGCATGGCTGGGCACAGCACACACACCATTACAATGTCTCTCAATGAGGCTTCTTAGGACAAAAATCTCCAGGAACAATGAATATAATAGTCCTACCCATATGTTAATAGACAGAAATGCTCAAAAGTGTATCCTGTTTCTTATTCACTCAAAAATTTGACTCAATTTTCATTCCTCTATAGTTTCAAAACTATATGAAAGCATGCTATTTGTTTACGCTGCTATAAACAATCAGTGTTCAGAATCTGATGCCGTCATACAGACCCACAGTTTACACATTACATTCCTCAGTGTTTCTTTGTGGCTTGCTATCAAACATCTGGCACCTTCTCTCACTTGCTAGCATCAACCTGTGGAAATATGAGAAACCCAGATCCAAGTGACCTCTAATCTCGGAACTACAACATTTGTCACACAATCCTGTCAATGCAGCACAGCTGAAGGACCAGCTTCCACATCTATCCCACTTATTCCATGATCTGCCAAATTCCTTCCCCCAAAGTCCTGGTCCTTAACCCAAATTTTCACATGGAGCCTGGGCCATTCCCAGGATGCCCCCTGGAAGTCACACAGAACTGGAAACCTGCACCAAGAATTGGCATAAACAAGCCTCCTCAATGTATAAGACACCTCCTGACGCCCCTTGAACCTTCTTTGTCCCATTCCACGGTTGCTGTCCAACTGCACGTCCCATGTCAAAACAGAAGAATCACTGGAATTTGGCTTTCTATGCTCTAGCTCCTCTCTCACTGGATGGCAGGAACCCAATAAACCAACTTCAATCCTTTTTTCTGTGAAATTTATTGTTTCCACATTAAAAGATTTTTGGGGGAGGAGAGGAAGTATTTTTTTTAACCACATGATGATCCTATACAGCTGCCCAGAGTAGGACACCATCATAAGTCATTAACATGCCATATGAATTCTGAATAAATAAAAGCTACAAAGCCCAAGTTATATACAAATATCTTAGGCAATAATGTTTACAAACCTATGTACAATGAAACAAATGTAAACAGTAAATGCAGCATGAGAGTAATCAAAGGATGCACAGGGACAACCACTTTTGGTCAGTCTGCCCCTAGGAACTGGCATCACCAGCCCCCAGAATTAGGCCACCCAATTCTTCCCTACACAACTGAATGGACCCTCAGATGTGAAAACAAAAATCTGAAAATATCACTCAACTGAAGGACCAGAAAGCTGGAGAGGAGGTTGCCACCTACCTCCCCTGAGTCTGAGGCACGTGGAAGAGGAGGCAACACAGAGGCTTAGCCTTAGGAGTGCCCAGGCCCTGGAGGCTCCTGCCACCCATGGCTCAGACAGGCATTTCGCTGCTTTGGGAGGCAAGTATATGGAATGGTGACTGCTTATGTAAAATGAGAAGGTGCAGACGATGTTCCGGAATTCAGTGACCTTCCTGACTCTTTGCCAGAAACAGGCCCAAACTATAAGGGTGGAACTGGGGACACATGATTATGAGCACTGAAGATGCTTAGGTGGGAGCTCAGGAGGAGGGCACACATTAACCTGATTTGGGTTAAGAACTTTTAGAGATCTGCAATGTCCTAAACACAACTAAATCCTATCAGCACAGCAGAGTGGGGGCTATGAGGCAGGTATGATGAACGGGTACTTCTGCATCCAGTGACCCAGTAATACACATATGTATCACCTTGTGACCCACAAAAGTGCAATCATGTGAAACCAACGGCACTACGGCGAGAAGAGAAAATAGCCAGTATTGAGATCGCGCAGAGTCCTGGAGCTGGGCAAGGCCCAGCAGCCACCACTGCATGCAGCCTGCCCTCTGCCAGCCATGGGGAGGCAGGAAGAGGGACACAGGGCTGGGCCCAGGCACCGAAGGGTGAGGTGTGGGTGTCCTGGGTTGTTGGAGGAGGGCAGGAGCCTCCACCCGGAGGCCGGGCACTCACACACTGAGAGGCAGCATACCCGGTGCTGATGACGGACGTGAGGACCCCAGACCAGGAGGAGGAGGAGCTGGGTCAAAGCCGTTTACTGCCCTGTGGGGTGACCAGAGCAGAGAAGAAGGGAGGGAAAGAAAAAGAGATTATCATTTAAAATCACTACACACAACAAAAAATCCATTTGCTTTCTATAGTCCTCTTCCTGGCTCACAGTAAGGCCCTGACAGCCTACAGGTGAGAGGCTGCCCAGAAAGTATCAGTTGGTCAGAGAATGGAGAATTTACAATCCTCAAGTACTGAGACCATGTGCCCTTTCTTGGCAACTTCATCAAACTGACCATTGTGGTCCTGATTTTTTTTTCCTACAGAGCAGGTCTAAATGCCTGACAATAGGGATCCAGGTAAATAAATAATTGTACAACAAAACATTATATAACCATTAAAACTATATTCCACATACTTTTTAACAGTATGAGGTAAATATTCAGAATGTACTTAATACTAAGAAGTACTGAAAAAGAAGCAGGCTACTAAACTGCACATGTTCAATGATAAAAAGAAAGGAAAAAGTAAACTGTATCTATAATATACTAGATTCTATACTATAGCCCCTTATATAGACATCACTGTGTAGCAAAATCTAGAATGTGAGGATTTTTAGATATATACACATATGAATATAAAATGTGTGAATTCTATATATACATATGTTATGTATATACATGTATATATAATTTAACAATAGTTACTTTTCTTCCCTCTAGGTTAATTTTTCTATTACTTTATACTTTATTATTTCCAAATATCTTACAATGTACATAAATAATAAGAGAAAAATAACTGGTTACAAATTATTTACCAAGCAACACCAAATAGACTTTCCTCTGTGACTAATATGCAGGCAGCCCAGCCCTACACAAGCACTAGCACCAGAGTGCATTAGGTGGAGTGCCCAGCCCCAGCCCCATGGCAGCACAGCCACAGGAAGCAGCAAGCCATGAAGGGAAGGAAGAAAGAAGGGGCCTGGACCTCTTTGGGGATACTTCAGCCTTTCTGTCCTGAAAAACTTCCTAGGAGAATTTGGCCTAGTAGCCACTTGGGGGAAGAGAGCCAACCACAAGGGGCCACCATGTACCACACTTGTCCACCATGCCCCAAAACCCTGGAACAGGGGGCCAGGGAGCTGAACATAACAGATTCATGAAAAGAGGTTCTTTCAAAAAAAGAGTGGAGCCTATAGTGTCAGGCTGAAGAGGTAAGAAAAACAAGCATGCAGACTTACAGAAAACCCCTGGCTATTCTGAAGAAACTGAGTTCCTGTCTTAAGAAAATAAACACACCATATTCAGAATCTGAAATCAAGGCACTCACACAGAAACCAAGAGCAAAACTCTGATAAATGTTCTTTCTCTCTGATGTACACTGTTCTACTTCAGTGATGGACAGCCTGGATTTTCCCTTTCTAGGCTGAGGGAGGTCTGACTTTTGAGCTTCATTTGAACACTTTAAATCATCCCTGTCCACTCTCCCAAGGCTACATGCCTGTGCCTCTTCTGAAGCACAAGACCATAGCCTATGTACCATTGTGGTGCTCACCTAGTAAGCCCCATATGTCATCTGTTTGGCTAGTCCCAGTGTCCCCAATACCTGCTTCTCCCAGGATCCTCGGGAAGAACTAGACAAATGGCCTCAGCTTCCAATATGTGAATCTATTTCCCAGCCTCACAGATCACTGCATTAGGGCAAGCTGTACTGCAGAAACCCAACAGAGAGCAGGAGTACTCTGGGTTGCCAAGAAGATTCTGGCACCTTGTCCACCAGAGCATGCAAAGGAAGCAACCACAAGGGTGGCACCAAATACAGGTTTAGGGGCAGGATACCAGCATTTTCTAGACTGATGGGCTTTTAAGAAATATCAAGTTCATCCCCATTGTGACATAGCTAAGGAAACCAAAGTAAGAGAGCTCCAGTCATTAACTCCAGCTCACCTTGTGAGCTGTCAGTGGAGAAGCAGGGGGGACCTGCCTCCAGATGCCCAGGGCACTATCTATCCTGGCCTCCTCTGGTCAGTCAGGGGAGCATTCTTCAGCAAGTAACCACTTTGGTGCTCCCAGTGCAGATCAGCTCTAATGGGAAAAACAACCCAGAATATAAAGGGAGAACTGGAACTAGGTAAGTAACTTATCTGTGTGGATGTAGAACGTTAAAATCGGAGGGAAAAGGCAGCTGACCCCAGCATTTTCAGTCTTGTGAGGCCCCTTCAAATAACTGCAAACATGTGCAATGAAGAAAGGTTCCCAGGAGAAGAAACACTTCCATACACACCAGAATCAGTGAAAGAGCTGCTGGGAAATGTTTTCATGGGCCACATCAGACTGAATGGAGGGAACAGGCAAGATGGAGAGACAGACCTGGGAATCATCAATGGAAAAAGTTCCAGACCTGTACAATTCACACTTTTACCTCAAAGTCTAGTTAAAGAGTGATAAACAGACTCCAGCTAAGAAAAGGTGCTATGGTCAGCTGTAAAATGGCAAAAGAAGTATTAAGAAAGGGAAAAGAGTCAATGTGTTTAAAGGCCAGCCAGGAATGGACAGTAAATCTAACACGGCAGAGATAAAGGAGGAAAAGAAACAAGGTTGGTATACCTGAGAAGGCAGTACAGAGAAAATGAAGACAATCTGAGCTAATTCAGAACAGGAAGAAACACTCTAGAGCCCAATCTCCCTATTTCAGTGGGTAAAAAGAAACTCAGCAGCTCCAGCCAGCTCAATCTTCAGCCCAGGCTGCGCAAACAGAAAAGGAGCTCTGAAATGTAAGGTAGATCTTACACATACGTCCTATCTACCATTCCAGTTTAATTCTGAATACAAGATCAAGTGCAGAGGCAAAGGAGGCCCCAGTCGAGAAAATAAGTAACTGGAGGACAGAAAGAACTCCATCACCATTAAGACAAACAAATGTGATCCTAGGACCTAACAATGACACATAGCCCCACCCTGGACTCTGACATCAACACAGTGCCCTGCCCCACGTGGTCAGTGCCACCAGGCATGCTATCGCAGCTGCCCAAGATTACTGTACTGATGGTTTGTTTTGTTGGGATGGGTTCTCAGTATGTTGCCTATGTTGACCTCAAACTCCTGGGCTCAAGTGAACCTCTCGCCTCAACCTCCCAAGTAGCTGGGATTGCAGGTACATACCCCCATGCACAGCCACTGGAGTGTTTTTGTTCTGCACTGCTGAACTAATAATAACAGTATATAGTCAAGGCTCACTCATGGGCTATAAGTTGGTTAAAGCTGAGTCAGCTCCATGCAGTTAGTAAAACCAGTTTGTTAATGTTTCTTCCACCACACACCATGATGAAGAAAGAGGGAAAGAAAGCACAGCAAACAAATTCAGTTACCCAGGAACAACGTGGGAAATATGACTTTTTCTTGCCTAATAAAAAAAAAGGAAAGAGTATTAAACAGTAATACAAATACTATTTTCATATCGTGCCTAAAACTAGCCTGTGCCCACCTACACACAGCTCAAAAGAAATAGACTGGCTTGCAAAAATAGGGCAAGTAAAATATAAGAAACTACAGCTAAGGAGAAAAAAATATGCACAGTTTGGAACAAATTCAAGTGACTGTACCACTCATGAAATCTGTACCCTTTTAGATGAAGACATAAAGGGTGCTCAGAGGTGGGAGGAACCAGTGCCAAGCAGGCACAGCAGCCTGCATTTGAGGTACTGGCAGAGAGATCCCAGGCTAGATAAAAATCTCAGTTCCAAGAAGCCCTCAAAATACTCCCTATAAAGCAAAGTTCTCCATTTAGGTATGGTTTCATGTGGTAAAGCTTCATTACACCTGAAGGTTGTGAAGGGAGAAAAGGTGAGATGAATGTGTGCCCCCACAGGCACAGGAACCACTGATAAATTTGTCCCCCAACAATCCACCTTTGGGGTCTCCAGTCGTACAAACAGCCTACTGTACAGACTCCTCAGGAGAGGCAGGGCAGGCAAGTTCTAGACCCAAGGGCTTTTTAAAATGGAAAGATTTTTCACATGCTAAATGGCAAGCCACACTTCTTTACTTCTTTAAAGACTGGTTTCTTTTTTTTTTTTTTTTTTGAGACAAGGTCTCACTGTGTAGTTCAGGCTGGCCTTGAATTCACTATGTAGTCCAGCCTGGCCTTGAACTCATGGCCATCTTCCCACCTCAGCCCCCCAAGTGCTGGAATTACAGGCATGGGTCACCATGCTCAGCCAAGACTGTTTTCTTTTATGCCACCTGCCAGATTTAATGGTAGACCTGGGAGTCAGCTTTTTCCCCTTTCCTTTTGCAACTGGTACACACCATCTTGGTTTTTATCTACTGGATAGGTCAAGAGAAGAAAGACGAGAGGTGAAAAGCCAAATACGCCAGAGAAAGTCAGAATCAGAGCAAAGCAGCAAATCCATAGAGCTAGCCTCAGGAATATGGTAACTAGACAAAGATTGCTCAAGCAACAGTAGACTACTATTGCAGTGGGCATATACAATCCATTTGTCAAATAAGTTAACACTTAAACAAGGGCCAGTCTACAAAAGCATATTTCATTATGCCCACAGTACAAAATAAAATTTATAAAATATTGGGCCAAAACCAAGTATCACTGGAAACTTATTCAATCAGGAAGTACCCTTCCAGGTTCAGTTCAGGAAATAAGGCCTACACTGCAACGAGGCTGTTCCTCAGGGGTAGGGGTCCAGGCAGAGAGCCCAAGCCCACTCCTGTTTTCACCCTGCCATGAATCCTCCACATCTCCCCAAGACCAAGCTCAACTCTGGGCAATGCTGCCCTGGTGCTCTGCAAGTTAAAGGCGGCAGCAGTAAGCCAGGATAGACAGTGTGTTCTCTCCCTTGTGATCATCCTGAAGCACTTTCCACAAAAGGCCCCTGTCCAACCAATCCAGTTCTGGCCCATGTCTGTTCTCATGTCATACAGTACCCAAACTCCATCAAGTACTGTGATTTCAGAGAAAGACTAGTAACTACTCTACTGAAGGTAATTACAAGTTGCAGGAACAAATAATTAGATACTGTTTCCAACACTCTTGAAGGCTTCCCCTAAGCTTTCCTCATATAATTTGGAGGAAAGGGCTACTCTAATGTAGAATCATCTATCCATTCCATGCACTATAACAGTATAGAAACAGAGCACTCCTCAAGTTTACCTGAAACTCCTAAGCCTAAGGAAAATTAACTTCATACTTAGGCCATCTGGAGAACTCTCAAAATTAGAATAGAATTCTGTTTTATATGCTGATATTTTAGAATATTATTTTGGGGGGTTTTTTTGGTACCAGGGATCAAACTTGGGTCCTTGCGCTTGTGAGGCAGGCGGTAGAACCACTGAGCTAAATCCCTGACCCTAGAATATGTTTTTAATCAAATGTCCTTAATGAACTGTAAATATTTCAGGATAGAATTTTCTTAAGTAATGAAGATGAACCAGAACCAGAACCAGAGTGGATTGTGTATCAAATCTGGCCTGCTGTAACATGTCATGATTATTGAGGACAGTAAAAAATATAAGCTCCTTTAAGAAATTATGAAAATTTGTTTTCCCTGCATTGCTTCAACAGAAAAACAAGAAAGAACTACCCATACGACTTAAAGCAGAGACAGAAGACGGTCATGAGTGCCTAGGTGCTATTCCAGCACATTACCTAAGGTAAGATGGTCAGTATCCCCAGACCACAGGCAATCACGAGTTCCCTATATCAAGACATGTCCATAACAAAAGGATTGCCATGCACTATTTAAATTTTAAAATATGAGGCAGTTACATGTCCTGATATGGAAAGATACTGGCAATGTAAGTCATAACAGGCATGTTGCAAAACAATAAAGTATAATCCTGGGTATTGTAAAAAGTTTATAGCAGATGCATAAAAATATGATTTTAGATCCTTAAAAATAAGGAATGCAGGGGCCAGGATTTAGCTCTGTGGTTCTGCCACCTGCCTCGCAAGCACAAGGTCCCGAGTTTGATCCTCAGTACCCCCCTCCAAAAAAAAAGGCATGCAAAAAATATGAAAACAGACAACAGTTATTTTTTACTTCACATACTTCTATATCAAGTGGAATTTTTTGCATTAAGGATATACCACTGCTTCAATCTTTTATTTTGGTACCGGGGATCGAACTCGGGTCCTTCTGCTTGTGAGGCAGGTGACGGAACCACTGAGCTAAATCCCTGGCCCCTAATCTTAAGATGAGTTTTTAAAAATAACAGTCATCCCAAAAAAAATCTTCACTTCATAAAGAAGTTGTATCTCCTACACTGAGAATGCCTAAATACTTCAGGGCTTTGTATATTTCTAAAACCTTCAGATAAACGGTTTGCTAGAGTTTGCATATACATAATTACAGTGTTCTCTTCTGCATTTAAAAAAATTTCCTGAGCAAGTCTACCAAACTGTAAGCACCTGCAGAATGGGGACCACACCCCAGCTAGGCAGAACCTCCTAAGTCCAGCACTGCTGCCTTTTAAGAGTCTGCTCCCAGAACAAAAGGTTCCCGGGGCAACAGACTCCATGAGGATCAAAAGACAACAACAAACTTCTGTCCCCAAAGATTTGAATGAGAATAGGCTTCAGGTAGGTTTATCACACTGAATTCATCTTCTTAAGATTTCAGTAACCTCAGTTAATACTCTCAAACACTACTGCTCCAAAACTGATCACTTAAAAAGTCCAGAACTTACCCTTTGTCGAAGAAAGACGTGTGCCCTGATCGAGTGAACTTTGTGCCATTGCTATTCATCACTCCACAGTTAACATTCCCTGAAATATAAGATTTTCGTGCTGCTTGGTCCTTTGCAAAATTCCTGCAAGCTGCTAACTTGGATTCTAAAGCCTAAAAAAAGGAAAAAGGAATGATGTGAGTGTCAAAACAGTAGCTGCACAGCAAATTTTGCATTCCAAAACATTTCTATTTCAAGTCTCAACCCTTACTCTTCCAGTTGATAATGATGGTTAGTTAAGTCATAATCTTTCTATTAGAAAAAGCGAATGTTTGTCCTGACTCTATTTCTAATGAGTATTTTACTTATTCCTCTCAGTTTACTGGTTGGGATTGGGATTGGAGTGTGTGTGTGTGCGTGTGTGTTTGTGATGGGAGCAAACATTATAAAGAATCCAAAAATAATTAAGAATATTTTGATGTGGCCAATTATTTTAATAGGTTCTCAGACTAGTTTTTTCCATTGTAACAAAATAGATGCAAGAACTTACACCACCTCACATGAAGTTATTTCTGAAAGCACACTGTAAAATGTTTACCTGAAACCCTTTATCTGTAATTAAAAATTCACCTGTAATTTATATTGGCTGCCCTTTTTAACATTTGCCTCTAAATCAAGTACCTTTATACCTGGCATGTGCCAAGCTCTGTCAACAGATGATGTGGAGAGAACAGGAGTTTCTCAACTATTTTCATACATGCAGATTTCACCAACTCCCCCCACTTCCCATCAACACACTGACTACCCCTAAAAAGGAAAATATAATCTATGGCAAAATTTAAAAAAAAAAAAGAGAGAGAAAGAAAGAGATACAGACTGTAAAAACACAGTCCTTTCCTGTTATCCATGACACTAAAGGATTAGAAATGCAATAAATTAAATTTATAGATAACGTACACTTCATTATGAGAATCCATTTGGACGTCCCAACCCCACAATTTTAGTGATATGGCAATAAAAACACACTGCTGCTCCTTCTCTTCTTCGTTCCTATGATAAAAGTATAATAAGCTAATAAAATAATGACTGGAAGGAAGAAAGGTAATGAACTTGTAGGATAAGCTGAGTGACTTCAGTGACTTGTACATATACACATCCACAGTAGATACTGAGAACCATTAATTCCCTATTAATTCCCCAAGGAAGATACTTGTCCACTCATTTAAATATCTGCTGAGCATCTATTATATGGCAGGCACAAGTTATGTTTAAGGCACCAGCTAGACATTTATACAAGCACCTGATCCTTTCAAGATAAAAAGGGGTCTACAGATTAAGATTTGGAAAAAAAGAAAAAAAAAAGAAAAGAAAAAAAAAAAGAAGAAAAAAAAGATTTGGAAGCTATCCAAACCCAGAATTAAGAGGAAACCAGGGCTGAATATCAGGAAGTTAAGTACAGAACTCTTAGCAAAACCAACACTGAAAACGTGGACAGATAAAGACCCAACAAGATGACTAACAGAAATGGGCAGGCAGGTGGGAGAAGCCACAGAATAACATCAGGGAAGCAGAGGACAGAAGACATTTCAGGGGTAGGGGGTCAGTGATGAATGTCTCAAATAAAATTAGAACCCCACACATTGGACTTGACAGCACTGAGATCATGGTGAGCAGTTTTAGTGGAATGCTAACAATAGTGCAGACACGTTTTCAAAAAGCTTACCCGTGAAGGGAAGAGAGAAGGGTAATGGCTAAGGAGAGATGTCGCATAAAAAGAAAGAACAGCTGCTTTCATTTCTGTTTTTTAAGAATAAAAAAATTATGTAAGGGTTAGAACTATAGCTCAGTGGCAAAGCACATGCTTAGCATACAGGAAGCCCTGGGTTTGATCCCAGGGGAAGGGAGGTAATATGTAACACATAAACATCACATATAGAGTATACAGTATATAGATAACAAATATTGTGTAATACATAAATATTAACACATATGTAGAGAAATAAAGATGAGAAGATGAGAAGGATTGGAATCCAAAGCACAGAGACACAAAATTCTGACACTTCTTCCACTGAGACAAAAAGGAATAATGGCCACAGTGATAACAGGAAGGAAATACCAAAAGGTGAGAGAAGAATTTAATTAAGTTTAAATCAGAGGATTTGGTTTTCTCTGGGAAGAGGATATAAGAGTAGGGAAGGAGGGGCCAGGGATTTAGCTCAGTGGTTCCGCCACCTATCCTGCAAGTGCAAGGACCTGATTTCGATCCCTGGTACCAAAAAAAAAAGGTAGGGAAGGAACTTCAAGTTCAAGTCAGCGGACAGAGTTGTATACAGAGTTGTTTCACAAAGAGTTGTGAAATGTGCACGAAAACATGTAGGGGTTGATGGATAACTGCACAAAAAGTTTTGGTGACTTCTTAGAAGAGAAATTTAGCTTAATGGGTAAACCATGTGAGAGCTAAAAATTAATCATCACTGCTTTCATCACTGCTTCTAATAAATTACTTACAGAAGCAAAACAAACAAGAAAAAACATGAGGCCAAGGGATAGACAAATAATCCAAGAGTGTAAGAAATTCAAGGCTGACAGTGGTGCCACACAGCCCGAGAAGCCAATCAGGATATTCTCAGAGCATGAATGAAGAGCTGAAAGAGATATCACAAAGTGTATGTTTCTTCTACCATAAGAAGGAAAGGTAATTCAAAATGCTAAGAAAAAGAAGATTACAATTATAAATATGATATCATTTTGAGTAAATGATAAAGAACAAAATGCTGAAAATACTTGTTGAGTGGCACAAATATAAAGAGCCTAGCTCCTGCCCTGGTTACACAGTTAATGATACATACATGGGCACCAAACTGTAAAGGCTGTTTGACCTATTTTTCAATTTTTAGAACCAATCAATTGGGAACCCACAACCAACAGAACTCAACAAGGGAAAGTGGAGTAGCAGGAAGGAAAAGGAGCAAACAGGGTTGAGGTACAGAAGTTTAAGAATAGTTATTTAGGGCTGGGGATATAGTTCAGGGGAAAAATGTATGCCCTACATGTGTGAGATCCTCGGTTCAATTCCTAGCACCAATCAACAATAACAACCTCAACAAAAAAGTTATTTAAATTTTTAAAAAATAGTCAACGGAAAATAAAAACTAAAAACAAAATTTAGAGGAGGTGGGTTACTTTTTTTTTTTTTTTTGCTTAAAGTTAATTAAATAAAGAAAAATACGCACATCATTTTAAGCTACAGAGATAAACACCATAATTCTTACAATAAATAGTTTGGTTTTGTTTGGTACCGGGGATCGAACTCAGGACCTTGCACTTGCAAGGCAGGCGACGGGACCACTAAACTAAATCCCTGGCCCAGTTTTGTTTTTGTTTTTTTTTTTTGGTACCAGGGATTGAACTTGGGTCCTTACGCTTGCGCAGCAGGCGGCATAACCACTGAACTAAATCCCCGACCCCCAGTTTTTTTAAAGTAGTTAGTTATCTTAGGAGTGAGGAAATATTATTTTAGTGCTGCATAGTGACTTATGCACATTACTTTTTGTAGTAATTGTAAAATGAGGATTTAGAGCAAATCTGATAGAAAATAATCCATTTTATGAGCCAAAAAAGACAACATAAGACTTTGTGCTATGGCTTTCCATTTCTCCTTTAATAAACTGATAATGCAGTAGAATGCAGTTTCTACTTTTTTCACAGTGTTTCACACAAAAGTAAATGAAAGGACAGTGCACGGTGGGAAGCTACAAGGGTTGATTATTGAAAAAGAAAAGTAAAACCAAATGAGGGAAATGGGAAAGGAAGCTAATGCCAAAACTGCTAAGTACATAGTAATGATGTAAATCTACATGGTCCTATAACTGTTTCAAGTAATCCAACTGTTTGACTATTCCAGATCGCAAGTCTCCTTTATGGCCAAAAGACCACGAAGTGAACAGCAACACAGTAAGTGATCTGAGGGTTCATGGAGGAGTAGGAAAGAAGTGAAAGCAAGAGATATGGTAGTAAGTGCCAGTGGTCCCAGCTACTGTGGTGGATTTAGGCAAAAGGATCACTTGAGCACAGGTGCAACACAGTAAGACTATACATACCTCAAAAAAATTTTTTTTCAAGAACCAAACTGGTCTGTAATGCCAGTAGAGAGAACCCAAGAACAGTAAGACTGAGACAAAGAGTACACTACTAAGTAATGCCACAAGCCAAGTGCTAACATCTCACAAAATAAAAGACAAGGGAACAACTACGAGGATAAAGACAGGGCAAAAACTATGATTAAAGGATGATCAAAGATAATACAGCAGGCCTTAGGAAGTATTTCAGATAAGGACGGGAGTGCTGGGCTGCTGGCACAGCAATGGGGAGACAGGAAAAATGCCAAGTGATAACCTGAGAGCTCAGGCCCTTCTGGCAAAGGCACAGCAGGCCCAACACTGAAGGTTCCTCCTTGGACTAGTCACTGCTAGTCACTAGATGCTTTTGCTTCTCAGCTTCATTACAGATTTTACCACAGGAAGGTATCCATTTTTTTTCTTCCTTCACTTCAAGCTAAAAAACAATTCAATACTACTCTGGCAGTAAAAACGCCCAGTGATAAATAATTGAATGCTTACCCCTACTTTCCGTAAGAGATCCCCCACAATGTTTAGTGCTGATATCCTAGCCGAAGGAGTTAGTGGACTGGTTCCAAAACCATTTGGTATAGCTAGAGAAAAAGAAATGGAGAGTGATGACTCTGACAGTTCTCTTTACATTTGATTCTATTCTTGATGTTACAAAGCAGGGTACACTCAAAAAATCAACATACTATTTCAAACTATGAATAAACTATAGAATAGGGGTATCATAAACAGGTATAACCATTCTCAAATTGATGGATAATTTAAACCATATTGACTTTTCATTATTACAAATAATGCTACAAGGATACTTATCGCTAAACATCTATTTAAGTATTTCTAGAGAGGAGATTCCTAAAAATAGAACTGCAGAATAGAAGGATGTCCATTTTTTTGCACCTTAATAGGCAAAAATGCTCCACAAAAAAAGTTGTGGCAATATCAGCAATCTTCATAGTGGTGTCCTCAATAACATTAGATATCATCTTTTTTTGGCAATCGATAGTCATGTTGTCTTAATTTTTATTTCTACAATAAGGAGGCATTTGAAGCTCCTCTTCTGGAAATAATCTGTTTATTCTTTGCACCTTTCTATACTTGGCTGTCTTCACCAATCTGCACAGCAGACTATGGATATGCACTCTTTCTCTCATATATGCTGTATATATGCAGTGTGACATTTCTTTCAAACTTTGTGTTTTGGGGGGAACAGTTGGCTGCCCCATTTCACTATTGTAAAAATGTTCCCAACATTTTCTCCTAGTAATTTTCTAAATTTTTTACATTTAGATTTTTTTTTAACATCTAGGGAATGGGATATGGCTCAGTAGCAGAGCACTTGCCTAGCATGTGTAGGGTCCTGGGTTTGATCCCCAGCACCACACCCCAAAAAAATGTTTAGATAACTTAATGCAGCTGTAATTTATAGTTGCCTAAGATATGGGACATGATCTAAACTTTTTTCCTCCTAATGGATAGCCAGCTGTCCTAATACCACTAAATTTCCAACATGTAGGCTTCATGTACCATAATTACAGGCTGAATTCTTTAAACATTTGAATATAGTCTGTTCCACCAGAAGTATCTACTTTTTTCATGTTTTTAAACCTTCACATAAAAAAACCCAAAAACTATACGTATTAATGAGTACCATGTACTGATTCAATATATGACCAGAAGAAGCATGTTATGTTTGGTATTTCAAATGCTGAGACCCTTTACTAGTCTTTTTTTTTTTTCCAGCAGTGCTTGAGATTAAACCCAGGGCCTTCACATTGAGGAGTTATAGCACCAGCCCTTTTATATTTTGAGACAAGATTATCACTAGTTTTCTAGCTTGGCCTCAAACTTGAGATCCTCCTGCCTCAGCCTCGCAGACTCCTGAAATTACAGGTGTGTGCCACCACACCTGGCTAATATTAGCCTACTTCAAACTTTTCTTGACTATTGTTGCACACATTAAAAAAACAGAATAACTTTACCATCAACTTCTCAATTTTAAAAATCCTGTTAAGGACTTCTGTAAGAAGGCAAAATTACAGATTGATTCCCATTCAAAATCACAGTATTTACCATATTTACTCACATCCTCTATCATACGCTTCAGTAAAGGTTTTCAACTACGTTTATTTCTTTATCTTTAAGAGATAGCATATTATAATAGTTAAGAGCTCTGAACTGAATACCAATTCTGCCATTTATTAACTATGTGACTTTGGGTACGTTATTCAAATGTAAAAGGGGCAAGTAGCACTTACTGTCAAAACATTGTTAGTAATTACTTAATAGACTTTTAAAATGTTTACCACACAAGTACTTAATAAGTATTAGTTCTTTTTTTTTTTTTTTTCATGTTTGTTTTCCACAGAGTGCTAATCAGCAACTAAAATACTCTGGGCATTTTGTAGGATTTTTTTCTTCTTCTCTTCTAAAATATAATCACGCTGGAAGTTAGGCCTTCATCTCATTCACTACTATATTCTCAACATCTGAATGATACATGGCATATAACAAGTATGCAATGTGATACAGGTAAATGCTATACATTTCTTGATAGGTAATTCTGAATCTCATTTTTCTCTATTCTCAATTTTTAGGTAATTTTTTAGGTATTTTTAGGTATTATTAAATCTGTGCTTTTAAGGTGAGTTGTCTTTAACATTTTTGGAAACAGGCATTATACAAATAAGATGCAATGAAAGACAGGCCACTTTACAGAGATCACCTCTCCAATCTTGCCACTGACTTCTCTAACCATGTGCCTCTCATCGTACTACCTGTGCTGACTTCATGTCCTGAAACTGCAGGGACCCAAGATGCAGCAATTTCTAGGCTCATGAAAGTTCCTGCTATCAGTTCCAGTGTAAATACGTATCTATTTGGATAAATATTACTGCCTGGGGTTGACATCTAATCCTGTGTCAGGACAGGCTCTATATCCTGTCAACTCCCCAAGTTCCTGAGTAAAAAATCTTTAACGGCTGTTAAAGAATGGGCACTGCCTTTGGGTGTCACCCAACAGAAGCTTTTAGTGAACAACTGAATTTTCAGAACTTACCTGTGTAAGTCTAACGGCATGAAACCAGAAGTTTGTTAGTTCTTAGATTATAGTAATTGTGAAATCTTCAAACATATTAATTATCCTGAAAAACTTGACTGCTATAACCTATACTGCCTGCTCTGTGTCCTCAGCAGCAAGCTCAGTGCATATTAGTACCGTCACTAGTACCATATGACTATACAGCATTTTCACATACCTTATCTCATTTCACCTCATAACAAGTCTAAGAAAATCTAATCATTCGGCTGGGGATTTAGCTCAGTGGTTCCAGCACCTGCCTCACAAGCGCAACGTCCCAAGTTCAATCCCCGGGACCAAAAAAAAAAGAAAATCTAATCATTTGAAATGCGGCTACTACCACTGAGAAACTGAATTTTTTATTGTATTTCATTTAAATTAATATAAACAGTCACATGTGGCTAGTGGCTACTGCGAACAGCACAGAGCTTACTGTACTAATTTCACAGACAGCAAACCTTCTCATATCACTCTGAAAGGTAAAACCCTGTATTTTGAAACTGGGCAGGAAGATAGATAGCTTCAGTTTGGTATAAAAGAAGCTTGAGGAAATGGGAGTAACTGAGATATGATCTGCAAACTGCAAAAAATAAAAAAAAATATGAACTGAGCTTTGGAAATGCATCCTAAGGTTTTACCTACTGGCTACTAAATAGTTTTTCTCCTGGGCTGGGGATTTAGCTCAGCGGCAAGCATAAAGCATAAGGTCCTGAGTTCTATCTCCAGTACAAAAAATAATAATTTTTCTCCTTATCCGGGCTAAATAAAACACAGCTGATGGCTAAAGGAATCTACTCAACATACAACTCATCAATTACCTGGAACATCACCTTTGATGATGGCAGCTCCTGAAGCATGTAACAGAATGTGCATATCTATTGGAACCAGGCTTATGTGCATCCGACTAGCAGCACAAAGATTCTGCGTACATTTATGTGCAAAGCCCTCTAGTATCCCATAATATAATAAGTGGCAAAAGCAAGAAACAAAACCGTATTTAAGTATGATCCCAAAACCTGTGTGTGATAGAGGTGTACACAAACATACCCAAGCATACACAGCAGGAAAAAACCTCAAAGTGTTAGGACAGCTGCCTTTAAATGAAAAGATTACAGATGGTTTTTATTTATTGTCTTTTGTCTGTTCAAAGTTCTTAAATTTTTTCTGCATGGGGCTAGGTGTGTAGCTAAGTGGTTGGGCACTTGCTTAGCATATGCAAGACCCTAGGTTTAATCCCCAACACTACAAAACAAAACAACTCTGCATAAACATGTATCACTGCTACAGCAAAAAATAAATTTTCCTTTAAAACTTTTTAACTTTTTTTGATGGTAGCAATATTTTGTTGTTGTTGTTTTTTTTAATTTTTATTAGTACGTTTGCAGTACACAATGATTACATTCATTGCAGGGAATTGGTTCATGTACCTAACACATCTCAATTCTGCTCCCCCCTTCCTTCCATCCTCCCTTTTTTGCCACCATCAGACTCATTTATTTATAAGTCCTTATAAAGTTATCATACACATACCAAAACCTTTAAAAGCACTTTAATAAGTTGATCTTTTTTTTTTTTGAGACAGGGTCTTGCTATGTAGTTCAGGCTCACCTTGAACTCATTATGTAGCCCAGGCTGGCCTCAAACTCATGGCAACCCTCCTGCCTCAGTTTCCTGAGCACTGGGACTACAGGCATTTACCACCATGCCCAGCAATTTTATTTTAAATGTAGCAATCACCTTCCTGTTTCTTACTATGAGTGGCCTAGGAAAACAATTCCTCCTCCTGCTTCACATAGCAATAAACCAACTTTTAAACTGCCAATTACTGTTTAAGCCTTAAGAATTCCTACTTCACCAACAAACCATAACAAACCTTTTAGGGAAGGAAAACTGTTTTCTGTTCCTTTGCCAACAGGCGTAGCCGGCAAGGAGAGAGAAGCCTGGACAGCAGAATCCATCTTCTCACAGTCCAGAGTCGGAGAACTAGGAGCCGACTTTCGGGTCACTTCCTGTTGTCTTTCCCGAACTGCTAGTTCTTGCCTTAAATCTGCAAAATGTTGCAAACAAAAGCAGTACTACTCCTTAGAGAAAGCAGATACATCATGCAAGTCACATCTGAAATGTCACAGAGGCATTTTTCCTAACAAACTATTTCTCAAAAATGAACATCATACTTAATAGCTTTCATCTCAAAGGTAATAAAAATGACAGTTCCTGGCCAGGGATTTAGCTCAGTGGTTCGGCCATGTGCCTCACAAGCACACGGTTCCAAGTCTAATCCCCAGTACCAAAAAAAAAAAAAAAAAAAAACCCAATGAGCTAGTAATTTTCATCTTTCAATGAATGCATTTTAGAAGTATTTTTATTACTGACAATGCTGATGAAAAGTGTAAAACCACCCCTCTCACTGTCAGAGGAAGCAGAAAGATACCAACTTTGTAAAAAGTGAGCATTTTATGAGCATAAAAACATTCTTTTCCTTTGCCATTTCTAAGAATCTCTTCTAAAGAGCCAGGGATTTAGCTCAGCAGCACTGTGCCTGCATTGCAAGCACAAGGTCCTGAGTTCGATCTCCAGTACCAAAAAGAAAAAAAAAAGGAATCTCTTCTAAGAAAATCATTTAAAATGCTCAAATATCATGTATGAGGATTCTAGTCAAAACACTATTTTTTTTAGGTTTTTTGGCGTTTTGTTTTTTGAGACAGGGTCTCGCAATGCAGTTCATGCTGGCCTTGAACTAACTATGTTGCCCAGGCTGGCCTCAAACTCACGGCGATCCTCCTGCCTCAGCCTCCCAAGTGCTGGGATTACAGTCTACGATTATAGGCATGCGCCACCACACCCAACAAACACTCACTATTCAATAGATAGACTATATACAATAGAATATTCCATAACCTTTTTTTAAAAACCTGTTTTAAAAGATTTAATGGTATGGATTACATACCCCATGATGGGGGGGGTGGTGAGACAGGCATTATATAAAGGAAAAAATACAGACATGGCTATATACAGTCACAGGAAAGACTAGGAAGAAATACTGTTAGTGGATTCTCTTCAGACAAAGGGATTGGCAGTGATTTTTATTTTATTCTTTATTCTGCATTTCATTATATATAAGGAAAAAAGGGGGGATTTTAAAGGAAAGTATTAACTATATGTACAGTACGTATACAACAATATTTATACACATACAAAACTATTTCAGTAAAATCAATTAAGAAAAAAAACCCAAACAAACCTAAAAATATATATGTGCAGTGGCAGTGGTTAAATCTTTGAAATACAAACCAGAGTGTGAATCACAGCCAACAAACTATATTACCTCGCAAAAAACTCAAACTCTTTCTGCCTCAGTTTTCTCATCTATAAAAGAGCTGTGCCAGACATGGTGGCATGCACCTATAATCCCAGCACTTGGGAGGCTGAGGCAGAATCATCATGAGTTGGAAGCCAGCCTGAGCTACACAGTGAGCTCAAGGCCAGCCTGACTACACAGTGAGACCCTGTCTCAAACAAACCAAAAAAAAAAAGTAAAACAAAATAGTTATAATACTTACCTCTTAGCATTGATGATACAGGTATAAACAGATTAACAGATTAAAAACACTTAACATGGCATCTCAAAATTATATAAACTGTAGTTTGAAAGAAATTGAGGGCTATGGCCAGATGTGGTGGCACACACCTGTAATCCTAGCTACTGAGGAGGCTGAGGCAGGATTCCAAGTTCCTGGCCAGCTGGGGCAATTTAGCAAGGCTTTGTCTCAAAATTTTTCTAAAAGGCCTGGGGATGTAGTTTAGTAGTACAGCACTTGCCTAGTATATACAACAAAGCACCAGGTTCAATCTCCAGCACCCCAAAAATATTAAAATAGATCCTTCTGCTTATAAACACCAAGGTAATATTCTCTAAGCTACAAATCTTACCTCTTGCTTCATCCTTTAACCGCTGTACAGAAACCAACAAAGATTCCTTTTCATCAAGTTCACTTTCTAAAAATGCATTTCTTTCAATGGCCTGATTTAGCCTTTGTTCAAAGTCTTCCAGTGAAACTATTGTTGCTCTAAAAAGGAATTCATGAATTAAATAAATAACATGTGCAGATAAAATAGCTATACAAATGGAAACAACGTATTTTAATGCCATTCCTGACCCTGCTGTCATGGCCCAGTTCAGCGGGAATGATCTCACCCCATTCAACAAATATTAACACGTACCAGTATACTCTGAGCCCTCCCACTCTGCTATCTGCTGCAAAAACAAAATTCCCTAACCTCAGATTGGAACTCTGAATGTCATCTCCATTTTTATCAATTCCTGGCAACTGCCAAAATGTCTCTCAAATCCATTTCCTCTTTATTCTTCAGCCCCAACCTTCTCCAGTCTCCTGCCTTAATTCTTCATCCATTAAGCTAGATTACTCCTTCAGTGATCTTCAAGTCTTCTCCCTGCCTCTAACCCCTCAGCATGATCTTCTCAAATCAAAATCCGGTATTACTCCTCTGTATAAAGAAAAAAAAATTTCAAAGAGCTCCCCCACTGCCTAAAGAGTAACTCTTAAACACAGCACATTAGGTTCTTCCTAATCTGGCCCCGATCATCTTCCAGTCTCATCTCATTCAGCCACACTGTGTCTAGACAAGTCAAAGTGAACTATATTAATACCTCAACTACCTCTCTGCTCTGCCCTAGTATCTGTCTCTTCACTCAGTTAACTGTCTCTTAACTCTTTCGTAGACAGCTCCAATATCTGCAAAAGCTTCCCCAGTTCCAGAAGGCGCTTCTGCCACTGCGCTCTCTGTCATGCCCTGGAGCACCAGCATAAACCTTCTTCTTACCACTGCCTTTGTCCAAGTGAGTTCTTATCTGTCAGCCCCTAGGGCAGTGACTAGCTTAGTTCAACCCCAGCTCGGTGTCAATCACTTAAGAGTCACTAGATAGAGCCGGGGATTTAGCTCTGTAGTTCCACTGCCTGCCTCGCAAGCGCAAGGACCTGAGTTCGATCCCCGGTACCAAAAAAAAAAAGTCACTAGATAAATATTAGGGAAAGAAATACTAGGCAATAACTGTAAGGTAATAGGAATTAGATTTGGAATAGTTAGGAAACAACTAATTACAGAGGCATAAAAACTTGGTAATAGTAATAGCAAGTCACTACAGGTTGCACAGGAAAACTGTTATAAATGCAATTATTTAGGAAAAATTCATTAGGCAGTATTTAAACATAAAGAAAAGGAATATAAATTTGCTAGGATATAACTACAGAATCCAAGTGTAAGGCTTGAGGACCTACACACAAAGTGTGGTAATACTGAAAACACAGAGAGAAGATGGAGGGATGCATGAGACAAGTTTTAAAGAAGAACCAGAAGGGTTAACAAATAGCTGCAAAAAAATAAAGGAAAAATTAAAAGAAAAGCTTGGAGGAATGTTATCAGGGAAGATAAGGATTTCTGGACCCTTTCAATCCAATGAGTTACAAGTGACATGAAATACCAAAAGGAAATGTTCTGGGACTAAGATTTAGATAAAAGGTTGATCCTAATGATATAGATTTTAATCACTGATTGCCATCTTTGACTTTTCTCACAAAATACACACCATTTACCTTTTTGCTCGCTCTAGGTCATCATTGGCCTGCTCCAGCTCTCTTACATACTTATGCAACTGCTCCTTAATGGCCCTGGTCTGACTTAAATCATCTTCTAATACAGAAACCTGCTTGTAGCTCTGTGCGTACTGATGTTCTAGTTTCTCCTGAAAGCATAGAGAAGGATGTATTATTAATATAGTCTTCTTTAATAAAGAATATAACCCAATAAAAAACTTCAAGGAACTCACCCATACTCTGAGTTGATGGTTTCCCTCTCCTTTTCACAAAGTTTTATTTTTTTAATAAGATTTTTAAAAGAATTCAACGACACATGTATTCTAAGGACCTTAACTCACATAAAATTCAGCCAACAATTTTACCCTCAGAAATAACTCTAATAATACTCTCTCTAAAAAGAAATAAAATAATGAAACCCTTGCCAGGCATGGTAGAACATGCCTGTAAGCCAAGCATTCTGGGAAGCTGAGTTAGGAGGATCCAAGTTCAAGCCCAACCTGGGCCACTGAGCCCTTACTAAGAACCTGTCTCAAAAAAATAATAGCTATTCTCCTTCTAGGTATGTTGCCCAAAGAATTATACTACAGTGATACATGCATACCCATGCTTATAGCAGCACAATTATCTTCGAAGTGGCCTATATGCCAATCGACAGGTGGATAAAGAAAATGTGATATATATATGGAGTTTTTTGTTGTTTTTTTTTCTTTTGGTACCGGGGATTGAACTCGGGGTCCTTGGGTTTGCGCAGCAGGTGGCGAAACCACTGAGCTAAATCCCCGGCCCTATATGGAGTATTATTCAACCACAAAGAAAGATAAATTTGAGTCATTTGTAGGAAAATGGATGCACCTTAAGACCCTAATGTGAAATGAAATAAATCAGACACACAAGCATAAATACTGCATGGTTACTCTTTTATGAGAAACCAAAAATATAAATAACTTAAAGAGCAAAAGAAAGGATAATATGAAGTAGATAGATCCTCTGCAAATGGGAAAGGGAATTAGGAATGAAGGGAAGGAAAGAGGGTTAAACAGAGGAGAAAAGCATTAAAATGTGTCATGGTATGTACATATACCAACCCCCACAATGAATGTAATCAATATACACAGCAAACATACTAATATTTAAAGGTTAAATATGTAAATAGGGCTAGGGCTATAACTTAGTGTGAAGGCCCTGAGTTCAATCCCCAGTACCACAAAAAAGAAAAGAAAAGAAAACCCTTGTCTCAAAAATCTCCAAATATGATAGAGAAACCTCTGTGTTCTCAAGCTAAATGCAACCCAGGATAAACACTGAGAAAAAGACTGCCACTCAGAGTTCAAATTCCCTACCCCTTGCCTGGCCTCCCCACCTTTCCCAGTCCCACCGACTCCCTAACAAAAATATTCCCATGCAGTTGGCTAAAGAGAGTGATGAAGAGTGGACAGAGATTAATCCGTTCACTCCAAAAAATTCCTTTTTAGCAGAGAAAATTTTAAACCAAATTAAATTCCAAAACTGAAGGGGCTATGAACAATGAAATAAATGCACATTTCATATAAATATAATTTTAAAATACACACAATGAGGCAAACAATTTATCAAAATAAATCATCAGGTAGCTTTTGAAAACTGTAAGAACTGCCAGGCATGCTGGTGCACACCTATAATCCCAGCACACAGGAGGCTGAGGCAGAAGAATCACTGTGAGTTTGAGGCCAGCCTGGTCTCCCTAGGAAGACCCTGTCTCAAAAAAGAAAGAAAACTGCAAAAACTAAAACAAAATATAACTAGGAACATTACAGCTAGAAAACTGAGAGCCAAAGATTTCATAGTGAACCCCTAAACTCTGAACCACCTTTCTCTTGGTTCAATGAAAGAAAACATTTTACTTAAAAATTCACTTTAAGCTTTTTAAAACATTTTTTGGTTGCTTGCTATTCTTACACAGCATTTCAAAAATATTATTTCTCATTTTAATACAATCCAGTACATTAGATGCCAGTTCTGTCACAATTACCTTTAATGCCTCCACTTCATATTTCAATCTTTGGTTATCAGCTTGCAGGTCTCTATTTCTTTGCTCTGCCTGTTCTAATTGTGCCTCCAACTCTGCTTCTAATTCTCTGCTTCCTTCCTGGAATTCAACTAGCTCATCCCGAGCTTCCTGGAAGCTAATCAGAAACAAAGTGGGAAAGATGAGGAATAGTAGGAACTACAGGATCATCTTGAAGATAATTATACATCAATTCAATAATCTTTGTCTGAAAACATATGTTCTCATAAAATATGCTAAACAATAAAAACAATCTACTTTGTATTTTTACTCTATACATTTAAGGTTCAATGAAAATGAACTATAAGCCCCCAAAAGACTCACAAATCAGTGATTATAACAGTTATGAAAGTGTACATGGTTCAATATCATTAGCTTCTTCCTCCATAGAACTTAAAAACTGGAAGAAAAAATATATCTTTATTTTCATTAAAGCAACTTAAACTGGGTTATTATTCAATTCTGTTCAAGAGAAATCACAGATACTCACATCATAACAGAGTTTTGCAGGTATCTCTAAATGTCATTTATTCTCACCACTAATTCAAAATTTGTTATTACACACTCCATTAGATCTTAGTATGCACTGACACATTATCACTATACTACAAATTAGTTTAATAGTTAGATAAATTGCTTTCAAATAATTGGTTTCCTCTGCAATGTCTCTATTTAATTTTATACATTTACAAACATTCAGAGGAGAGGTCCATAGGTTTATCCAGCACATGAAGTCATCTGTGACACAAAAAAGAAGAGTGGCTGCCATAGATACATATCATCTATATCCACTGGTACAACAGAGTAACTGGCTTCAGTGACAACAATGACAGATCAATAAGGTTTGATAAGGCTCAGTAAATTCTGTTAACCAAAATAGGAAAATGTGTAAAAAATTATTCCATTCTTAACAAAGAAATTTAAGACAAGTTCAGTATGGAAAAGTTATTATCCATAAGTCTCCCAACTAAGTAAAATAATTGAAATTTATATAAAATGTTCCACAGCCCTGATGCACATCCTCCTCTGTCAAAGCTTGGCTGGCACCAGATACTAATAAGGCTTGCCTAGAGAGAATTGAAGTCCGTTACAGCATCCTCCAAATGGGCAAGTGAGGGAGAAATAGTACACACACAGCAGACCAAAGATGGTCCGGTCTAGTAATAAACATTCAAAGAGGCAAAATGTCAGAAGAACTCACGAAGACACTACGTTTTCCTACTACTTCTAAACAATAAAGATTTATGGCATTTTTATGCTACTTAAAATACAAGCAATGTTATAACTATTTCTAAAATCACAATCTGAAGTCTGAAACTCTAAATTTAGCTTTGTCTTAAAAAAAAAAAAAAAAAAAAGCACAAGCCTGTAATCCTAGAACTCTAGGAGGGTGAAGCAGGAGGATTACAAATTCTAACCAAGCATGGGTAACTTAGCAACTTAGTGAGGCTCTGTTCCAAAATAATAAAAAAGGACTGGAGATGTAGCTTTGGGTAAAGTAGGTTCAACCTCCAGTATGAAGTGGGGGTGGGGGGAGCACAACCTAGACACAGTGTATTCCAAATTCCTTCCCTTACTTTGTTTTCTTTTTTGGGTACCAGGGCTCGAACTCAGGACCTTGTATTTGTGAGGCAGTCCGCAGCACCACTGAGCTAAATCCCCAGCTTTATTTAAATTCCCCTACTTTTAATATACTTTTCCACATTACCTTTGCTTATACTTCAAGGAAAGCTCCTTCCAATAAGCAGTTTCTTCCTTTAAACTTGAAAAATCTGGTATATCTTCACCATCCATGATCAAGAAAGCCTATGAAATATTAAAGACAAACTATTATAAATTAATAGAACACAGGAATCTAAGTAAAAGCTTAAAATCTGAGACAACACTAATTCTGCAGCATTCTGGAGGGAGTTAAATATCAAACATTCTAGAAGTGTGTAACTCTCTCATATAACTTAGGCATACACATCACTTCACTGCCCTACTCAGGAACAACAAATATCTCAGATGAGGTGATGACAGGAGACAAAACAACAAAGCCCTCTGGTACAAAGCCAATTTTGTGTTGCCCTGGATTGTGTTGCCCTTGGCCCCACAGAATCATCCAGCACAGAGCTCCGACAGTTGTTCTTCTGGGAATCAGGTGACAGAAAAAAGCATACTGTCAGAGATGCTCCTACTTCGTACTATTCCCTAATATACAACTGCCTCAAAACCCCTGCTTGAACATTTCACTCCAGGTGATGCTACCAGATTAGACATGCCCAATAATTTACTACTGTCACATTTCTAAAAGCCTTCTTTTTGTTAATTATCATTTAAGTCCAAAACCTCTTCCAAAAATCTACTCATCTCCAACTTCAGTGATTTTTTTTTTGAAGGAGTGTGCTACTGTGGATTGAAACCCCAGGGCTTTGCCTATGCTATGCAAATACTCTACCACTGAGCTACATATCTAGTCCTTAATTTTTTTTTAATTTTGAGATAAGGTCTCACTAAATTATCAAGGCTGGCATTGAACTTGCTCAACCTCCTGAGTAGCTGGACTTTCAGGCACATATCACCACTCGATCTTTTGCGTTGGTTCTTCTCCCAAGGCATTCAGAGAAAGAGGGAAAAAACCTATTTAGTTAACCTTCCATTTGGACTAACTAAAACTCCCAACTGATTATCAGGTTATGGAATACCAAAACCATCAGGCCCACTCTACATTTGTGCCTACTGTTTCTTATAGCCCCTTCCTAAGCCTCTCACTTTATATCCCAGCAATATTGTTCAAAACTGTCTTAATACCCCCATGCTATTTCAGATATGGCTATCTTCTCTACCTGAAATGGCTTTCCATTCCTTGCATTAGGAAAGCTCTTATTTTTCTTTAAAACCCAGCTGTCACCTTTTCCAGAAAGCCTTTCTTGCCCTTGCTCAAAGAGAATTAAAATCTCCTGTGCTCTCAGCTATGGGTATCCCCCACACATGCTTTCAATGATATCTTTGCCTCACAGCAGTGCATCTGATTACATCTTTGGGTCCCATTATTCTGTGTAGCATTATTGTATTTATTTCTACCCCAGCACAGTGCCTGCACAATAGGAGATACTCAATAGTATGTACTGAATTAAACCATAATTGATTCAACATAATCTATATGGGCAGCAAGAACAAGACCCAACTATAAAAGTAAATTAATGAAACCTCGAGATGTAGAGAACTTGGGAGTTCATCTAACACAGTTCATTAAGGCTTAGTAAGAACTGTCACAGGTAAGAATAAATACAGAACTCCAATTTCTAGGTAGGTATAACAAAGGGGTATGCACAACATTTGTAATGGAATAAAATAAAAATGTAACAATACATTTGGTTAAATCCTTTTGAGGCCTACTGCAAACTTTCCCTAATCAAGTCTTTCTTGGTCACACTATCATTACCTTGACATCTGCTAGTCAACTTTCCAATTGTCTTAAATTGCCAATCAACCTGAAAGTTCCTTGAACAAGATGGATCCCTGACACATATTACATTTCTTCATGGCACCGAACATAAAACCTTGCTCAGAGAAAGCACCTAATGCTTGCAAACATTTACCCAACACCTACTACGTGTCAGATACTGTTACACACTGGATAAATACTTATTGGCCAAATATACCCTCCTCTAATCTGATTCCCCTACACAAGCACACATTTGTCTGTATTATTCTATTCTTGGGGATATCTTTATAGCATGACAGCACTTTAAAATGTTAACCCCACAGGCTGGGAGTCTTGTTGAGGCTGGGTTCTAGGGTTCCAATTCTGCTGTTAAATTACTTAAGGAAACTGCTTAAATTCGTACAGCCTCAGTTTTTCCATCCAAAAAGGGTTTAATTTTATAATCTTGTCCCTTCATCAAAGTTCCCAATTCCCACTGCACTTTCTCAGATGTAGAGGTAATCTTACTTGTAACTAGTTTATTTCGTAGTAGTTTGTATGAGGACAAGGCTTATCCAGCAACAAGAGGTAGGTATTCATATTTCAAAGGATCCAAAGTACTTAAAGTCATCACCATGTGATATCAGTAACTCTTCAGAGTTATGGCCTAAGTCTCCTGGAGGTAAGGGACATATTTTAACAATCCACATAAAGACAAAATTACAAGACATATGAGGCAGCATCTAAACATGAGACAATAATCCCTGTGCCCTCTGAATACTCTACAGAAGGTCTTTCCACAAAAAAATGCCCTAAAATTGTGATTACGTTTAAATCTATAAATCCTACTCTAAAGAAGACAATCACAAGTTCATGGCCTTCAGTCCCTAAACTTGGATGTGGTACCATTTCAACACTGGCAACTATGTGTCAATATGCAACCCAAATGTTCAGTTTCTGATACCCAGTCCAATGAATTCTGAATTCTGGTTTTTGTAAAATGTTGTGAGGACCAGGGATGACACAGAAGCAAAGCTGTACTGCTAACTCTGCTTCCAAAAACAAACACCTTGGGCCAGGGATTTAGCTCAGTGGTTCCACCACCTGCCTCGCAAGCGCAAGGTTCTGAGTTCGATCCCCAGTACCAAAATATAAAAATAAAAATAAAAACAAAAACAAACAGCTCTAAGAGGAAAAAAAGGCGAAGACTCCCTAGTTAGTTCCTTGAGGGCAGGTCCTGTGTCATATTTATAAATCCTTCCATACACCATACATCACCAGAAACATGTGACGCAGAAGTTCACTATCATTTGAATTGACTTATAATCTTTTCTTCATTATTCTTTCTAATTCCAAAGTACCATTTTCCTTGAACACCTGAATCCCTGTCTTAGGGAAGGAATAAGCAAAAAGACTTACGGGTAGTTTATTTCTATCTCACAATGCACCACTCTGTATTAAAATCAAGGTTATAAAATCTATTATTTCCAGTTGTACAAACTATCAGTCTGATGCATGGCAAGGTACATTCACGTTCAGTTGTATAGGCACCACGAAGAATAGAGCTGATGGGACTTGCTAGGGAGAACCTTGGAGAAACCACTGCACATCACTGGCCTCAATCATCCAGCTCATCAATCCTAAATATACACAGACAACCAAGAGCTACAAAGGCAAATGGGAACTCCCAGTAGTATAAAGAAGAAAACCCTAGGACCTATGGAACTGAGAGGAAATAGATAATGCAGGAAATAAGAGAAATTTTTTCTCATACAAAAACTAAGAATTATCTTCCCACATACTTCCTGAAAGTTACAAAAGAATGTAGAAAACCATGACCGGCACAGCACAGGGCTCCAACCCAGGGCTGCAATGAAAAGAAGTCCCAGGATGAATTTTAGCCTCTTAGGTCCAGAGAGCAGCTCAAAACAAGGGATGGCTCCAAGAAAAATAGGGAATCCCATAAAATAGCATGATGAAAAGACTGGGTAAACCTGAGTATATGGTAAAGGTACAATACTCTTCTGTCAATTAGAAAAAAGGCAAATGTAAACCTCAGGAGAATAAAAAAGCAATTAAAGAAAATCCTGATTCTTACATAAAACATTTTAATGAATATTTCAAATTTAAATGTTTTAATTTACTGAATTTTAACTTTATAGCTATCAATGAACTTCCTTTTTTTTTTGTACTCAAAATCGAACTCAGGGCCTCAAGCTTTCCAGGCAAGTGCTGCACCACTGAGCTACATCCCTAGCCTCTGAACTTCCTACCTTTTTTTTTTTGGTACCAGGGATCAAACTTGGGTCCTTGCGCTTGCGCAGCAGGCAGCAAAACCACTGAGCTAAATCCCCGGCCCAGAACTTCCTACTTTTGAATGTCCATTTGTCATAAGTTTCATATGTTCCTGTGTTGTAAGGTCCCAGAATTTGGTAAACAAATTTGTATTCTTTTTTATGCCTTTTCTAATTTCTGTAGACTGTGGTGATAATACCTCTCAGTTTGGGTATTCCCAAAGTTCATATTTCTTGTCTTTTTAGTCTATGATCATTTAGCAGTCATCTCAGTCCCTTAAATATTTTTGTAGTCATGCTTTTGGTTGCCCTTAGGTTACATATAAGCTTTCTGAAGCTAAATAATTACTATTACTTCAGTATGGTACATTTTACTCACTGGTAGGATAATTTTTCTTTCAAGCTTTCGGTACTCTTTCTGTTACCATGCAGCACTTGATGATACTGCCAATTGTGTGGTCCATGAGTTAGTGTCCTTACAGAAGTTCCTAATGACTATCAGATGCCTTCCTCAGCATCTAACATTTATTTGAATGTACTGTACTGTATTTAAATGTGAATTCACTCCTCCAAAGAGGGTCAGGATTGTTTTCATCTATAAATGTTACTCACGTGCCCACTGAAATTTTTCTGGGTGGTGGTGTTTTTTGCTCTTTCCTACCTGCATACACAGTATCAGAACCTCCCAGCAGTTACTGCTTTAAAGGGGACTTAGCTAAGTACTGATCTCTGGGGAACAACATTGTTTACACCTCTGGGTGTACTATGAAGAATCCATTTATCTCTGGCTACAAAACAGAGATATATTCTGTTTACTGGTTTTCTGAGACAAGGTCTTGCTCTGTGGTTCAGACTGGCCTTGAACTCAATATGTATCCCAGGATAGCCTAGAACTCACTATGATCCTCCTGCCTCAGCCTCCCGTGTGCTAGGATCACAGGCATGTGCCACCATTGACATGTTCTTTTTTTTTTTTTGGTACCGAGGATTGAACTCGGGACCTTGTACTTTCGGGGCAGGTGCTGGAACCACTGAGCTAAATCCCCGACCCTACTGATATATTCTTAATACAATTACCACTCTTTCATCAGTGTCCCTGATGACAGAGGTTATAAACAGCTTTTTGCCTGAAACTTCTTGAGAATTTAGCTTTAGCTTTTGTATCTTGTTTGTCCAACTACTTACTTCAAATAAAGTTTTAGCAAAATTATTTCAATATCGTTTTACTTCACACTTTTTTTTTCTTTTTTTTGTTTTTTAGTTTTTTGTGACAGGGTCTCTCTGTGTAGTTCAGGCTGGCCTTGAACTCACTATGTAGCCCAGAATGGTCTCAAACTCAGAGATTCTCCTGCCTCAGCCTTCCAAGTGCTAGGATTACAGGCATGCGCACCACAACTGGCTTAATTTTCGTACTGAATCTTATGTGAACTAAATGACACTTTTTCTAATCAAAGGGCTCCTTCCACAACTTGCTTCTTGGCCCTTCAAATGATATTGTAACCTATGCCAGAAATCTTTTACTAAAATGAGCATCATCTTTTCCAGAATAAATCAAATTTTAAAATTTAACCAAGAATAAGGCATAGGAATAGCACAGCATACTGATCAAGAGTCTAGACCCTGAACTCAAAATGCCTGGATTTGAAATCAGGCTCTTTTACTCCCTAGTTGGGTGACCTTGGGCAAGATATTCAACTACTCAGTGCCCCATTTCCCCTCCTGTAAAATGGCGATAATCACTAACACGAGATTATTATGAATAGTGACTTAATATTTGTAAAATACTTTTAACAGACCCTGACCCATAGTAAACACAGCATAAGTGTTCATTAAATTATTAAGAATTGGTAGTTCAGTAGTGGATCTTTGAAGTTTGACTACAAAGTAAAAACAGGCTTCAGAATCTAAAACATACAAATGACTCCTTAACATCAGTCATTTCAGGAAGCTATATTCATATTTCAGTGATACCACCATCACTGAAAACATTTCCAAAACTTCTCTTTTGGAACTGCCTTTTTATGAGCAAGATTAATAACTAAGCAATAAGTTCTTACTCTGTTCACACATATTTGTTTCCTAAATTATTCAGCTCTATCGCTCTAATTTTATCATAAATTTTTAAAAATTTTATCAGACTTACCCTTTTTAAAAATCTGATTTTTTATAAATAACAAAAATGTACCACCACTGCAGATATACTGTTTCAGGGTCTAAAAAGATAGTGTGTTCAAGTTTCCCTCAAGTTATACAGGGAGGATGTGTTCACTGTCATCTGAAACTATGAAAGTGGAGATACTAAGACTACAGAAAATTAGCCAATATCAAAAATATAATGCTAAAAATAGGAAAAAAGATACATGGAGGCCAAAAACTAACTGAATAAACATAAACATCTGTTCAAATGGTACATGCACAATTTTCTGAAGTTGAAATGAAAGGAGATAATTAAGTATACTCCTAGTCTTCCTTAATACCATGTCTCATATGGAGTATGAGTCTTAAAATTATAACTTTTACATTAGATATTATCACACACTACATGACCTTCAGCTATATAACAAGTGACAACTCACTTGGGTTTAAAACAGCCTGTCTAAAATCCCTTGTTTACAAGGAAACTATTTCTTGCCCAATGGTAAAATATATTTCACACATTGTCTTCTTTTTAATAAATGTAAAGATGGACTAATGAGGTTGAAAGAGTTCTTCTGGGACCCCCTATATGTAATACATGCTTTTACTGAAATTCTTCTACTTCTCCCAAAGGTAACATACATCTACAGAATTTTTAACTTTTCAAAGCTGATCATAAATGAGATCTCTTTTAGTCCTATCAAACTTCTTTTGCCACCTCTATGAACTGCTCAGAAACTTCTGCCAGAAGTATAATTTTAAGCTTTAGTAATCAAATTTATCTCAGTATGGCTTTAAATGAATATAAAGTTTTTATAGGGCCAGGGATTTAGCTCAGCGGTTCCGGCGCCTGCCTTGCAAGCGCAAGGTCCCAAGTTCAATCCCTGGTACCAAAAAAAAAAAAGTTTTATAAATATCACAAAAGGAAAATGTAAGTTTTAATTGAGATAGCTGTATGTTATTCATTTCACATGCTCCTTATCCAACTTCAATTTAATTTTTGTTTTTTCAAGACAGGGTCTCACTATGTAGTTCAGGCCAGCCTTGAACTCAGTATGTAACCCAGGCTGGTCTCCAACCTCAACGATCCTCCTGCCTCAGCCTTTCCGAGTGCTGGGGTTACAAGTATGCACCACCCTGCCCAGCTCCAACTTCAATTTAATTTAAAAAGTCACAACAGCTACATCTTCTGAAGATTTAAGAACTTCTTTCTGGATCAGGTCAATTTGTAAACAAAATAGTTAAAGATTTTCTTTGTTCCTTATGCCCTCTGATTGTAAATAATAGTAACTTTAATAATAATTTAGAAGATCAATCCCTCAGTGTCCCATGGCTTCTTCTCACTCCCATGACTTAATGCTGGATTTTATTCCAATAATTTCATTTAGCAAAGCCACTGCCCTATCAAGTGAACAAAAAGCAATATAAGTTATCAAACAAAATAACCAGCCACCCATGAACAAGCTTAAGAATAAGGTTTTTCTCATAACTAAATAGTTATTCTTTTAGGTGAGTTTACTAAAAAACAATTCGGTAAATCCTCTACTAGCTTCTGGTATATCTTAGACAAGGCAAATTTTTTGCTTTGCTTTCTAGCTGAGAAAGGAAAAAAAATCTCACTCAAAAAGCCAGAACTCCGAGTCTAGAAATGTAAATTCTGATCCAAGCTAAGCCGCTCACCAACTTGAACGCAACTATAAATCACTCCATTGCCTCTCACTTAGGCTCAATTTCCCTATCCAGCAAGTGGCAATACTGTTATGTTACAATTCCAGCGTGATAAGATTCAAGAGATGTATAAAAGCGCTACAGGAATGGAATGGAATCATCATTAGTGAAAGAACCTTCACTTTCTTAGCAAAACTTAATAGTTACCTCGTCTCTTGCCAGCAAAAAAAAAAAAAAAAAAAAAAAAGGCGAGCTCAAGCAACTCGAACCTGTCGGTGACACTTTCCTGAACTCCAGGGGGTGATTAGCAGTTCCGGGCGGGGAGTCGGGAATGCCAATCATCCCCCGGCGTGGGCTGCGCCCGCTCTCGCCCCCAAGGAAAAAGGCTCGGGGAGATCAAAATTCAAAAGGCTCTGAACAACACTCACAGCTGAAGAGGTTCTGCGGAGGCTGAAGGGTGTAGGCTGGGTGCGCGCTGCCACCTCCGACTGAGCCAGCCACTCCTTGCGCCACCAGTGCCCTGACCCACTGTGCCACGTCCCGGCCTCCGTCTCCACCCCGGGACAGACCACATCTGGAAGCCGCTGTACTTGCTCCCTCGCAAGCAACCCTGGTGGGTCACAGCTCGGACCAGTTCGGGAAAGGGACAGTTGCAGCGGTTGGAACAGTTGACCCCCAGACTGGGCGCCGCAGAGCCCAGCCCCGGCCCGGCTGGCGGGGCCTCAGACTCAGCGCCCGGGCCGAGCAGGCTCCCCCGGGGCAGGCCTTAGCGCCGCTGCCCGGCGCAGGCCCTCGGGAGCGGCCCCGTGCGGCAGGCTCACCTCTAATGTGTCAAAAGCTCATGTTCGCCACCGCCCGACCGACGTCTCTGCTCTGCTGGCCTGGCCAGGCCCGCCCAGTCGATCAGCTGCGATTCCCTCTACAGCCCCAAGCTCCACTCCACGCACCTCCACGCCCGGCTCCTCCCCGACACGTCAGGGGCTGCCTAGGTGTCGGAGGCCCTTCTGTGACGCGAGGGGCGGGTCTCGGAGCATGCGCAGGAGCGCGCAGGCGTGAGGGGTGGAGCTGTGGCGAGGCTGGCGCACAGGAGGCCGGCCAGAGCCCCGCGCGCTGACGTCAGGCTGGCGGCGGCCTTCTGCGCAGGTGCCTGCGGTCCTCCGCTTTGGTGTGTGTTAGGCCTAGGCGTTTTCTAAAACCTCAGCGCTGTTAGTACCCCGGGGAACTTGGAGAGGGAAGTAGGCGCTCAAAAAGGAGACGTGGGAAAAAAGAAAAGGCGACGTGGGAGAATGGGCAAGCTGCTCAGGGAGTGGAAACTTAACGGAACAAAAACGGTAAGGGGCCAGGGATTTAGCTGAGTGGCTCCGCGCCTGCCTTGCAAGTGCAAGGTCTTGAGTTCGATCCCCGGTACCAAAAAAAAAAAAAAAGTTTAGGGACTTTTGCTGTATCATGAACAATACAGTGCTACTTTCAGTGCTGTTAGGATGGTTTTGTCGGGGTTTTGGACATAATAACAATGTGGATGACATGCCTCAAGGTGAGACCAGCCTGAGCCTTGGAGGCCCAGTCACGCTTTTGCGGGAGATAGACATGAACAATACAAGATGAATTGTAAGAGGGACCCAGATCAATGAAGATCAGAGAAGGGATTAATAGGGTTTATGGAAAAGATAACACCTTGCACTGGACTCTGGAGGATATAGGGTTGAAAAAATGATATTAGCAATTCTGGCAATTATGCTAAATACTTAGTCTGCATTATGTCATCCTCACAGTGACCCCATGAGATCACATATTATTCACATTTTACAAATGAGGAAACAGACTCAGCAAAATGAAGTTGCCCAAGGTCACTCAACTAGGAAGAGAAAGATTCCAGATTTACACCCAGTCTTGTTATTGGCCACTTAGATTTTATATGCTTGGTCCATTTGCTCACCACTGACCAAATCAAAGGAGGCCATATAGTTTGGTAAAAAGGAAAAAAGGAATTTATTTAAAGCCAGCTCTGATAGCGGAGACAGGGGGCCCATATGCCTCAAATCACCATCTCCTTGGGCAGGTAAGGGTCTTTTATAGTAAGGAACAGAGGGGAGCGGGAGCACAGAGAGACAATGCAGATCTCCACACTTGCTGCCCTCTTTGATGTATTTTTCTTTCTTGTGGAAAAGAACCTGAGCTCAGGCCTCCTGGGGCCTGTATCTGCATATTCTGTCACTTCTTTTGGACTGGAGAGAAGAGGGGATATTGATTATGTGCTCAGCAGGAGGAAGTTTAGAAAAGTTGCCGATCTCTAAAAATAAATCTAACTTTTAAAATTCCATTTTCCAGTGCTGATTACAGTCTAAATTGTCTGAAACCACACTATTACCCACTGCTATACTGACACTCAAATACAAGAATATAGTACTAATAATACCATTTATTGGGCTAGAACACTGGGCTAAATTCCTTTTTATTTTTATTTATTTTTTGCTAAACCCTCCATACATTACCTCTCACAAGCCTGTGAAGCTGGAATTACTATCTGCATTTTATATATTATAAACAGAGAACCAGAAGAGCTAAGGTTTAAACCCAAGCAGGTCTTACTCTAAGGCCAGTGGCCCAGGACATCTTGGAAATTGAGGTGCTGGGGCTCTGCTTCCCTGGCTGAAGCTGTGCTCTAGCTGATGAAATCAGAGGCAGGGAGGTGATTCATGAAGGCTTTCCTGTAGACCTGGTGCTAAGACAGAATAATCCCACCCCAAGAGGATAGACTGCAGCTCTTGTCCCTGCCTCCTGGCTGAAATGCTAGGATACTCATTGAGTCATCTAATGGCAGGCCATGCCCTTCAGAAAATGTTGGTGTCATCTTCCAAGGCACTGCACCTCCCACACAGCCTGGAACTAGAACTGGTATTTAAGAGGACAGATGTATTGGTCTCATCTTAATGAATGGGCTTTGGTTGGCCGAGCTCTCAGAGAAGTCAAAGGCTAATTTCCCTCCTCATTGATTGAGCTTTCTCCCTTGGAGATGGGCCCTGGGGCTGAATAGTGTAATAGTCAACAACATTTGTGTCATCCCCCTGCTTCCAAAATGCCACATCCAGGGAAAATAGAGTACAGAGGAGTGTTGGAGACAGTCTCAAAAGGAAACAAGTTTTAAAATCAGTTTTGTGACAGTAGAAAAGGGACCCAGGGATGTAGCCCACCAGCTCAGACTGCCGAGCAAGTGCAAGGCCCTGACTTCGATTCCAGGTACCAAGAAGAAAGAAGAAAAAAAGGATGGGTGAGGGCTGCCCACCTTCTACCTTTATAAACCATTGGGAAGAAGTTGACAGCCCTAGAAGAAGTACAAGGTTTTTGTTGGATTGAGCCAAAGGGCTCAATGTCACAGTCCCTGATAACATGCATGAACATCCCAGGTGCTTCTCTGCCATGAACTCTGAGATACAGGAAACAGAGACAAGATTCCACAACTGGAAGGGGTGAAGGTTGACCACTTGTCATAGGGCAGGTCTGGGTATAAGCCCAAACTAGCTAGTGAACTTAGGCCACCTCACACATCCATAAGAGGTGGTACATAGACCTGCTATGAAATTCTGAGGTGGAGCTTATTTAACTTGATGCTGAAACTGAAGGCTTGATTCAGCCTAGTCTATATTCTTTTGGCCAGTATTTTTTTCTGAGCAATAAGGGCATAGATGAAGCTGAATAAGGGACGCCCAAATGCTGGCTGTTATTGATGTTTTGCTGGGTATGTCCGCCTACTGTTCCCATCACCACCTCCAGCTCTACATGCCTAAACTGCCTAAGCTCTACATGCCTTAGCTGAAATTTCCAAAACAATTTTCATGTCTCTGCCACTGGTGCCATTATGGTCCTACTCACAAAGGAACAGAGCCCTCATCAGATCACCCTTAATTATTCCTCTCCTCAGTTCTCATTTCCCTCACATAGTCACCAAGCCCCAATGACTTTCCCTTCACAAACTCTCAATCCATTCATTTCACAATTCTTTCTTCTTGCCCCCCCCCAAAGTCTGCTATTTATCTATTCTTCCCTCCAGACGTCTCTCCCTCAAATTTCTTCTTGTTCCAGTCCAGCAATCCACACATAGCCATCAGCACAATCTTTCTAAAATCCCAATGCATACACAGTACATGACTAAATTTGTTTGGAAATCTCATTACTTCTGTGATAAAGTATAAACTATGAAGTGTGGCATTCAAGGCTCCCAAAGCAACTCCAGCCTACTTTTGCAACCTACATCCTAGAGTTCACCTATCTGGGTCTAACCACACTCTGCACTGCGTCCCCAAGATGAATGGATCCTTTCCTCCCTAGACCTGTCTTAATGATTCCTACTGCCCTGTGCACTACAGCTGCTCGGAAGGCTTGGCTGTCCGCCTTCCCCTCTGCTTTTGAAGTTTCATTCATATGCTACCTCCTCCAGGAAGCTTTCTCTGACACCCAATGCCCCAAAGTGAGTTTGCTTCTTCTAAGCCCTAGTAGAGCACTCAGAATTCACAATGTACTTACTGAACACAGTCTTTTGGTCATGGAGATATCTAGTCTCCCCTAAGAAACCAAAATTCAGTTCAGGGACACGTTGTCCTAATATCCCTCCAGCAACAGACACTTAGTATGTAATATGCTTCAATGAAGGTGAAAGAATGAATTGATGGTTTGGTGGCTGTAAGTTCAAATCCAAGATTGATAGACCTTCCTGGAAAATGCCTCAATTACTGAGGAAAAAAAAAAGATTTTCACTGGTATAAAAGACTCAACGTAGGGCCAGGGATTTAGCTCAGTGGCGCTGTGCCTTCCTGGCAAGCACAAGGTCTTGAGTTTGATTCCCAATACCAAAAAAAGAAAAAAGAAAAAAAGCTAAATGTAAGTGATTGCAGGTTGCAAAGGAATTGTGATTTATATTATAGGCAATTATGCCTTTTCTCTAGCCCAAATCTTAAACTCAATCGATAGCATCTATGGTCCCCAGTACAGTACAACAATTTCTCTCTCTCTCTCTCCCTCTCTCTCTCTCTCTCCCTCTCTCCCTCTCTCCCTCTCTCCCTCTCCCTCCCTCTCCCTCCCTCTCTCTCTCTCCTCTCTCTACTGGGGATTGAACCCAGGGTCTTCACTTTGAGCTACATCCCCAGCCCTTATTTATTTTTTATTTTGAGACAGGCTCTTGCTAAGCTGCTAAATTGCCCAGGCTGGACTCCAACTTGCATTCTTCTTACCTCAGCCTCCCAGAGTGCAGGGATTACTGGCCAGTGCCACCATCCCCATCATCTTTTGCTTCTGTAATTAAAAACAAGTAATAACCCATGCTCAGCAAGCACTCCAACACTGAGCTACAGCTCTAGACTGAGAAGTATTTTTTGTTTGGGTTTTATTCCAGTACTGGGGATCAAACTCAGGGTCACTTAGCACTGAACTACATCCCCAGCTTTTTTGTTTGTTTGTTTGTTTAGAGTTTCTCTAAATGGTCTTGGAAAGACTTGAACCTGCAGTCCTACTGCCTCAGCCTCCCTCAGTACTGAGACCACAGATGTGCACCACCAGGCCCAGCTCCAAGAAGTGATTTTATAGAGAGAAGAAAGTCTGTCATTTACTACTATGGATCTAGTGCTTGCTAGATACAAGGCATTGTTCTAGGCCTTGGAGACTAACCACATGGAGGTGATATTCTAATAGGGAAGATGAACAATCCCAAAATAGACACAGTGCTATGATAAGAAAAAAACCAGGGTCAAAAGTCAAAGGATAAGGTGTGGAGAGACTGCTCCCTGAGTGAAAACAGGGCTTAATGTTCATAGAATCTTCCCTCATAGGGTTTCCAAGGTCCTTTTATTAAAGGTTGATATTTAAAGTCCAAAAGAGATATGAAATTTAAAGAAGAATCATCCAGGCATGGTGGCCCACACCTGTAATCCCAGCATTCAGGAGGCTAAGGCAGGAGAATCACTGAAAATTTGAGGCCTGCCTGGACTACGTAGTGAGTTGAAGGCCAGCCTCAACTACATAGTGAGACTGTCTGGAAAAACTGGAGAGGAGAGAGAGAGAGAGGGAGAACAACTTAAAGAGAAATATATTTTGCTATTTCAACATAGTGCCTGGCAGAGTAGGAATTCAAAGAATGTTGGTTGGATGATAACTGGCTGGGTGACCTACACAATACCAGAGCCTTCAGCTAAATGATAAATTCTCCCTTTCTAACTTTTCGTGGGGTTTTTTGTTTGTTTTCAATACCAGAGATTGAACTCAGTGCCTTTGCACTGAGCTACATCCCCAGACCCTTTTTTATTTTTTATTTTTTGAGTCAGGGTCCCACTTATGTAACTAAATTGCCAGGGCTAGGCTCAAACTTGAGATCCTCCTCCTTGGCCTCCCAGTGTGCTGGGATTATAGGCATGCGCCACTGCCCTTCCAGTTTGGAATAGCAACCAGTTCATGTTTGATTCAGAAATGCCCACTTCTGGGCTGGGGATGTAGCTCAGTGGCACCACACCTGCCTGGCAAGCACAAGGTCCTGAATTTGGTCCCTGGTACAGGGTGGGGAGTGGGGGGGCGAGATGCCCACTTCTGGTTGATCACTGACGCTTGGCTCAGGCATCCTGAACAGCCCTGCCTAGGGTATTTCTATAACACCTTGAAGGGAAAGAAAGTTGCATCTCTTGTCTTCGTTGCATTCTCAAAACCTTATTGAGTAAATGGCATCTACCAACTACCCAAAACAGCTCAGGTTCCCAAACTCAGCTCCTCCATCAGAATTTGTCCCCTCAGTTTCAAATTCCAGGGGGCTGCAAGTCAACAGAAGGACAGGAGTTTGGTGGGGATAAATTTGCTATGTGGTGTTTTAGGTTCCAGGAACCACCATACACACACACACACACACACACACGCACACGCACAGGCACACACACTCCGCCCTTTCCACTGTGTCTGTCTGAGATTGCCACCTGCTGCAGTCCTTGGGCCCCTTGCCAGGGGGTATTCCACCCTTTGCAGACCTCCAGTGTAGCTTGCTGAAAGGGGACTCATCGGGGTGAGAAAAAAAGACAGTTTAAGTTAAGGCCTCCTGTCAAGGTCCTGCCCTGATTGCTGGTACCAGGAAGGAAAGAGCATTTGCCCTTATCCAGGGATAAACTGAGGCCACAAGAGTCTCTGTCCAACCTTTACCCTCTATTGATAGAACCTGATATCCTGCCACATATATGCCCACAAATCCTTTGGAGCTTGTCCTCATTTCTTCTCCTGCAGCCTACCTGACATGCAGACCTCCTCCAGATCCAGAACCTCGTGCTCTCTCTGGCTTTGGAGCCTCCTTCTCGCCAGCTTCCGTCTTCACCGTCAGTCCTGGCTCCCACCCAGCTCCTTGATGGTCACTACCCACACCCCAGAGTGGCAGCTGCCTCCCCAGCAAAAGATAGCACGACACTGTTCATTGCTAATTTGGTTAACACCTGGCAACCCCAAGAGTTGTTGACATCACACCTATATAAACAGTATGACTGTCCCTGGAGAAAAATGATACCTGCTCACATACCTTTACACAGACAAGGTGGCTCTGGGTGTACCTGCTTCCAAACTACACTGATGAAATGAAGGGCTAAAAAGAAATAGAGTGCTTCTCACCAGCCTGAGTTGATTGTATCAGACAATTTCAGCTTAATTCCCATGGGGGAAAGCCAATGAGTCAAAGTTAACAAGACCAAAAGATCATGTATTCAGCTACTCAACAAACAGTACTAGGCACTGTTCTTAGCCTCAGGGATAAAGCAACTTTAAAAATAGCCAAATCTCTTTCTTCCTGGAGGTTTTCTTACAACAAAAGGAAAGAAAGGAGATAGACAATAGACACAGAAACTTGAATATGTCATACAGTAATAAATACTGAGAAAAAATTCTTTTTAATATTTTTCATTTAAAGTGGTAGCCCCTGGGCAGAGGATGTAGCTCAGTGGTGCCACTGCCTGTCTTGAAAGTACAAGGACCTGAGTTCAATCCCAGGTACCAAAAAAAAAAAAGAAAATAAAAGAAAAGAAAAAAGAAACATAAAGTGGTAGCACCCATGACTTATCTCTACCCCCAACAACTGGCATGTAGTAGATACTTAACCTTTGTTGAATGACTAGAAAACTTCCAGTGAATGTTTTTAAGTTACAAATCATTTTCACCAATCTCCTTTGCTACCCTTTCTTGCACCTTTTTCATTCTTTCAGCAAATGACTTCCATAATTTAAAACTCTAAGAAACAATCTCCTATTTAAAATTGCACAAGAGGTAATTGACCAAAAATACAGGTGGCTAACAAACCTGTGAATCACATCATACAACACATTTACAAGATTTTAAAACTGAAACTACAAAATACAGACAAGAACATGGTACCCCCATGTAGGGTGCTGAGGGGCCGTGTCATTGATAGTGCTAAAGTTTAGATGTACAATTCCTCCCAAAGGCTGATACATGAAAGCTCCGAACCATGGCGCTATTGGGAGGTGGTAGACCCTTTAAATCACAGAGCCTCATTGGATGTCTTAGGTCATTGGGCGTGTGCCCTTGAAGGGAACTAGGGGACCCTGGTCTCTGGTCTTTTTCTCCTTTTTTCCCTCTTGGTTGAAGCCGTGAACAGTTTGCTATACCATATACTCTTGCCTGCCATGATGTACTGCCCAGCCCCCAACCAAAGACCTAAAAATAAGAGATCTGCCATACCATAGACTGAACCTTCCAAAAGTATGAGCTGAAATAAACCATTTCTCTTAATGAGTTGATTATCTCAGGTATTTGTCACAATATTGGAAAGCTGACTAACAGAGTATCAAAAAACTTTAAAATTGCAACCTCTGTGTTCCAGCACGCCACTGATAGGAATTTGAAGAAAGGTATAATGGATATGTGCAAATATTTACCTAATGGGATGTTCCTCAAAGCATTTTTAGTAAAAAAAAAAAAAAAAAAAAAAAAAAAGAAACAACCTAAAGTATCGACAAACTGGAATCACGTGATAGCCACACAATATAATAGTATAATAGGATGTGATTGGCAATAGTAATGTTACAGAAGAATATTAACAATGAAAATGTTCCCAATAAAAAAAGAAAATGTTCACAATATGCAGTTAAATGAATAAAGCAGTTAATATGTATAGGATCCTATTTTTGCAAAATAGAAAAACATGCATATATATTTGGAAGAGTCTGAACATAGACACCAAAATGATGTTAACAGTGGTCATCTCTGGGAGATGAGATCATAAGCCAGTCTATTTTCTCTCTCTCCTCTCTCTCTCTCTCTCTCTCTCTCTCTCTCTCTCTCTCTCTCTCCTTTCACTTTGTTTTTTACATTTTGGCCAGAAATGTATTTGATGTAAAATTTTTTAAGTTTTCCTTTTTGGTACCAGAGATTGAACTTGGGACCTTGCGCTTTCGAGGCAGGTGGCAGAACCACTGAGCTAAATCCCCTAAAATTTTTTAAGTTTTAAAAATTAGAATCCATCCAAACTTAATAAAGCAAAACTATTTCCTAAACCTACAGAATTAGCTCCTTTTTAAAAATCCAGCCTCAGGAGGATCGCCATGAGCTGAAGGCCAGCCTGGGCTACATAGTGAGTTCAAGGCCGGTCTGCAATACAAAGTGAGACCCTGTCTCCAAAAAAAAAAAAAAAAAACGACATAGTCTGGGGACATTTTAGATCTAAACCATAAGAGACAAAGTCTAGCTATGTAGGCAGACTTTGAACTCAGTGTAGCCATCTGGCCTCCCACTTGGAATCCTCCTGCCTCAGCCTCCTAAGTGCTGGGATTGCAGGTGTGTGCCACCACACCTGTCTGAAATAAGTCACTTGAAATGGTTTTTCTGAGCAGCAAAAGCAATACCACCTCTCTTATTCCTGCTACTGATGTTCAAGTTCTGAGAGGACCATCGCCCTAGCATATGATGGTTAGCAGCATCCTATCCCTCTTAGCTGTGTCCTGGATATTTCATTTCCTAGTAAAGTATTATTAAAATTTTATTGTTAAACAGTTTTTAAATGGGATTTTTGTAGTTTTTAACATGAGAAACCATTTGTGATCAGATTTTTAAAAATAGATGTATAATTTTATTTATTTTGGATTCCCTTTTACTTCTCAGCAGTCTCATCCTTTGAATGACTTTCCTGGTCCTCCTCCCAGTGCTGTAAGAGACCCTGGGATATTATGTGGTAATCACTTGGCCATTATTTGTTGAATGGCAGTGTATTCAAGAAGAATTAATTAAAAATGCAAATAGTTGTTGGGTTTACAGGAACAGCTTTGGATTAAGATGAAGATAATGCCAAAAAAGAAAAAAGAAAAAAAAAAAAGGATGAAGATAATGTCCTGAGTTGCCTTCATACCATGTTTTTGAACCTTTGTTGTGAGGATAGTTGGGTGTTTTAAGATTTTAGAAACTGTCATACATATTATAAAAATTTTGTTTATCCCTATGTTTTCTTTTTAAGACTCACAGCATTACTTGAAAATTTATTTTGAAATACACATGGGAAATTTTTCGGTGGGGGGAGTGTATTTTCCCCATGGCTTGTGAGGTACAGATTACATCACCATTGCCTTTTTTTTAAGAAATAAGGAAACGCCATTGCCTTTTGCTGTTGTGCAGAAAGACAACCAAAGAGACTACCTACCCCATACTGTATCCAAACTCCTGTTTTTATGGATATTTTTGTATGTGAAAAATTATGGACTTTATATTGTTTCTATCAAGTCTATAATTGTGAATTAATTTATAATGTGAACAGGAGCAACAAAGAAAACATTTTTCCCTCAAAAATACAGGGCAAGGAGAGAAGAATCATGTGATGTGGACTTTGAGCAGCTTAGCTTCTGAAAGAGCTGGAATAAAAGTTACCCTTTGGGGAGGATCTATTAAAAAAAAAAAATCCAGCCTCTGCTGGGCATGGTGGCGTGTGTCTGTAATCCCAGTACTTGGGAGGCTGAGGCAAGAGGACTGCTGTGAGTTCAAGGCCAGCCTGGGCTCCATAGTGAGTTCAAGTTCAAGGCCAGCCTGAACTACATAATGAGACCCTGTCTCCAAAAAAACTAAAATAAAATAAAAATAATAATCCAGTGTTTGAGTCAAGTGCCTCCAGCAGAGATCTAAGTCCTGGGTTCTTGTGTCAGTCAGTGAAGTTGTAATGGGAAGGTTTCTGAGTCTGTGGCCTGGATCTTAAGAATCCATTCCTTTTTTGACGAATTTCTAATTTGCCCAACCTTGTGGCATTTACAGATGTAAAATTTCTACCTTACAATCTTTTTCACACCTATTAACTGACAACATAATGATATCTGGGCATTAGTAAATGGGATGTCCACTATAGCTAATCCAGAATGTAAGGATTGCTTCTCTTTGGGTCACTTGTCTGGTGACTATTTTATAAATACAGGAGAACAATAACCTGACCATTTATAAATATAATTTAGTAGGACAAATGACAGTCTATGGGATCCTAGAAGGAATTTCACACTAGTTTTTGTCAATTCCTGTATGATACAACATGAGTCTTGATGTCTACTCTGAAAATTACAAGAGGGCCCCATGGCCTTTACATAGAAAATATTTTCCGCTCAAAATTAGGAACCTGGGCTTTATTCAGGATCGTTCATAACCAGGGAGGCCAATTTCAACTCATAAATGGTGAATTACAGAAATGAGACATCCCAAGTTTCATGTTAATCACAGTAGAATGTCCCTTCCATTGAAAGGAAAATGTGTCCCTCTGGAGCGGAGCAGGGCAGGCACAGGGAAGACCCTAGCTAAGTGCTGGATACAGGATTTAGAGGAGAGTAGGGGAGCCCTTTCTCCAAGCATTTTGCTGTTTGCACAATTCTCTAAACCACATGTGTTACAGGATGGTTATTAAAACCCTGATAAAAAGATAGAGGGAGCAGTGTGAGAGCCAGACACCCAAACACACAGCAAAGGTGATCAAAGGGTGGCAATAGCCACCCTCCATCCACCTGCAGCCGAAGGGGCAGGCTCTGCCCCTGCCCAGGGCTCCCCACCCAGTGTGAGAACCCAGGCAGGCCTCTGCTGGGGGCTACTTCCTACCCCTGCTCAGGAACTCAGCTGTTTATTCACCTTCATCAGATCAGACCTACCACTGGTGATTTTGCTCAAGTTATTTCCCATCTCTGAGCTTCAGTTTCTTCATCTATGAAATGAGCAGGTTGAACCAGATGGCAACTGTTGACAGCGCCCATGAGTCAGAACCCCTCCTGTCATCCAGCCAAGAATCCTCCTGCTGGTGCAGAGAGCCCTGCCTCCCCTTGGCCAGTCCACCAAACATGATGGCAGACTCAGGCCCTCCTAGGTGAGTGAGGTTAGGTGACCAAAGAGAGTCTTATTTGTGCCAGTGTTCCTGTTTCTGTCCTGAGGAACTGCTGAACTTGCAGAATGTACCACTTCAGGCACACCTAGTATCCAGGATATTCATTTCCTGTGGCTGCCCTGACACCTTACCACAAACTTAGTGGCTTGGAACAACACATTTATTCTCTTAATATTCTGGAGATTAGAAATCCAAAGCAAGCCTTACAGAGCTAAAATCAAGGTATTGGCAGGATTGGCTCCTTCTGAAGGCTCCAGGGAAGAATCAGTTCCTGGCCTCTCCAATAGCTGCTCCCATCTTAACTCTGCTGTCTCTTCCCCTGATCTTCCTGCCTCACTCCTATAGAAAACTTTTGACCACATTGGGCCCACCCATATAATTTAGAACAGTGATGCCAAAGCTTTTAGAGCTTTCAATGATAATAAACAGCCAGCTGTGGCACACGTGCGATTGGTTCACCACCACTGATCCAGGATAATCATTTGATCACAAAATGCTTCACTTAATCATACCTCCAAAGTCCCTTTAGTCATACAAGATAACATATAAATTCTGGGGATTAGGGCTCAGGAATCTTTGGGAGGCTAATCTGCCTCCCATTTCTGATATTCTGCAATTTTACCTGCACCATACCTGCTATCTGCAAGTCATCTCTGAATTGTTCTTTGAATTGACCATCTTTCTAAGATGAACTTAAATCCTGCATTCTCTTCTGAGTCCTAAACAATCACACCTATGAAATCATAGAATCAACTGTTGGTTTTATTTCTCTAATACTCCCTAAAATAAATGCATAACTATTCAGATTTCAAATATTCATCTGCATACAAGCCAAATCACTTTGCATACGACTAGTAGTTCACAAACCTTACTTGGGAGAGCAAAAAAATAGAATCCAGCCTCCTGATTTTACAGAAAAGGGTGCTTTATCCCAGCAAGAACACCAGCAAAACTTCAGCTACACCCACAGCTTCTCCCTCCTGTCTGCATCCTCATTAATCCTAACTTGAAAGTACGTCATCTCTTTCTTCATAGCATCCCAGCATTGATGACTCATATGACCTGGTCTCCCTGTTACCCTCGTGGATACCCAGTCTCACTTTGTATTTGGAGAGTGAGGTTTACCACTGCTTCCCCTTGACCATCTGCACATCTGACTGAGATGTGCTCCGCAGTAGCTCACTTCTTTAGCCCACATCTGGACAGCAGCCAAGCCCTGGGGAAGAACACACTGGAAAGAGAGGTCAGCAGTGACTGGTGACTTTGTACGATGCCCCCTGCCAATTGTCCCAGCTGCAGATTGAACTTTGAAGCCACTTTGAGAAGACAGAGTTCTTTCTATACATAGTATGGGATGACATAATTATTCTCTTATTACATAACACTCAGAATGCAATAAAAATAGCTATCATTTATTGAATACTTAGTACAGAACAGGATAGTGATGAGTGCTTTACAAACACCCATTCACAACGATACTATAAAGTAGCTATTAGTGTTCCCACTTTACAAATGACAAAACCTGTCTCAGAGAGGTTAAGCAACTTGTCCAGGATCACACAGCTAATGTGTATTCAGAGAACCTCAGAGATACCAGAAGACTTGGAAATCTGACAAATGAGAAAACTAAGACATTGAGCAACTTGCCGAAAACAGAATTAGTGGCAGAGTCAGGGACAAAACCAGATCAGGAACTCCCAGATCAGTCTCTTACTTCAGATTTTCTCTCTTTTAAGCTATTGTATCTAGGGTTATTTCCCCAGATGCCCACTTACTTGCTACTTTTTTCTGATCAGTCCACATACCATTCCTCCCTTGGTGTGTTTGCCCCTTACCAGTTTTTCTCTAAGGGAAAGCTGGGAAAGCTGGGACCTAAAGACAGTCCCAGAGTAAGCCTTCTCCCTCCCTCACTCTGACATAGAAAAGCACAGGAAGTAGTAGGAAATCTCCATGAGTGTGTATTCATTAATTTGGAATGAGTAATAATGTAGCCTGAAAAGGATGAAAGAAAGGAAAAAAGAGACTACTAGACAGATAGTCTGTGAAAACAAGATTAGATGGAGTCATGATTGAAAGAGAAACTCATTCATAGAAATTCTAACCTAGTAAGAACGTGAACATGTGGCAATAGGGGACTGGCTCAATCAATAATCTTACATATGTTCGGTGGAATACTACGCAGTCACTAAAGATGATGCCGTGGAACCATGTGCAATGATATGAGAAAGAAAATGGCTCCATTTTATCTTTATACACAAAAGACCAGAAGGATCTATTTATAAATGGTGACTATCTCTAGGTGAGTTATACTTTCTCTTTTGTGTTTATCCATATAGTCCCAATTTTCTCCATTGAATATTTATATTATATAGATATTACTTTTATAATCCAAGACATAAAAATCATCAAAAACTTTAGATGCAGTCATTAAGAAATGCTATTTTCTGATGCCCATGCTGTGAGTTTGAATGTACAAGAAAATAAAGGACCAACATAATCTCTTTATAAGCCAGGGATGGTGGCACACGCCTGTAATCCCAGCACTTGAGAAGCTGAGGCAGGAGGAACAATTCGAGTTTGAGGGTTCTCTGGGCTACATAGTGAGTTCAAGGCCACCCTGAACCACATAGCAAGACCAAGTCTCAAAAAAGCCAAAAATTAATCCATACATAAGTAAATAAATAAATACCTCTTTACAGAGCTGGCTGTGCAGTTTAACAATTCTCCTACCCTAGTAGAAAAATAAGCAATGAATATAAAATAGGTGATTTGTGGAAGAAATACAAATCCCCAATAAACACCTAATAAGGCTGTCAACCATGTCATTAATAACTTTAAAATGTAATTGATATTTATATTATTATATTTATAGTTTAAACTACAAAAATAGGAAATAGGGGCTGGGGATGTAGCTCAGGTGGTAGAGTACATGCTTATCATATATAAGGCCCTGGAGTTCAGTTATCAGCACCAAAATACATAAATACATTTTTTAACTTTAAAAATAAAAATGTAAATTAAAATGATAATGAGAGATCACTTTTTGCTTATCAGATGACCAAAGTTTAAAATACATCATAATGCCCACTGATGGTAAAAGTGTAAAGAAGCCTATTCCTTCTTAAAACTCCAGTAGGAGTGAAAAATGCTATACCTGTCTCTCAGCCACCATGAGGGATTAAATACGTAGAGCTTTGCTCCCTCCTGCCACCTCACAGAAAAGACAAAATGAGAATTTTTAAACATATAAACCCACAGAGACTAGCAAAGGAGACAACAGTGGGCAAGAGACGTCCAGAGAGTCTTGGAAGCCTGTGAGCAGGCTGTGGCAGGGAGCATGCTGTGGAACAGAGAAGGCGGAAATCTAGATGCCAACCCGAGCAACGAGGGTGGTGCTTCTGAACTGCAGGAAGATCAGGAGTTGGAGGTGCCAGCTACTTCAGAAACATCATGGTCAGGGCTAAAAACAGGAAGACCTGCTGCAAGTAAGTTATGTTTACAAAGCATTTAGACATGGACTTCATGGCCCAGGCAATGGACAAGCCAAGGGATTTCTCTCTCCCCCATTCCCACAAGAGAAAGAGGTTGGTTAGTTAGTTAGTTAGTTAGTTAGTTATTGGTACCGGGGATCAAACTCAGGACCTTTCGCTTTTGAGGCAAGCAACAGAACCACTGAGCTAAATCCCTAGCCCAAGAGTTTATTTTCTATAGAAGATGACCAGAGAAATTCCAGGCTTAGGGGGACTGAGCATAACAGAGAATGGTGGTAAATCACTACCCTATCGAGGGAAGGAGAATCTGGAGGGAGGATTCTTCCAAATCCACATATTGAATGATGAGACCCAGCTCCCTTCCTGTGGTAGCCTCTCAGAAAATTTCCAGCCTGGCTTGTGCCCTCCAGGTAGAAAATCAGAAAGTTCTTCTGGGAGGTCTCCAAAGCACACAGTCTGGTTCCTCCATTTGATCACCCTACACGGAGGCCCAACAACCAACAAGCCCAGACCGCACATACACACACACACATACACACACACACACACACGCACAGCCTCCAACTAGCTTCAAGTTCCTTGATCATAAAAATGCTCATTCAGTCTGGGGGTGTAGCTCAGTGGTAGAGTGTTTTTCCAGCATTCCCAAGGCCCAGGGTTTGATCCCCAGCACTGCAAAAATAAATTAAAATGAGCAGTCAACAAGAAATCACCAAGTATTTGAGGAATCTCCAATGTGAAATAACATAAAAGAAATTCAGGAGTAACTGATGCAGTGCAGAAAACTGGGGGAAAACCAGTAAGTATCTTTAGTGAAACAAAGATATTACATTATGAAACAAGATGAAGAACTGGGTCACACACACAAAAAAAAGAAATGAGAACAAGACCACTTTTTTTTTTTCTTTCGGTACTGGGGATCAAACTCAGGACCTTTCACTTGCCAGGCAGGCACAAGAGCACTTTTTAAAACTGAGAGTTGAAATAAAAATATTCACTTGAAGGATATGACCACAAAATTGAGAAAAATTTTTCAGTGAGGAGAACAAATGACAGGTCTCCCAAATGGAGATTAAAAACAAGAATATGAGAGGATAAATCCAAAATTCCAATATCCAAATGTTAGAAGTTCCAGAGAAAGAGAGAGTGATAAACAAAATTGAAGAGGAAGAAATCATCTTTAAGATAATAACTTAAGAAATTTTACTGGCATAGTGCTATAATGGCACAGACCTTTAATTCTAGCACTCTGGAAGGCTGAGGCAGGAGGATCAGAAGTTCAAGTCCAGGGCTGGGGATTTAGCTCAGTGGTTCCACCACCTGCTGTGCAAGCACAAGGACCTGAGTTCAATCCCCAGTACCAAAAAAAAAAAAGTTCAAGTCCAGCTCAGGCAACTTAATGACTTAGCAAGAGCCTGACTCAAAATAAAAAATAAAAAAGGTTCAGGATGTATCTCAGTACAAAGAAGGCCCTGGGTTCAATCCTCAGTACTAACTAACTAAATAAATAAATCCCCAGAATTGAATAACACAAGAACTCACATTGAAAGGGTCTCCTGAATGTGCAGACAAATGAATTTAAACAACAAATGAAACTTCAGAATCCCAAAAACGAAAAGAGACTCCTAAAAACTTTCACATATATAAAACCAGGTCCCATACAAAGGATCAAGAATCAGAATAACACAGGATTTCTCTACAATAAGTTAGAAGCCTGAAGCCAGTGAAACACTGTCTTTTAAATTTAGTGGGGAATTATTTCCAACTCAGTATTTTAACTCAAGCCAGAGTTTAAAAACAAAAAAAAACACCACCTATGTTTTGGAAGTTGTATGCCACCAAAATATCAAAGTAAATGAAGAAGAAAATGTGGAATCCATACCAAAGGACAAACACTGCATGAAACTCTCTCATGTGACATACTTAGAACAGTCAAATTCATAGAAATGGAAAATAGAGTGGCAGTGTCCAGGAATTGGGTGGAGGGGGGAATGAGGAATTAGTGTTTAATGGGTCCAGTTTCAGTTGGGGTAGATGGAAAAGCTCTGGAGAAGGATTGTGGGGATGACTGCCCAGCAGTGTGGATGTATCTAACACCACTGAGCTGTATGTTTGCTTTTTTTTTTTTTTTTGGTACCGGGGGATCGAACTCGGGTCCTTGCGGTTGTGCAGCAGGCAGCGAAACCACTGAGCTAAATCCCCAGCCCTGAACTGTATGTTTAAAAGGGTTAATGCTACTTTATGCTACACAATAAAAAATGAAAAATGGAAAATGGTTAAAATTAAAGTAAAAGGTGGGTTGGGGATTTAGCTCAGTGGTCCCACCGCCTCCTGCCTTGCAAGTGCAAGCTCCCGAGTTTGATCCCCGGTACCAAAAATAAATACATACATACATATATAAAATTGTATTACAATAAAAGACACATTGCCATTAATCCCCCTCATTTCAAACACACTTAATCTCATTGCTCTCCCCCCACCCTTTTGTTTGAGAGAGGGTCTCTTGCTATGTAGTTCCATCTGTTCTTCAACTCACTATGAACCCCAGGGTGACCTTGAATTTGCAGCAATCTTCCTGCCTCAGCCTCCTGAGTGCTGGGATTACAGACATGTACCATGACACCTGGCTCATTTTTTCTACTTTGTGAAGCACTTCTTGGAAGTTCTTTTTTGCGTCTTTACAAAGTGTGATTAAAAAATACAGTGAGTGCTGCTGCCACCTGTCATCCAACAAAAAAGTGGAGGCATAAAAGTATTCCGACATGTCCTCATCCACATTATTCACCAAGTCTGGCACCATGCAACCTCTGGCTCTTCGCCAAAGTCAAAATGACCATGAAAGGGAAATGTTTTGCATCGATTCAGGACAACAAGATAGCAAAGTAAAGGGCAACTAAAGACACAAAAGAGGACTTCCAGAACTGCTTCAGAAAGTGGAAAGAATGATGGGGTAAGTGTATCTGAAGTGAGGCAGAGTGTTCTGAGGGGGGTTAATGGCAATGTGTCTTTTACTGTAATAAATTTTTTAAAGTAAGCATTCACCATATTTTTGGTCATATCCCATATATCTAGTTCCATTTAGAAACTAAAAGTAAACCCAAGCCCCAAACAATGCAGTCCTACAGTTTAGAGAACATTGTCATGATTATTGCCCTCTGGTTAAGTATCACAAAGATCTAATAAAATAGGGGCTGGGGATTTAGTTCAGTGGTTTTGCCACCTGCTGTGCAAGCACAAGGACCCAAGTTCAATCCTCCGTACCAAAAAAAAAAAGATCTAGAATAGATACATTCTATAGAATGTATAGAATAGATAGATCTAAAATAGAGACATTTTGCCATTTGTAGACAAGAAAATAGGTTGAAGGAAGTAAGTGGCCCGTAGTAATTCAGCAGTTGAGCCAAGGAGTGAACACTCGGTCAGTTCAGCACGATTTTAGTATATTACACTGATTGTGTCTTCGTCAGTTCCAGAAAAACCTGCCTGCCCCCAAGAACCTCTCTCTATAGCCCAGAGGGATGCTCTCTGAGGAGCCTCAGAAACAGAAAACCAAACTGAGGTGATCAGGATTGCTGGGAGAGGAGCCACCAAAGCAAGCCCCTAGTATTATCCACCTAGAGACACAACCGGCTTCACACACTGACCCCAGCCTCTGACAGCCTGCCACCACCTAGGCAGAGAGGGTCCTCAGATGCCAGGAGCCCCCTACTCTGGTGTCTCTCAGGTCAGCCCTCTCCTGGCCCAGGCCTTCTCCAGTCAGTCCCCCACCCCTGCCCTTGACTCTCCACCATCCCAAGGCACCTGGTCCTGGGTCCTCAGCTGATCCGATCCACAGCAGCACACAGGCCCACACTGAAACAGCTGGAAACAGCTGGAACAAAGCAGAAGTCAACAGGAAGCATGAGAATCACTGTCTGACACAAGACATGAGGGACAGGAAGTGATTAGAGCCAGGAAGGCTGGGGCCTGCTGTCTAGAAATGAGGCAACCCTGCCAGCCTCGTTGCTCAGCTGGAGTTGAGCAAGACCTCAGTGCTTGGGAGAGAGAAGAAATGCCAGTCCCAGCCCCTCAGCCAGGCCTTCAGGGCTGTCCATCTCCACTGCGTGTGTGCAAGCCACTGGTCTTTCAGCAAACATTCTTTCTCCCCCACTCTGCAGCCTCCGTCCCTGTACTCAGAGGATACAGAGAGGGGAAGAGCTGTCGCTAAGCAAGAAGAGGTGACAAGTGGATGTCAGTGTTATTTTTATCTCTGGGAGGCCCAGCACAGAACTTGGTACAGCACATAACATGATGGGTAAAAGAACAAATGAGGGCTGGGGGTGTGCCTCAGTGGGAGGGCACTTGCCTAGCGTGAGTCCCTGCTTTCGGCTCCCACAGAGGAAGAAGAGAGGACCTCTGGCCTCTGCAGTGGCTGCAGTTCTCATTCGTCACTTAATCTTACCCAACAGAGGAGGACCCATTGCTAAGAACAGCTACTGGCAGGGCTGGGGATTTAGCTCAGTAGCTCAGTGATGCCGCCACCTGCCTTGAAAGTGCTAGGTTCCCAAGTTTGACCCCTGGTACCAAAAAAAAGAACAGCCACTGGTAACAAATGTGAAAGTAATGGGCAAACCATGTTTTCTTCATAAATGAATACTGAGCAAAAAAATTAAATAGCCAGGCATGGTGGCACACACTTGTAATCCCAGCTACTCAAGAGGCTGAGGCAGGAAGATCACCACGTTTGAGGCCAGCCTGAGCAATTTAGAAAGACCCTGTCTCAAAAATAAAAAGGGGGCTGGGAATGTAGCTCAACACTCTCTGAGTTCAAACTCCTATACTGCAAATATATATATATATCCTCCTCAATTTCCACTTTCCAGGTACTGCAAAATACAATAAAACTTAAAAAAAATGCCTTGTCTAGGGTTAAAAACAGACAAACAAGAACTGCTAGTGCAGCCTTTCCTTGAGAATTCCTTTCCCCGGGGATGTGTTATCTCTCCAAGGTCACCCATTGAAAGCAGGGGCCATGTTGTCCTCTCTCATCCTTAGGAGTACCCAGTGGACATTAGCAAAACATCATCCAGATTTATTTTATTTATTTATTTATTTATCTATCTATCTATTTATTTGTTTATTTATTTATTTATTTATTTCAGTACTGGGTTTTGAACCCAGGGCCTTCAAAATGAGCTACATCCCTAGCTCTTTTTATTTTGAGACAGGGTCTCACTTAGTCACTAAGTTGCCCAAGCTGGGCTTGAATTTGTGATCCTCCTGCCTCAGCCTTCCACAATTGCTGAGATTACAGGCCTCAGCTACCATGCCCAGCATCACCCTGATTTAGAGCACACAAGTAGCCTCACCTACTGGGCTGAGGAATCCACAGCAGTGGGGCTGAGCTTTTGAATGCTATGGCGAAGGCTTGCATGAGGGCAGGGCCACAGTGGCCCTCAGCTCCTCTTAGCTTTTTTCACAATACCCTAAAGCCACGAAGGGTGTGAAACGGCAGAGCATGCTGAGACCCCAAGATCTGCCTGAAAGTCTTCCTCCTCCATTGCACCCATCTCCTGAAGGAAGAAGCTACTTGGCCTGCAGCACACCCACAACACATCAAAAGCAGCCCGCAGGTTTGCCACCTGCTGACCCCTGCTCTCTGTCCTCATGTCCCTGCTTCTCAGACAAAGGACGCACTAATGACTGAGGTGGCCCCTTCTCAAGGGTTGCTCCTTCTTTCTCGCTTCCCCCAATTGACCACCCTACAAGGGCTGCCCATCCGACACCACACTTCTCTTAGTGCACCCCAAACTTTACAGAGGGTTACTATATGCTAGGCATTTTGCTAATTATTTTACCTATAATATGCTGCTTTAACCTCAAGCAACTAGGTAGAGACTGTTACCATTTCCATTTTGCAGATGAGAAACCAAGACCCAAAGGAGGTCACACAATTGCCCGAAGTCACACAGTAAGTAGACTCATCCTAACTTATAATGGCACGGTTCTATGAAATTGTGTTTGTTCCAGGATGCTGTAAACTCTGAGGGAAGAGCGGGTTTGCTTCTCTCGCACCTCTCGTGTTGCACGGAGACTAACTAGCTGAGTGTTGTTTTCAGCTTCAGAACCTCGATTGAGTATGAGTCATTATGGGGAGTTTGTTAGAAGTGCAGACTCTTATCTCAGGCACCACCCCACTCCTACAGAATCAAAATTTGCATTTTCATATGAGAACCAGGTAAAAAGACCACACTGGTGTCAACTGAATTGAATGGGTGGCACCCTATAGTCTTCCACAACCAAAGCAAGCATAAGAAAACAAAAAAACTCACAGGCCTCTTGATCTTGAGGACTGCACCTCCAGAGAGCGTACAGAGGCAAAAAGTTAGGGCTGGACGCTCCCCCACACTCTGCTCAATTTCCACTTTCTTGGTACTGTGGCAAGCTCTTGGCCCAAGGCTTCTGGGTAGCAAGGGGACGTCTCTAATGCTCCACCTTCTGGTATTACTGGGTATTGCTCACTCGTTTCGGCCCCGGTATCCCCTCCCAGAGCTGCAGCTCCCTGTGTGAGGCTCCTGTAGGGGATTTCTTGGTTCTTACTAAGCTGATTTATTTCTGCTCCTTCAGCATTCACCATTCGCTTTTCTTGTCACTTGTTCAGATAACTCCTTACTCTCTAACCGTAATGCATAACACTGTTTGCTTAGCCCCTTGGCTTCAATTAAATTCAGTTCGTCAGGCAGGTGTTGAGCTCCTATGGGTACAAAGCATCACAACTCCCACATTCTTCAGACTAGCGTCAAAGTGGGAGACTCGCCAGGCAACTAGTGTCTGGATTAAAGGGAAAGGAGTAAAGATTTAAAACTGGTCTCTACCAGAAAGCATTTACATTCACAAAAACAGATTTCCATTTACCTGTATTTATACCCATCTAAAATCAACAAGGAGCCAAGAATTTAGCTCAGTGGTTCCACCGCCTACCTCGCAAGAGAAAGGTTCTAAATTCGATCCCCGTTACCAAAAATAAATAAATAAATAAATACATAAATAAAATCAACAAGGAGGGCGGGGATTTAGATCAGTGATGCCGCCGCCTGCCTTGCAAG